>CM074440.1:3675377-4160377 GCA_037101425.1 Elopichthys bambusa | reverse complement strand
GTAATAATCCAGTGAGATTTTTGTATGCACAAGGAGTCTGACAACAGCCGGTATGATCCACACGGAGATCTGATCTCACCATCATTGAGTCCGTCTAGAATTACATGAAGATACAGAAGAAACTGAGATGTCTCCAAGATGCTCGAAGAAACCAACCTGCAAATCTACAGTACTATGAAAAATTTTAGGCACTTAGGCACTGCTGTAACATGAGGATGCTTTTAAAATAGAAAAATAAATAAATAGATTTATTTACCAATTAACTTCTATTACCTAAATTAAATCAATATTTGGTGTGACCACCCTTTGCGTTTAAACCAGCTTTTGTCTTAGGTACACTTGAACATAGTTTTTCAGGTAGATTTGGAGGTAGGGTTCTGCCGATTATAAGTAATTTTTTTTAAAAATCTAAAAATGCAGAAAGATTTCTGTGATGAGTAGGTTTAGAGTTAAGGGATATATACAGTTTGTACAGTATAAAAATCAATAAGTCAATGAAAAGTCCCCATAAAACATGAAAACCCGTGTGTGTGCGTGTTTTTGTGACGTATCAGGACACAAATTTGTATAATGACATGGGTATGACATAGGGATTACAAGGAGAGGGTGACTTATGAGGACATTACCCCATGTCCCCATTTTTCAAAAGGCTTATAAATCATACAGAATGTTTTTTTTTTTGAGAAAGTAAAAATGTGCACAGTTTTCTGTGATGGGTAGGGTTGGTGTAGGGCGGTAGAAAATACGGTTTGTACAGTATAAAAACCATTACACCTATGGAATGTCCCCACAATTCACAAAAACAAACGTGTGTGTGTGTATAAAAGCAACCTGAATCCTTTGTAATTACATCAAACAGGGACAAGATTATTCATCTGTCCCTTTGTTAGTGACAAACAGTGGCCACACACACACACACACACACACAGAATAATGAAACTCAGCCATATTCCCTAAATACCAACATCCAGCTCAATTCCCAAATCAAGAGTGCTTGATCTAATTTTCCTTGATCTAACTCTTAAAAAGCCATTTCGTCTCCTGATAAAGACTTGAGTGAAACAGACAGACTGGGTAACTATAACACTCAGGCAGTCAGAAATATCTGATTCTCTCTGACATGCTCAATAAGCTTATCTTTATATGTTGGTTGTCAAAGGTTATCAGATGGTTTCAGAGGAAGTCTCCTTTCTAAACCACAACACTTCAGGGAGCTCATGCAGTCATCAGCCGCACAATGTTTTGTAAATCAGAGTGAGCTATTTTATTCTTTATAACCATTTTCAACATAGTAACAATACACTAAATTGTGCATGTATTAACAGTGACATTATTTTACGAATTCAAATTCATTATTTTACATATAATAAATAGTAATAAGGAATTAAACAAGTATCTCCACAAAGAAAAATATCACAGCATCCAATTTAGGAATATGTTGATTATTTTTCCATATCAACTTCAACAAGTATATTTGATATGGTAAATCGTTAAGTAGTAACAAAAATGTGTGGTGAAAATTGTGATGACGAAAGGCCATGACTGTTTACCAGATTAAAATAAAATTAATTACAAAAAGAAAGAGAAAGACAGAAATACACATAAAAACAGAATGACATTCTTGCATGCTCGTTTCTCCGCCGTACAATTGAATTGTGTTAAGACCTCTGGTTTACAAGTTAAGGCTTTACAAAAACTATTCCTAATTCAACATGTGGAATGGAGATGATTCATTTTTATGCTCTATAAATCACATTCTTTTAAACATCTGGAGTGTATTTTGGAGTTTAAAAGCTATTATGCAAATATATCCAATCCATTTTACAGTAGCCTATCAGCAAGACCATCATGCTGATATAAACAGAAGAATTGTGTTGCTTAACCAAAGTATTACAGCCTAAAAAACTAAAATGTCAATATTGACATCCTTTGATGATTTACTGTTGTTTTGCCCACTAAATCCAAGGTGTTTATTTACAATAAACAGACCAATAAAATGGAACAGGAATCATATGTAGTTTTTCAGACAGTGTTTGACTATGATCAATGAAATTATGCTATATTAAATTAATGTATATTAATATATATATATGGTTTATATTAAAGGTACACTATACTTTTTTTTTGTTTGTTTGTTCAAAATAACTAAATTTAAGTAATCAACAAGTCAGTACATAATAATTATGTCAATACATCAAGAATGCGTCTTCCAAAACGTGTTTTTGTCTTACCCTGATTCACTATGGTAAGCCTGTTATAAGTGTTTATATTTTAGACCTAGCGGGATGGTTTTCGCGGGAAATTGCATACATACGTCACTCAACCCGCACGTGTCTCTTCATATCCGTAAATAGAGAAAGGTTTCTCCGGCTACTTTGACGGGTATATGGTGTGGGAGTAACATAAGTTAGTTGTTACAACTTTTTTATAAAGTGAGAATTGCAAGATATAAAGTCTTTATAAGATATAAAGACTTTTTTCCCCTTGCAATTGTTTTTAATCACGCAGTTCTGACTTTTTTCTTAGAACTGCGAGTTATAAAGTCAGAATTGCATGATATAAACTCGCAATTGCGTCTTATATAATATGCAATTATTAATTTTATCTCACAATTTTGACTTTATATCATGCAATTCTGACTATAACTTGTAATTCTGACTTTATATCTCACAATTCTGACTTTATAACTCGCAATTCTGACTTTATATCTCACAATTCTGACTTTATAACTCGCAATTCTGACTTTATAACTTGTAATTCTGACTTTATATCTCACAAGTCTGACTTTATATCTCACAATTCTGACTTTATATCTCGCAGTTCTGACTTTATAACACAATTGTGAGATTTGTGAGATAAAGTCGCAATTACCTTTATTTTTTATTTCATAGCGGAAACAAGCTTCTGTCCTTAAGCCTAGTAGTGAATGTTTTATGAACAGCAGAATAACCATATTCATCTGCACAGTCACGCAGAGCCAAAGCACAACCAAAACTAAGTTTTTCTGCAAATTGCATGCAGTTTTGTTTTTTAACCGCTAGAGGGCCAAAAGTTACTTAGTGTACCTTTAATATACAGTGCTAATCACTACATTGCTCGTTTTTTTCAAGCTTCTTTAAGCTTTTCCAAATCATTCATTTCTTTTAGCTCATCAACACATCTTTGAAATGCACTTTTTTGGCACTAAATTCTTGAGAATCTCAGACATTCAGCGCTACTATATTGCTACATGGATGCAGAAGTTTCTAATGTAATGCAGAGACAATCTGGCTTTACTCCCTGTAACAAATAAAGTGAGCAAAAATTGATTTAGTTATTGCTTTTTAAGACAATGAACATTTAATTCTTCGAAAAGAATGTGGCAGTGCTTTATATGGCCTTAACAACATGATTATGTTGAGGGTGTTTGAGGTATGTTTTTCAGCGTTAATTGAAATAATCACTCCCGAGACTCTCAGAGAGGAATAAATCTTTTTAAAAAATCCTTTTGTCTAGTGGTAAATCTTGTATTTCCTTCACAAATAGTCATATTGTTATGCTGGAGATAAAAATTCTTGTCTATGCAGAATGCGGTTTTCTTCCATTTAGTTTTCTGTGCTAGCATGTATAAATGTTTTGCTTTTCACCATTTCAGGACATATGAAAAGAAATTGTATCAGTATTATTTATTAATAAAGATGGCACAGAGTATATCTCTGTGCAGTGTAACAGTATTTGTTTGATCATTCGCTGCTACATGTTTGCTCGACTGCCAGCGAAAACGCTCTATAATCCAATTCCATGCAAATTCTCATTAGATCGTGGCAAACTAAGATGCCTTTCATGCGTATGCTACTATCTAATGCTACAACCTTATCATTGCTACTAAAGATTCTGCATCCTGAAGTCACAAATAATATAATAATATAAAGAAGAAAATTAACTTTGGCTTATGCCAAACTAGCGGTTGCTTGTAAGAAAGACATTTAAGATTATAAAGTGCAAAATGAAATAATATTTTTATAATTACTGATGGACTGTAAAATAATCGACTAGGCCGATTAATTTGATCAATATTTGGCCATTTTTTGTCCAACTGGCCGATTTACAGAAGTGGTCATTCCGCATAGTGTCAGTTTTAAAAATCACAAATTTGTTGATCGATAGCATAAATTTTCAGATATTTGTCATTTGTTATTATATATGTATATATCATGTCTGCTTTCTATCACTCTCTAGATATCGGTATCAGCCATTAAAAACCTGTTGGCCACTACTGCAGTTATAACTGTAAGTATATAATTTACTGACATTTATTCCATAAGCACTCTATAACCGTATGTTACTTAAGTGTCTTGCATCCATTTTCTTTTTTCCATAAACTATTAGTGTGGAAAAATGTACAGTGACATCACCTTATCTGGAATATATCACTGTTACCTCGGGAAAAGATTGTGGACAATTATCATCTCTCTTTTCAAATTTGTGTCTGGCTAGATTATTGATTCATAAAGCATCTAGTCACTGAATATAGACACTAACCACAAATAAAGCCACTTGCTGGCAACATTGGCACTGTTCAGTAATGAGAAAGACGAAACAGAAGAGACACGAACAGAAAAAGATCATTGACTCTTGTCGAACTACACATATTGAATCTTTTTAAGACATATATCTGTTCCTGTATTGTTAATTACGCAAGATAATGAATGCAAACCTGCACTTTTTTACCAATACATTCTTCTTTCTATCGTATGTCGTATTGCACAAGCCCATCCGTTTCATCTAATAGGAATCAATCCGTTGCAGCACCCACAAACATTGGCCTGGTTTCTGGAAATCAATTTTAAATTGAGGACGTTTCCTCTGAAAGACATACGGACCATCACAAGCTAATGTGTTGAAAGCTAAAATAAAGCCCAGACGTTTGGTCTGCATTCTTTGCCTGTCCTGAAGTCTTTTTCTCGGAGGATGAAAAAGAGCATTCCCTCTGTGGTCGATTCTGGAATATTCCAGAAAGGCTATTTGTTCTGAAGAAATTCTAGAACATTCCAGAGGGTTCCAGTGCTGCAGTCATGCACAGCCGGGGGCTGTGAGAGCCCTTCCAGAGAAAAATAAATCTAGTTGAGTTGTTAGTCTTAGGAGCGTTCACAGCACGGCCCCACGGTGCTCTCCAGAGAGAGCTGTGAGGAGTGTCGGATCAGCGGCGCCATTGTGGGATCCACCATAGAAGAGGTGGGGAAAAGCTTGTACCAGCCAATCACCATGTTTGTCAAATCCAGCTCCTCCAATAGGATGCGTGCCACGCCCATAAAGCATTTACGATCCATCCGGCCATAGTTTCCCCAAACAATGACCTGTTCGTGAGAGATGGAAGTATTATTTATCATATGGAACAATCAACAGTTTTGACCATAATATTGACAATTTAACATTTATATTATTATTTGATTTGTTCATAATTCACATTGATTTTTTTGTTAGTTCCATTATTCTGAGTGAATCACACAATTTGAAATGTATATAATCCTCCTAATTCAAAAGTCTCTATTTTGAATTTATTATAATTCATAATGATTTTTTGTTCCATTAATCTGGGTGATTATCAAAATTTGAAATGTATTTAATCATCATAAATTCATCATTCTCAATTTTGAATTTATAATGATTCATAATGATTTTGTTTGTTTGTTCCATTATTCTGAGTGAATCTCACAATTTGAAATGTACATAATTCATGCAATTCATAAATTTATCATTCTCAGTTTTGAATTTACCATAACTCATAATGATTTTTTTGTTTGTTTAATCGTTTAATTCCATTAATCTGGGTGAATCTCGTAATTTAAAATGTATATAATCCCCATAATTCAAAAAATTCATAATTCTCAATTTTGAATTTATCATCATTCGTAATGATTTTTGTTTGTTCCATTAATCTGAGTAAATCTCGAATTTAAAATGTACATAATCTTTGTAATTCATAAATTCATCATTCTCGATTTTGAATTTATCATGATTTATAATGATTTTTTGTTAGTTCCATTAATCGGTGTGAATCTCACAATTTGAAATGTATATAATCTTCATAATTCATAAATTAATAATTCTCCATTTTGAATTTATGATTATTCATAATGATTCTTTGTTAGTTCCATGAATCTGGGTAAATATTACAATTTGAAATGTATATAATCCTTGTTATTCATAAATTTAAAATAGAATATAATCCTCATAAGTCATAAATGAATAATTATCAATTTTGAATGTACCATTATTCATAATGTTTGTTTCATTAATCTTATGTCCAGAAATACATGTCCAGATCACCTTAAAATCTAAAAATTATATTTTGCATAAAGAAAATAAAGCATATTTTTGGAGCATTTGTTTTTTTCATGAAAATTAAGCAATTTTGTGTAATTACTCTGTGAATTCTCATCACATTCTCATTACTGTATTTTATCCCACATTACTTAAAAAAATTCTGTAATACATTTTTTAAAAATAAATCAGCCTTTACCATTTAAATAGTACATCATATTTTTTTAATACAAATTCAATGTTTTTTGCATTACAGTAATGACAAATTGCTTTATTGTCATGAAAATAATGTCATATTGCAAAAGTTCCTTAAAATAGGCTACATTTTCTTTAAGCAAAACAAAATGTCTTAGTTCTTTCTTTTGATTTTTGCGGTGTAACATAATGCAGACATGTTTTTGATAGGTTTTGTGTGATTCATCTATGTTATATAGCACAAAACTGAATAATTAAATTCCCAAATATGATAATGAATGTGTGAAAATTTTTGAAGAATAATCTCTCAAAAGGAAATCAATCTGAAAGTTCCCTTAGATTTGTTACATAATAATGGAGGATGTTTGGATAGAGGATGCCGTTACATCAGTGAATAAACAAATGCAAATTATGCTTTTCCCGCCACCCGATGTGCCTGAACATCCTGCGGTCTGTTCTAACCTTTAATGTTTGCTGTGACAGGCTTTCATTAATGATGTCCTTAGAAAAATGTATAATACGGAGAGATATGAAATGTTTCCCCCTATTCCTTCTCCACTGCTAAAAATAAAGCATTCACTGGATTGCTTTTTCTTTGCCAGTTCTCTTCGTAAGTGATGGAGAGAATGTATAAGAAATGATCATTCACTGACATCACATCACCTACAGAGAAATTACACCAAATTGGAAAAGACGTAGGTAAAATTTGCTGTAAATTAGAGCCTATAATCGCTGTTTTCTTTGTCCTTTAAATAACCAACCAGACAGATGCATTTAAAGTGCTTGAGACCCTAATGTTCAATGCATTAAGAAATGCAAGTATTCTAGGGTTAGTTTGCTGGTTTGATGTTGCAGTTTTAAGCAACACTACTTTTTTTGCTAATACTTAGAGTTTGACATTTGAACATCCTCTTACCCTAAATATTAAAGTTTTTGTAAAAACCTCTATGATGGAGTGTAGTATCATTGCGGTCAGTTTTCCACAAGCAACCCTAATTCATTCTTCAAAAAAGGTCGAAATCTAGTTTACCTGTACAACCTTCCCCTGCGGGCTCTCTGAAAAAACAAGGACTTGATTGTAAAGGGGATCTAGCGATTTCCTAACAGACTTTGTCTTCTTTTTGGCAATGCAGATGCCATTTTCCAGAAGGTACACTTTAATATAGGCCGCTGAAAAGGAGGAAGAAAACAAAAAAATATATAATAGTTAAGACAAGTAAGCAAGACACTGAAAATCATTTTGAATACCCAGAAGAGCCACCAATTTAGACTCTTTTCAATTTCCCTTCTTTTTTCAAAACACACACACATACTCGTTTCTAGATAATGAATGCTCAAATAAGAAAAGAACAATCACAGATTGGATCTGAGAGAAACTTGTGTATTTGAGAGCCAATCTATAAACATTTTCAGTCAGTTTTGTCCTCTGGCTAAATGAATCTAATCAGACTCATCCCTCAGTATGTCAGGTTCTGTCTGATGAAGAATCACCTGGAGGGCCCTTAGATCCAGGCTTCATGATGAGTCCTCGAGCCTGAATGATCTCCACCTCCAGCTGCCCGTTCCTCTCCATCAGACCGATCTCAACATCTCCTGCAAAACATCAACACGCACATTAAAGAGTGTTTAGTGACGTGGGTGAATACAGGTAAAGTGACTTTATTTAATCCTTTTTCAATAGCATTGTGTTGATCTTATCTATTTAAATATTTTACTGACAAATTACATTGTCATTTGCAGTCTAATTTAAAGTTATTTTATAGATTATAAACTGAAAGTTCCAGTCAAGAATTTTGGATAAATGGCTGCTTTTAGTAACATAGATGCAAAACGCAGCACCCACATGAAGAACACGTTTTATTATTTTTTTTACACTACTCCAACGAAATTGGTAGTCATAATTATTTGATTTCTATGCACTGGTTAGCATTCAGTGACCATTTCTTGAAATGACATCCTGCATAATCGAAATTACATTCCGTTTCAATACCCTAATTTCAGAGTTTGCTTCTTTAATTATATAACTGTTTTTGTCAGAGGTTTATTGAAATTATTTTTCATTATAATTGTTTTAGAAGCATCAAGATGGAAAAGCATGTTCATTTTTATGCATACTAATTTCCAAGTATTTAATTGAATATTTTGTTAAACAAACCACCTTTTGACAAGCACCTCTGACAATTAATAACCACTTGTTGAATATTTAAAAAGGTGTCAATTTTTTCCAATCTCCATCACGCTTGTTACATACATATTATTGAAACTTTTTATATATATATATATTATATATATATATATATATATATATATATATATATATATATATATGTGTGTGTGTGTGTGTGTGTGTGTGTGTATATTTACAAATGGCTAACTTTTATTTTCATAAAAGGAAAGGAAACATTTTAGCCTGTTCACCTGTAGTACCTTAAAATGCAAGGTAGCATCAGTAGTCTGATGTATAAGTGCACTCACCCAGTGAAGTTGTAGCCAGTGTCTGTCTCCCCACAAATTGAGCCGGCCCCATCCCATCCAGAAAGTCACTAAACTGAGCATCTGATGCCAAACACATTCCACTGTAGTTCAGACTAAAGGGAAGAAAACAGGGAAGTGTTTCTTTGAACATTTGCATTCATTTGATTTGAAGTTTCATGTATACAATTTAATGAGTGCTGTGTTTTGTCGGCCACATATTTTGCTGGATAGAATATAGATAAAGCCATATTAAAGGTGGGGTTAGCCATTTTTCAAAAACGCTGTTGGTCATTGTTGATATTTGAAATCAACCCAAGCAAACCCACCCCTCTCTTCACTGCTCTGCCTCCAAAACTCACCCTCCAATCCTAACCGCCCTTCTCCAAGTCGGTCTCAAACCCAGGCCCGATCGCTGCTGGCAGGTGAGGCGAGTGCACTAACAATGACGCTAAACACCACATTCTCTAGCGGTCATCAGTGCACAGGTTTACCTGCTCAGCTCTCACTAGCTGGCCACTGTTACACATGCAGTCTGTTTATCACAGCTGACGCGCAACAAAATAATGCTTCAGGAAAAAAAATGATGAACGAATGACAAGGAAGCACACAAAAATGAACGTACAGTACACAAGACTAAATACAAACAAGAGTTTGTTGTTAGTCGGCAACAGCACAGCACTCGTGTGTTACTCGTATGTGGAGCCTCTCTGAAAACAGGCAGTTCTCTCCAGCGCTGGAAAGCTTTTCTAATATAAACGCAGGTCCTAAAGCGCTTGCCCAGTCATAAACCTTCATTCCAGTGATATTCTTTTGAGCTCTTTTGTATTGTGTCTCATCTCTCTTTCTGCATTTCTGTTTCTGTTTTTCTTCAAATCTCCCTCTTGCTCATTCTGTCTCCTCGACCATCATATGCCCCCTAATGCTGATTGGTTACACATTTGCTGTTGGTGTCGGCCCGACTAACTTCCAAACAGTGTTTTTGAAAAATGACTAAACCCACCTTTAAAATAATGTTGAGAAGTTCAGTGCAGACATTTCTGAATGCACTGAGTACATTTATTTCATTGCTTTGAGTATTGACAGCCTACATTAAGCATGTAGAATTACTTTCTGTCATTTGTAAAGGTTAATTTCCAATCGATTTTTTTCATTTTATATTCAGCTTGTAAAAATATCTGGCTTTCAGAATATCTGTGTTGCTTGTGATGGCTTTGAAGATGCTAATGACATTTTCACATTATGAAATTGTATGACTGACATTAAGAGTTTTGCTTTATTCTGTGATGTCTGAACCGATAATGGCACGACTCCGTGATGGGACGGGATCGGTGGACAGAAGGCTCTTCTCTTTTATATAATGAAGACAGACAGCCTTTAAGCCTGACAGTGAAGCTCTGCTTTGATAGTGCAGAGTGCTCCACTGGAGCAAAGCCAACACAGACACATTTTCTGTTCCTATAGGCACATTTCAGATGTATGCGGCCAAAAATTCATTACTAACAGTATATGTGTTTCTAGGAGATGAGCCCAATGCTCCGTGTCATATTCACCCTTGTGATCCCTTGAAATAGGAGGCCTGGCCTTCATCTAATAGCACGGCAGTGACTGGCCACTTTTTCATCAGCCTTGGTTTCCGGAAATGTTTTTCTGATTACTTTTACCCCCCCAAAAATCTTCAATAAATAATTCTAAGCCTTAAAAAATATATGTATATGTATATATATATATATATATGTACACACACAAAGTATAGTATATACACTTTGACAGTATATATAAAATATTAATAATAATATGAATTATTCATAATCAAATATATGAATACACAGTGTTATATATTTTGAAGTATACTGTCAAAGAAATGGCCATGTACCTGCTTGTCTCATTTGTGAAATGCTTCTCAAATCTCTCATTTTCTGTTTTACTCTTCAGTCAAAATTAAAGACTTAATTTCAGCTATCTAGTGTAGAAGTGTAGAAGCCCATATTTACTTATCGTAGCTTTTTATGATGTTTTTTCAGCAAACAGAAGGCAGCCACTTGTGCTTGGATGAGATTAATTAGGTCCAATTTTTTTGTAATGAGATCCATTTTAGATACAGAAACAGATGGTAGTGGAAAAAGTGTTTTCCTTCTGCGAGAAAAAAAGGGCACTTGGACCAAAGATGAGAAAGGGGTACTTATTTGAGCCAATTTAACCACCCTGCTCTGTACATCTCTGTTGACATAAGGTGTTTTCACATTCTGTGTGAAGTTGTAGTACCACATAGAAGTTGGGATTGGGCATATTTGATATGGTTATTGTTGTAAAAGAAATGTCACCCATTTTACTTTGTGACTTCTCACTAAAATTGAGCCATTTGTAGGTTGATTCTCCTGAAAACACTGTGGCACTATTAAAACATTTTTCTTTTTATTTAAACTGTCCAACACAGCAACTATGACTCAACCAATGGTGTGAGTTTGGGGCGGGGCTATCTGTTTTGACCGACCAATGGCAGATGTGGTGAGTGTTCAGGGAACCTGTTTGGAAATAGTCATTACACACACATTTCATCTGTATTTATATCAATTTAAAAAAATTATATGCATTTTAAAAAGCTATCCTTGGTGGTCACATATCACATTCTCCTTCAAGCCTCCTTTCAAACCCATCTCTCCCTCCCTTCTCCATTCCCATTCTTCTGTGTTTGTTCTCAATGATCCTCCACACTAATGTGGACGGATTCATAATTAATTTTCTTTCTGCAGTTTGACCTCGATTCTCTCCGGCTCCCCTCCACCCATTCCCAGTTCTGTCTCTTTCGCTTGTCATCTCCACACAGGTCTATTTTTAAAATGCTTTTGGGAGGGTCCAGACAATCCTGATGCCTAATACTCAGACTGGGCATCCCAAGAGACGCCATTTTCATCGGCCCTTCATTCTCTTGCTCATTTTTCACTCCATCCTGTCTCTTTGTCCCACGTCAATATCTAGTTCATCATTTAGTCTCTCGTCTGGTGTTCCTATCCACTTGTCTCTCTGTTCTTCAAGGAATAGTCATCATTTACTCCCCCTGATGTCAGAATCTTTATATAACCACACCACCTTAGAAGAATCATAAAAGTATCCCAAACAAATTATTTTCACTATAATAATATTCACTATAATAATCTTTTTTTGTCTAATTTTCCAATTAAAATATGAACAAATAATTTTACTTGAAGGTGGTACATCTCATGTAAATTTAGCTTGTTTTAAATGTTGTTTGATATACACTGCCATTCAAAAAAGATTGTATTTTATTTATTTTTTTAAGAAATTTACTTTAAAGAAATTGATAAAATTACATTTATTCCGTAAGGACGTATTAAATTGATCAAAAGTGACAGTGATAATGTTTGAACTCTATTGATCAAAGAACCCTGAAAAATGTTCAAATTTTAATAATATTTCACAATAGTACTGCTTTTACTGTATTTTTGATGTAAATGCAGCCTTGAGACTTCTTTTAAAAACATTAAAATATCTTACCAAACCCAAACTTTTGAATGGTAGTGTATTTTCTGGACATGCGCGTGTTTCCTGTCTTACTGCATTTACACGGCTTTAACCAGCAGATGTCCTCAGCATGCTATGTTTCGAGTGAATACTATAGCTAGTGTAATCGATCTAATCTAACAGTGAATTTAGCTGACAAAGTCAATATAGTGGAATAAAAACAACGCCTAGTCTTTTTCACTGCAACTTCAAAGGAAGCAAGACAATGTTGTCGAAACTAGCGTTGGATACCTGAAGTAATTTTAAGTTCTGTTTGCTAGCCTAGCATAATGATCTCACCGTTAATACTTCTCACCATTTATTTCGAGGATATGACCGATTGTATTCTATAAATCCATTTTCTTTAAAGTATCCTTGAAAAGGGGGGTTGACTTGTCAAACAGTGGTGGCTTTATCTGAACCTCGCAGCAATTAACTTTTCCGCAATGTCGTCTGCCATTTTAAAATGGCAAGCCCTTAAATTATTACGTATCCTGATTGGCTGGCAGTGTTTTATCGTTCAACAGCTGGGAAAAAATTGTTCTGAAAGTGATCCCAACGATATCGTTTCTCTGTCGTTATAGTTGTGGTGTGGACAGTGCTATTCTATTATATTTAGAACAGTTTTTAGAACTATATCTTTATCGTTATCTTCATAGTTATTGTTCTTGGTGTGAATGGGCCTTAAGGTAAAGAAGGCCTAATTGAAAACTCATTAAGAAGTATTTATGCAGTGTTGAAGCCACATGATGACCAAAAGTGTTTAAGTGCATCTTAGCCTCCAAAACAACCAAGCTAAATAAAAGCTAAAGAAGCTAAATTTATGATACCATTGTTGTCATATTTTCTTGCTGATTTATTATGTTATTGAAACAATCTTGACATACACTTTGATTTTTCATAGTAGACAGGAGCTGTACTTGTACAGGAAATGGCAGAAAGATGGCAGCTGAGTGAACAGATTTTGAAAACAGCTTGGAAGGCTTGGAATGAAGCACACAAGTCTGACTACTTTTTTGTGATGTTTCCTATCTTTTAAGGAACCAAAAATTTGACAGCTGTGGCCATGGCTAAGATGGACTGCAATTTGTGGAATAGGCTGCATGAAGATTCTTCAAAACATCTCCTTTTGTGTTCCACACGGATTTGGGACGACATGAGGGTGAGCAAATGATGACAGAATGTTCATTTTTGGACAAACTATTGCTTTCACTCTCTCCTCTCTCTCATGTGACATTTCATCATTCTATCTTGCAAAATGGAGAGTCATTATTAGTCACTAGCTCCTGTGTGCACTGGCGTCAGCAGCAGCCATCAGTAAACACACATACATTACTACAAACGCTTCGGAGAGTGACAAATACACCTATCACCGCTCCACATATTACACGCCGCATTCTTGATGTCACTCGAATAAACATTTGTCTGTGTTATGTGTTAATCATGGTGTCTCAGCACACTGCTTTCAATTGCTTTATATATCACTGTCTTCATGCTGTTCTTCTGGCGGTCATTGCATGCAAACTTTTTAAACAGATGCTCCATTCTTGCATGCAGGAGTATGTACAAGAGTTAGTGTTTTCTGGAAGAAGGTGAAAAGTATGTAGGGAACGTTTATGCATCTAAAATAGAGCGCAGAAGTATCTGCTTATCTTTAAATGTGGCAGAGTTATATCTCTCAGTTTAGCTGGTTGTTTTTACCTGCCTTTTGAGAATTTATAGAGTGTAGAACTCAACGTCACAATTCTTGTTAATTATACAGTGGCCCCAAAAAGAATTTGGACACTTAAAGGTGCAGTAAGTGATTTCTGAGAAACACTGTTGTTATTTAAAAACAAACCAAACAAACACACTGCTCCCTTCATTGCTCTGCCCCCAAAATGCACCAACACGCAATGCAAGTGTGGATGTCTTTTTTATCATAGCTGAAGAGAGGCTAAATAATGCTTCACAAAAAAAATAAAGTGAAGATAATGAATGAACGACAAGGAAAAGCAGAAAATGAACATACAGCACACAAGAGTATATACAAGCAAGAGCTGTTTGTTAGTCACTGGCAGCACACCAGCTCCAGATAAAAAAAAAAAAAATGACACTCAAAACTGTCCTTTACAGCTAAGATTACAACAACAGCACATATTGTTTCTGTGAAACACAGCAAAACCAATGTTACTCACATATGGAGCAAAAACAGCGCAACCTCAGTGTCCGTTTTCAGGCCTTCCCGCTTAGGTCTCTCCAGCGCTGTAAAGCTTTTCTAATATATTAAAGCGGGTCCTAAAGCTCTTGCCTGATCATAACACTTCTTATTCCAGTGATATTCCTCTGACCTTTTCTCTTTTGTAATGTCTCTCAGCCATTTCCCTTTCTACAGTCTTTCTTCAAATCTCCCTCTTGCTCACTCTCTCTCCTCCCCCATCATGAGTGGACATGCCCTCTACTGCTGATTGGCTACAAGTGTGTTGTGGCGCTCAGTCTGATCCACTTTCAACAGCGTTTTTCAGAAATCGCTTACTGCACCTTTTAAGACACTTGTGAATGTATGAATTGCATATGAAATATCCAAACTAAGTGGCATTTAGCACAACCCAATTTTTGTAAGTGGAACATTTCACAAAAAAAAGTTTTAAATGATAAGACAATTTACTGTTCATAATTAAGTATTTGGGCAATTTTTAGTTGTCAAATGTCAAACCTGTGGTAACTTTGCTATAACACCTATGTGAACTTGAAAGGATTCACTTTTGCATTCACACTGACTTCATTGCATTTCAGTTTCTGGCAAAATGCAATTTTTATGATTTTATTTAGGACATCTAAAATGATCATATTTTTGGTCCATGCACCATGAGCAGTTCTGGTTTTGGAGTTATAATTAGAGCACTTTCTGCTTTCTAGGGCATTTTGACAGGTCCATTACATAAATGTCACTCATGTGACCTCTTTCAAACTTTCTGCTCCCCAAAAGATGACTTTACTGATAAAATAGGAGTTCATGCAAGAGAATCAGTCTTTAATTTAGGTTCATACTATTTGTGTTTTAATACTGCAAAAGCACATGAATCAACTGTAATGACAACTATGCTTCTACAGCAAGATGCTTATTATAGAATATTTATTGATCTTTGTAAAACTCACAGTGGGTCAATAGACTATAAGCGAGTTAAATTTAACTTCATTATGTTTTGCAGATGACAACTGGTAATAAATAATATACTCTCTAATGTTTAAATAATTTGTTTTTTATTAATGCTCTTTGTAATGCTTTTACATTTTTTTTTATGCTTTTATAAATGTACTCTTCGTAATGTTTTCTTACTTTTTATATCATGTTTTATAACGTTTAAAGTGTTTAATGGCAAAAAGCCCAACTTTATCTAGCCTAAAAGGCAAGTTACAAATAATATCTAATGGAAACCGCATAAAATAGACACCTAGATATTGAATAAATATTAGAGAAACTTCCACAGAAGTTTATCCAAAAATACCATTGCATCAAATCAACCTTGCGCTATGACTTTCCATCACTGTTGTTTGTCAGAGCTCAGATCGACAGCGAGTGTTTATGTAAAATATGTTTTACCCCGTTATGTATTTATGAGATGCATAAGATGCCATGTAATATGGTAAAATATCCTCAGCGATGGCAGCCAAAACTGTAATCCCCATGCTCCATAAACTGTGCAGTAATCCAGCTGAATTGGGCTGGATTTTACTCCCATGATGGAGCTGCACAGGAAGAGCGTTCAACTACATTATATAAGGTTTGTGGGGAGTTTTTGTCTGTTTGTGAATTTCTAATAGAGCTCTGGGTATTGGACATGGAGTTTGAGGGGAAATTTATGCAGAATCGACTGCTGTTTGAGCACATATTGCTAATTATGTAACTGAACATACTGTTTCAAAGTAAACTATACGAGCACATTTCAGAAGTTTTTGTCATAAATGAGTGATTCCTTTTTTTGACTGACCATAAAGTGTCCAAATACTTTTTTGTCTTCATTTTGAACCAAATATCTATTGCTTAATCATAGTGTTTTGTGTGAAAATTAAAATAAATGACACTTGCTTCAATATTTTATTATCTAATGCAATAACCTTGGCTTAAAATTTGGTTCAAAAATTCTCTCAAAAAATGCTAGTAAATTTCACAGATAATTACAAAGAATTGGCAAGTAACACAGAATTAAATGTAAAATTTTGAAGTATAAAGAATTAAATATATTTCCTTGTAAAGCGTATCTATGATTTATTTACAACTTTGAAAAATATTTTTACTGTAAATTGTTTTTTGTTTTTTTTTACCATGTAGTAATGGTTGATAATCAGTTTGTTCAATTAAATAAAATTACAAAACTTTAAAATTCAGATGTCATTCTAAGCTTGTAACTCATCTAGACAGCAAAACATATTTGTCTGAACTAGCCCAAACCTGCAAATATCTTCTCCATTTATGTATCCAAACTTTCTGGCACATTTGGAACTGAAGTTAAACAGCTTTTGTCCTCCACAGAGCTAATATAAGACAACATCTCACAAAACCCAAAACCTGTGGCTTTGATGTGACACGCCAGACGGTGTCCAGATCTGAAATGAGTTTACAATACATCTACACAGAATTCTGGATTTCATTCAGAAATGGAGCCGGCAGGGAAAAGTTTTATTACTGAGAAGGGGGTTTAAGTAACTTATGTGAATACCTCAAACACTTTTTATTTTATTGCTCAGTATATAAGATATAAGCACAGTCTCCTGACAGTAAAGACACTTTTAATGCTTTTCTTGTGTTATTGGATGAGCATCCCTGTTTATAGAGGAATGTAATGCAATAACACATGCAGTGTATCCCAAATCAATAAAATGGGAACATGAGACTTGTGATTCCTGTGTAACAGTAATTCCAATCCTGGGACATTTAGGTGGATGCCAGAGGGTATGTGTAATTATTTTAATTTTGCTTGATAAAACAGACACATATTATATAGTATTTCATGTTTTTTTATGTAGCTGGAAAGAAAACAAAACAATTTTGTCTGGATGAAGTATGTAGCTGAATATATACAAAGATTTGTGATTTGTCTTTACTCATCTCACCTGCACTTTTCCACAATTTAATAAAACAGTCCTTCCTAATTTTATCCCATCCCGTGCATCAGCCAATCAAACTGATAACAAACTAAATGCGGTTGCAAAATAACAGATTCTATATTTGTTCAGTATGAGAGGAAGCATCTTTGCGAGTCTGTTTTTTACCCTCAGTATTAATTGTTGTAGTTAAAAAGTGATTCATTGTGATAGTGGTTTTTTTTTTTTTATCAATAATAATGCTAAATAATATCAAGTATAATAAGAGTTTAAGTGGACACGTTTCTGGTTTGTTGTGGATGAAAGCCTGTTTCATGTCGGACATAAGTACACTCTTAAAAATAAAGGCCCTTTATTGGCATTTGTGGTTCCATGAAGAACCTTTAACATTCATAGAATCTTTGCATTGCACAAAATGTTCTTTATAGTGGAAAAAAAAGCCCAGTCATGCTGTTGCACTCTTAGAAAAAAGGTACAATGGGGTTCTTGAATCAATTTTAAAGAACGCTTTGATGCTTTATATAAAAAGGTTCTATATAAAGAAAAATGTCTTAAAAGATTGCATAATTTACATTTTTTCTAGTGATAAAGTATGTTTACGAGCTGCTTAATTTATAAAATTGAATTAAAGTTAAAAATAAATTAAAACTAAAACTAAAATGATCCCATGATGGGAACACCTAAAAGGTTGTATATATACAGTATGACGCACCTGACAGAACCCTTTAAGTTTTTATTCTAAGAGTTTGTTGTTGGTTGTGTTTGGCCTTATTGTTGGGACTATTGAAGGTACATTGATTTATAATACTCACTTTCCCTCTGAGCCATAGCTGTTCATGCTGTCCTCAATGGACTCGTGGCTCGCCTGCCGGACCGTACGACTGGGCATCTCTACGGCCAGCCCTGTCTCTGTACTCCTCTGAATGCTCTTTAACCTGCGGCCCTCTGGGTCTGAAACAAAGAAAGATAAGTTCACCAAACCAGTGTTTAATTCAGAAGATGTTTTTCTATACATTCTCTTTGATTTTTAGTCCCTCCTCCAATGTACGTTTTTGGGATTTTTATGCCTCTTTATTGTGAATTTCATTACACCTCTTTTCATCAAGCCGCATGATTTAAGGTATCATTCGCATATGTAGCACAAACAGTTTTAATATGTATTAGAGCTGCGCAATTCAGGATGAGCTGAGAATCACAATTTTTTTGTTTCAAAAAGAGATGCCAAAATGTTAATTGCTGCAGTCTATTTATTATATGTATATATATTAATTTGAATGAATTATAAAAAAAAAAAAAAAATCATGATTCAATGACTCACTCATAAAGACTTCTTGTTTCATTACTGGATGAATTGGTTTTTTTGAACAAATCTCTTGAATGAATGATTCAATGACAATGATTCAAAGTCACTTGTCGCCACCTACTGATGTAATTATGTAATTGATATGGTCTTTATTTTTAAAGGTGATTTACTCTATTCTGATCGCTACCATGGACATTAGTGTTTATATCCGAACTACAAAACTTATATCCCAGTACTTCTGTGATATGAATTATTGTAAGACAGAAATAATGATACTGAGATGTTGAAAAGCCTGTTTGTGAAGCTGTTTCATATATATATATATATATATATATATATATATATATATATATATACATATATATATATGAAAACTGCTCTCTCTGGCTCAGTGCCAACACGGATTTGAATGTTTTCGTTGTGATCGTACTTGTCAAAGATTTAATAGACACAGCCGAATCATTGTCATTTAGGAATAAGATTGCGTGGGTGTGTTTAAATCGAGATCACAAACTTTTAACGATTAACCGTGCAGCTCTAATATGTATGGTTAGGGTTTTTTCCTTAGCAAGCATCACAAATGATTGTGAAATATCTCTGATATTCTTGTATTTCTGCCTGAGCAGCAAGGCACTGGAAAAAGCAAGTTATATCAAATCCTCTCCATATCATTCTGAATGAAATGTTGTGATAACATTGCCGCCAGGTAGAACACTGGTTGTATTAAAAATAAATCCTTTGGAAAATATAATCTTCTTGTATAATTCTAGTATGTAGTGGTGCCTTATTGAACTCGGATGGCTTAGAGAACAGATTCACAAAGCCTGAACTTAGTAAAGGTGAAGGGGATCAGCCGCAGACTGATCGCTTTACTAGCCCATGACCTCATGAATATATTTCTATTCAGAGAATGATTTTCAGAGGAATTTCAAAGCTGGATGTCATTTCATAATGGTTTTGTTACTCATTTTTTGCATGTACTTCATATAATTCAACATAAAACACAACCCATTTTACCTGATTTCACCAAGTACAAGTAACATGTTTATTGATCCTGGAACAACATTCCAATCAACCAATCAGATCTGAGGAGCAAGTTTACATTTTATGTCAAGTTTAGGTTTAAAAACGGTCAGGTGTTTCTATCATTTAAAGATAAGGGATAAGTTATGGGTAGGGTTAGGTTCAGGTGTAGGGATAGGGTCAAGACTAAAGTTTTGGACAGGAATGTTGTTCCAGGATCAACAAAATATGTTTATCCACTTGTTTATTTACTTGGCAAAATCACAGCGACCTGGATGGATATTCAATGAGGTTGAATCCCTCAAAATAGGGATTTTGATGTCCAAATTTTATTTTATACATATATAAAACATATATATATATACACACGTTACAACATTTAAGGTTGGTACATTTTTAAAAAAATAATTAGTCTATTATTTAATCAAAAACAGTAATATTGAGAAGCATTGCTGCAATTTAAAGGATTAGTCCACTTTGAAATAAAATTTTCCTGATAATTTACTCACCCACATGCCATCCAATATGTTCATGTCTTTCTTTCTTCAGTCGAAAAGAATTCCAGGATTATTCTCCTTATAGTGGACTTCAATGGACTCCACTGTTGAAGGTCAAAATTACAGTTTCAGTGCAGCTTCAAACGGCTTTAAACGATACCAGACGAGGAATAAGGGTCTTATCTAGTGAAACGATCGGTCATTTTCTAAAAAAAAATTCAAATGTATACGCTTTATAAACACAAATGATCGCCTTGCGAGTGCTTCCGTCTTCCGTATTCTTCAAAATGCTTACGCTGTATGTCCTACGCCTTTCTTATTCTACTTACGGAAAAAACGGAACTGGCGCCGCGTTCATTTCGTAAATTGAACAGGGAAGGCGTAGGACATACAGAGTAAACTTTTTGAAGAATACGGAAGACGGAAGCACTCGCAAGGCGATCATTTGTGTTTATACATTTACATTTACATATACATTTAATTTTTTTCGAAAATGACCGATCGTTTCGCTAGATAAGTCCCTTATTCCTCGTCTAGTATCGTTTAAAGCCCTTTGAAGCTGCACTGAAACTGTAATTTTACCTTCAACCGTTTAGGGCCAATTGAAGTCCACTATAGTATAAGGAGAATAATCCTGGAATGTTTTTTTTATTTGTTTTTTTTAATCAAAAACCTTAATTTCTTTTCGACTGAAGAAAGAGAGACATGAACATCTTGGATGACATGGGGGTGAGTAAATTATCAGGAAATTTTCATTCAGAAGTGAATTAATCCTTTAAAAGAAATGTTGCAAAGCTGAATTTTCAGCATCATTACTCCAGTCTTCAGTGTCACATGATCCTTTAGAAATCATTATAATATGCTGATTTGATGCTCAAGAAACATTTATTATATCACAGCTGAAAACAGTTGTGCTACTTAATATTTTTGTGGAAACAAAATGTGATACTTTTTTCAGGATTCTTTGATGACTAAAAAGTCACCATTTATTTGAAATAGAAATCATTTGTAACATTATAAATGTCAGGGTTTTTTTTTTTTTATAATGTAACAGAAATTAAGATATAAATATAATTTAGTCATCAGTAAGAACAAGTTATCCATGGAAATGCGCTCTATCTGCACTAACACATTCTCTCTGTAGTGATGGGAATACAGCCATTTTCACAGCTTTTTCCTGGCCGTGAAGCACATGACCTAGTTAGGCGGTTCCTAAAAATACAGCCCTCTTTTGTCTGTTCCTGCATATCTGGTACGGTCTGCACATGCTAACTAGCATGTCATCGTAACCTTCCAAACAGAACATTGTGTATCAGGAAATGCACTAGAAATGCCAGGGTTGCTATGGGAGACAAGAGCAGTGTGCTTCAATGGATCTCTCACTCTCTCTTTTCTCTTTTGCAGTTTTTGTTTAGTGGAACATGCTTGAAAGAATGATTTAATCTTTTCACAAAAAACAAAACAAAAAAACAGTCAAATTTCAGGAAGTGTGTGGGCAAAAAATTAGATTTTTAAATGTGCATTGTACATAGACTTTCCACCACAATCCTAGGCTCTTCAGTGTGGCCTCCAGGGTGTTGCTAGGGGGTTGCTAAGATGTTCTGTTCGGTTGTGGTCACTTGGGAGTTGTTTGGTGGTTTCCATAGCAGTTGCTAGGGCATTGTTAAGTGGTTTTTAGAATGTTCAGGGTGGTTGCTAGAGATTTGTTTGCTGGTATCCGCAGCGAGTCAGAGTCCCTTTAAGACAAGTCATTTCACTCGGCAGCCATCTTTGAAACGCCTTTTAGGCATCCAGCTTCTATCTTTTTCAACGGAGAAACATCAAATTCTCCAAAACTGTTCACTAAGCTTATGGTTAAATTTCATATTTGAAAACACCAATGCAATCTGACAAAAACATTCTCATAAAGCTTGTTTCTTATGTTCAAATAGCGTTTGTTTTTCATGCTAGACCACCCAATGCGCATGCGTAGTCATGAGCGCGAGTCTGAGAACGCTGCCTGTTTCTATAGCAGCTGGAGCTTCTAATGGCAGCTGCAGTGATGCGATGACTTTACTAATCAATGATTGGCTCTTTCACTTAGAAGGCAGGGGTTATTCGCCATATTGGGTGTTGCACTTTCTCCCATTCATAAGTAATAGGAGTGGGCCATCTTTCAGCGAGTGGTTACTAGGGAGTTGTTTGGTGGTTTCCAAGGCGGTTGCTAGGGCACTGTTAAGTGGTTTCCAAGGATGTTCTGGGCAGATGCTAGGGGTTTGTTTGTTGGTGTCCAGGGAGTTGTTTGGTGATTTTTTTCACAGTATAAGCAACAATGAATTGGCTCTAAAAACCACTCCATTTTGACATTAATTATATCTTGTGTAAGTGTGATGTTTCTGATCCCTGGACATCTCTCAACACTTTCTCTCAAGTATTGTGCAACCACAAGTAGCTCTCACTGACAACAGATAAAGTATCTAATTTTATCAGTATGACCAACACCCATTAATCAAAGTGGCATTCATGAATTTACTGCAAACAAGAAAGAAATAAGAGGCTTTTCTAACAAGCCCTTTTAGTTGCTATCTCATCTTGTTTGTGGTTTATGACCCGCGCTTGTTAGTTGTCAGAGCGTTTAGATTTATAATTTGATTAAAAGAACAGAGAGGCTTATAGAAAACCTATTATCAGACTTCAGACTACATCTTCAGTAAAGACCTATTGTTAAAGCATAGTGATATGTGAATGTAATTGCAAATAGTTGCATCATTCGCTTAAAGGAATAGGTCATTTATAAATGAATTTTATGTCATTTACTCACCTTCATATAATTCTAAACCTTTATTATTATTTTATTTCCTTAGTGAAAACACTAGGAGAAATTATTTTCCATTAAGAGCTTACCAGCTCCAAAAAGGACACAAAAGCACCATAAAAATATCACTTGTGTGCTTTATGGACTACTTTTATGGTCCTGCTTGGTGCAGGAAAAGAGCACCAAGAAATCAGATTTTGATGTCCAAATTTTATTTTAAGTATATATACGTTACAACATTTAAGGTTGGTACAATTTTTTAAAAATAATTAGTCTATTATTTAATCAAAAACAGTAATATTGAGAAGCATTGCTGCAATTTAAAGGATTAGTCCACTTTGAAATAAAATTTTCCTGATAATTTACTCACCCACATGCCATCCAATATGTTCATGTCTTTCTTTCTTCAGTCGAAAAGAAATTAAGGTTTTTGATGAAAACATTCCAGGATTATTCTCCTTATAGTGGACTTCAATGGACTCCACTGTTGAAGGTCAAAATTACAGTTTTAGTGCAGCTTCAAAGGGCTTTAAACGATACCAGACGAGGAATAAGGGTCTTATCTAGCGGAACGATTGGTCATTTTCTAAAAAAAATTCTAATGTATATGCTTTATAAACACAAATGATCGCCTTGCGAGTGCTTCCGTCTTTCGTATTCTTCAAAATGCTTACGCTGTATGTCCTACGCCTTTCTTATTCTACTTACGGAAAAAACGGAACTGGCGTCGCGTTCGTTCCGTAAATTGAATAGGGAAGGCGTAGGACATACAGAGTAAACTTTTTGAAGAATACGGAAGACGGAAGCACTCGCAAGGTGATCATTTGTGTTTATAAAGCATATACATTTAATTTTCTTCGAAAATGACCGATCGTTTCGCTAGATAAGTCCCTTATTCCTCGTCTAGTATCGTTTAAAGCCCTTTGAAGCTGCACTGAAACTGTAATTTTACCTTCAACCGTTTAGGGCCAATTGAAGTCCACTATAAGGAGAATAATCCTGGAATGTTTTTTTTTTTTAATCAAAAACCTTAATTTCTTTTCAACTGAAGAAAGAAAGACATGAACATCTTGGATGACATGGGGGTGAGTAAATTATCAGGAAATTTTCATTCAGAAGTGAATTAATCCTTTAAAAGAAATGTTGCAAAGCTGAATTTTCAGCATCATTACTCCAGTCTTCAGTGTCACATGATCCTTTAGAAATCATGTGTTCCTTAGAAATCAAAAGTTTCCTTTTGTTGAAAATAGTGACAATTCTAATTTTTGGGTGAACTGTCTCTTTAAGAGCATGTTGTGTTGATGTGTCACTAACAGACTGCGCACATCCCATGTTAAGATGAACAGGAATAGGATGCTCTTAACTTCAGTTTGATTTCAACATGGCTTGCTGAAGATCATTAGGGCAGTCATTGATTGTCATCTAAATGAGCATGTCAGTTTTCTGGTTTGTTCATGCTATCGATTATGCCATTACCTCTCATTACCCCAGCCTGCCTTAATTACCTATTAACTCTTTGATAAGTCAGTAGCACTAGAGGCCTATTGATCTACAGTGATGTTGATAGATGCCTGGTTAGAGGCTATAACCTCTGCGCTTTCTAACCACATGCAGAATCTAAGGCCATACTGTTTTTGAAGATAGAGGGTTATCCAGACCTTTCTTTCATCCATCCATTTTGACTTACAGTGACTTAATGGAGATGGATGATTCTCACAAAACATGTCAATTACATGCAGTTATTTCATTCGTATTACTGTAATGCAAAGACTTGAATTTTTTTATTTATATATCATTATAATATTTTTTTTATTTTACCTTTTATTTTATTTTATTTTATCCAGGACGTATTTTTACCCTACAAGGTTCTCATTTTGAGGTTTGATGTTCAAATCCCTGTCAGCTCCTTTATAATTGCTATATTGCCTTATTTGTATAAAAATATTTCACTGTATTACAGAACCAGAACTGAAAATAATTGGAATTACAAAAATCTCAAAACCAGAACTTCCAGATGCAATATGGGAAATCTACATTATGGAAAATGGAGCAATACATTGAGATTAGAATGCAAAAATTTTAATCAAATTAAAATGAATAAAAATGCTCCCCTTTCTTCTAAATATTTACTTTGAAGTCATTTTTATTTTATTATATATATATATATATATATATATATTTATAACCTGGACATGTTCTTGTCCTGCTCCACATATGAATGTGTTAAAATCCTTTTAAAGCCCCAAATACAGAAGCATTAAGCATGTGCTAGTGGTTAGATGAGAGCCCATCTGTTTAATCACAGTGGAGGGTCTGATCATACACAGATGCGTCTGTCTCAGCCAAAAATTATGCCAAATATTTACTCATATACTGGCATAATTCAGATCTGACGTTTTCCGTAGCTTCAAGAGTCAGGAGACAGTGAACGTAAGAGCTCTGATCTGAGCTATAAATGAATGCAAGGGGGGAAAATGACCTCAGAAGGTCATTTATCAGAAGCAAATATATGAGAGTTATATTAATATACCTGGGATATTTCTGGGATTTTATGAGTTTGATTTTTCATACTAGAGCTTCAGTATAGCTGTAAATCAGACACAAGAGTCTGTTCACAGCGGACTTTAGATTAAAACATTTGTCTTGTGTTTTATAATTTGAGTATTTTATCATTGCTGATAGTTTAAGTTCATCTATATTAATATAATATATATATATATATATATATATATATATATATATATATATATATATATATATATATATATATATATATATATATATATATATATATATATATATATATTTTAATTAGCAATTAACTGACATTTTTCTTAAAATGCCCCTATTATGCAATTTTAAAGGTTTCTAATTTTGTTTTGGAGGTCTCCTACAGTAGATTGACATGCATCAAAGGTCAAAAAACACTTTTCTCATAATATACATTGAACATCACCTAATTTCTCAAAGGGTCTGAAAACGGTTCGTTTGAAGATTATAAATCCCTCCTTTCCATGAGTCTACTCTGCTCTGATTGGTCAGATGACTCAGTATGTTATGATTGGTCTATCGCACATGTCGGAAACGGAAGGCCTGTTACCATATCTGAATTTTTTTAATGAGTTTGTTGGTGTTTTGGAGGTTACCTTTGTAGTGAAGAGTGCCACTTTTGTTTTATATGTTGAGGATGTGTGTATACAGAGTAATAATTATTTTATTTTATTAAAGTGTATTTAATTCCATTAGATTTGTGCTAATGTAGGTATTTGAGTAGAGTGTATGGTTTACATTGTGTAGAAACACTGCCTACAATAGTTCAGCCAGTGTAGATTGTCTTAGGACTTTCTACCTTTAATTTTTTTAAATATGTAAAAGCTGGTAATGTGTGAATATCATTAAGAGATGGGAGTGCATTTACCCTACCATCCATTACTTAAATGAAACTCAAAATAAGTAACTCTTTGCCTGAAATCTATTTTCTCCCCAAAGTAATATTAGTATGAAACTGTACTAAGCTCTGCCTTAAATCAGACACATCTATTTCTATCTGATTGCAGACCACTTTATAATAATGTGCACTGAAGAATCGTTCACGAGACCAGAAATGTTTATTAAAGGGTTAGTTCACTCAAAAATGAAAATTCAGTAAATTATTACTCAGCTCATGTCGTTCCACTGCCGTAAGACCTTCGTTCATCTTCAGAACACAAATTACAATATTTTTTTGATGAAATCCAATAGCTCAGTGAGGCCTCTATTGCCAGCAAGATAAAAATTAAAACTTTCAGATGCCCAGAAAGCTACTAAAGACATTTAAAACGTTACGTCATAAGTGTTTAGAAATTTCAATGGTTCATGTGACTTTGGCAGTTTAATACACACGCTCCGAACCACTGATTCGGAACAAAAGATTCGTAAAGCTTCGAAGCTTCATGAAGCAGTGTTTTGAGATCGGATATTGTTAATTTTTTTTTATTTGGGCATACAAAAAGTATTCTTTTTGCTTCATAACGTTAAGGTTGAACCACTGTAGTCACATGAACTGTTTTAAATATGTTTTTAGTACCTTTCTGGGCATCTGAAAGTGTTAATTATCTTGCTGGCAATGGAGGCCTCCCTGAGCCATCGGATTTTATCAAAAATATATTAATTTGTGTTCTGAAGATGAACGAAGGTCTTATGGGGTGTGGAGTGACATGAGGGTGAGTAATAAATTACTGAATTTTCATTTTTGGGTGAACTAACCCTTTAAGAAAGAAAACGGGGTCCATTTTGTTCACTTTAAATCATTTTAGACTATATACTGAAGGTTTTCTTCTGTGTAAACTACCGTAAAAACAAAGTAAAAGCAGTAATATGGTAAATAACTGTTTTTTATTTTAATATATATTATTAAACTATTCCTATGATGTAAAAGCTGAATTTTCAGCATCATTACTCCAGTCTTCAGTGTCACATGATCCTTCAGAAATAATTCTAATATGCTGATTTGCTGCTCAAGAAACATTTCTGATTTGATGTCTAATTTGATACGGAAAAACTAACTGCTAGTTGGCCATTAGTTCTTAAGACACAGTCTTAATAATGGCTATATTTATGCAACTGGCCACAGGAAATGACACACAAGCCAGACTCAAACTCATATTACCTGCATGAGCACCAGTACCACTAAGTCACAGCTCTGACTTAATTGCCTTTCAGAACAGTGTGTCCATTGAAAATGTGGGCCAAAGGATGCTGTTTCAGATACTTAAGTCATAATAACATGTAGGCTGCAATAATTGAGCAAGTGAGTGTTCAAACAGTCTCGTTCTGCATATCTGCTCAGAGAGACTTAGTGCTACAAAACAGACTGTGATTTACTACACAAGCCTAAACTGATGTGCTCACCGAACGCTTCTGCCAAGCGGTGTATTAAAAACAAATGCATGTTTGGTTATGATCTTCATTTGTAACATTGGGTGCACTGCACACCTGTTATTCCATTATTCAATAATTATGTAGATGTAATTGTCATTATAATATTATTATATTGACTCTACTTCTAAATGAATTAATTATGAAACCTCAAAGTTGTTGGATGCACTCCCTGCTAGTGTGTAATTTAATTATTTATTTATTGATCTATGATGGTGAATCTCACGAAAACCTGTCAAGAACATACTGGATCATATTTCACCTCAAACTCAAGAAAAAAGTGATGAAATATAAGTTATGTTTTATATTGTTATATTTTGTATAAAGAAAATTAAGCCTAAAATACTGTATTACATTAATGAGATTCTATTTAGACTTACTATTCAGATAATAGTTATAATGTAGGCTTAATAGGCTTTAATTTTTTTTCTTTTTTTTCTTTTTTTGAGGTGAAATGTGGCCTGGACCAGTTTTTGTGAGATTCAATCATAACCATAATGATTATTGATGATCAGAATAAAAGTCCATAACATGATTCTCAGTTCCACACTGTAGTAAAGGACATGACAGCAGGTAAATCTGAGCATTTGTGCACAACCATCTGTTCTTGTTCCCACACGTCACTGTATCGCTGTGCTTTCTGACTGCATATGCCAACAGAAAGGGTGCAGAGCAAATGCACCTGCATGCTACACTGTCAGAGGACACGCTGGGAAAGGAAAAGAGAGATCAATCAGTGCTGCATTTGTGTGCGCAATGATCTGATCCGCAAAGCATATGTTTTAAAAATACTTTTGCATTGCAAAAAAAAACAAAAACAAAAAAAACAACAACAATATTTTACTGTTTCCAGTAAAATCCTTAAAGTAAAATCAATTTACCCTGAAAAAATTAATTTATAGCTGAAGTGTGTAGTTGATATTTTTATATTTTTCTGTTTTCATTTTAATTTTAGTTACATTTTTAGCATTTTTTTTTTGCATTTTTGTAATTTTTAATAGTTTTTGTTTTTTAAAATGTCTATTATATATAAAATGTTTTTATTCATTTTTATTTCAGTTAGTTATTTTTGCACGTAGTTAAACTAAATGAAAATTTAATTTCATTAATGAATTATTTAATTTCAAGTGACAAAAAAGTTTTAGTTTGTTTTAGTAAAATAACCGTGTTTCTGCCAAACTGATCATCTCAATGATACTAAAATAACACCAAATTATACACTTTAAATTTAAGCATAAGCCTCACTAAATTATTATTATATTTCTTTCTTTTATATTTCTTAAAAGCCATTTTTGTGTACGATCTTAAAATGTTGACCCTTTTTTATTGTAAAAGACTGATGATTGAAACTTGATCTTTGTAGAAATCAGAAATCAGCATTAAATTCTCGTTCTATGTAGCAACTTTTTAATGCTTGTAATCAAACTAATTGAACTATTTAAAAACATTATTTATCTGATAAGATGCTACAGTATTTACCTTATTAAAATCTTTTAAAAATAGAAATTGCTGATTTCATTTTATATATTTGTTTTTTTATGTATATAAAAAAGATTTTGACATGTAGGCTCACGTTTCAAAATTAGAACAAAGAATATGAAACGTATATGAAATGCTTCTAATAGGAACAATGAATGATGATTATACTATGAGTCAGAATATGCATCAGTGTGAAACAAGAAATTTTATCATCTGATTGGACAGACTGTTCTCTTCACATTGGCATCATGTGATAGATTTCTCACCCTGACTGACTTTTTCTCTTTTTCCACTTGGGAAAAAAACGACAGTTTGCTTTCTCACCTGTGCATGATGGCTGGGAATCGAACAGCACTTCAGCAGCCATTGATTTAAGATCACTACACAAACACACACCAGCTCATATGCGAATCCACTGTTGCACACTTATCACGCTGACATTTTCTAAATAATTGAACTTGGACAATAGAAACAGACATGCAATCTCTACCATAGAAATGCTTTCGTGACATTTTCAAAAGAGCGTAACATTTGATAAAGTGATGCCACTTCAGATTGTCTTTAACCAGAAGATTTTTCGCAAAAAATAAAAGTAAAATAAAAGACGGTTAAAAAGTTAGAAATAAAACTACATTTTTACATTTCCCGAAGAGACATGTGTGGTTCTTAATCATGCAAAACTTACCACCTTGATGCTAAGATGTTTAGGGTGGTTTTTCGTGCTTTGCTAGGTGTTTGCTACAGTGTTGCTTACTGGCTCAACTCAAAACAGCTTTAGCACAAGTCTCTGATACTCTGGTTTCTAGATATGGCTCCTTCAATGCAAGTATATAGTAAACTTGCTAGAAAATAAGCTGGAACGCTACTGATAGCACACCTCTCCCTAAAGGTAGGATAGGCCATTTTTAAATATTTTTAATACATTTTAAAAACACTGCATATTTCACTACATGGCGGCAACACAAAAATCTGCATCTTACCTTGTGATACTCAAATATTTGGTGCTCAGGAGTTAGGGCCGGTTCACACAGAAAGCAAAAACTTTGGAAAGCAAAAACACAACACCTGGGCAGTGAATGGGGAAAAAACGCAATGTCTCGAGATGCATTTTTTAGAAGTTTAACTTATCTTTAGCGCATTATTTATAAAATTGTGTCATGTGCGAGACGCTGCAAAATATGCTCACTCCATGCAAGATTGGCTTTTGAAGTTGCCTATATTATTTCTCATAAAACCATATTCAACAACATATTAGAAACGAAATAATCTTTAGAGTAATTTCATGAATAAAGGTTGAAAAATGTTGAAAAACAAAAAAATATTTTAAGTTATTTTAAAGGGGAAATATTATGCCTCTTTTGGTGTCCCCAGAATGTGTCTGTGAAGTTTCAGCTCAAAATACCCCACAGATAATTTATTATAGCTTATCAAATTTGCCCCTATTTGGGTGTGAGCAAAAACACGCCATTTTTGTGTGTGTCCCTTTAAATGCAAATGAGCTGCTGCTCCCGGCCCCCCTTTCCAGAAGAGGGCGGAGCTTTAACCGCTCACGCTTCAGTTACTCAACAACAACAAAGCTGGAGAATCTCGTTGTTGTCCCTACCAGCCATTTTTTGTAGTCCTTAAAAAGTGATTTCTGTAAAAGAAAATATCTCTCTTTGCATTGAACTTTGAGTGTCGTAACTTTGCAGATGTTGTTTATGCTCAAACAGCAACATTACATACTAACTAAAGTTAAAAAAGTGAAATCATAATCAAGGACCCCTTCAAATTTTTAAATTCCAATGTAGTGAAACCGCTGTCGGCCGGGGGTGCTGCAGTACCCCTAGTTCCCGCGGCCATGTTGAGAGGAAAGCGCGCAGCATGTTTACATATTCATCTAAATGTTGCTATCAGCAGCGTGGGCAGTGTCGGGATGTTCGTCAACAGTATATTTAGGCGAAGGTACTTTCAACTTCTTTTTACGTCTAATGCTGTGAGGAGCATTGAATCATGTTCCGTCTTTTGAGTGCACGAGTGCGAGCACGAGCAATAAGTTGCTGGCTGCTGTTCACTTAACGGCCACCGGTGTCGCTAATAACAAGGGCTTTTGAATTGTACATATAGCCCCTTTAAATTTTAAGAATATTTTACTAAATTACTGTTTTTACTGTATTTATGGTAGTGTTCATAGATAAAAACATTCAGTGTAAAGACCTTATGTAGCGCACACTCGTTGTGTTCTGTCTTGGGGGGCCGGTTGCATAAACATAGCCATTATGTTAAGACTGTATCTTAAGAACTAGTATGAACAACTGCCAGTTAGTAAGGGGTAATCACTCTTACTTCTCAATATCAAATTAGATCAATCAAAGTTTTTATGTAACTGACTTAAAAAAGTTTTGAACAGTCTTAAATGGTGACTAACTTGTAAGACTAGTGTTAGCAGTTTATGCAACCGGCCCCGGGGTTTGTATTTCCTCGGGATGAAGGTAAGATCTTACGGATTTATGAATGAACTTCTCATTTTAAAAACGTCCCAAAAGTCTACTGACATTTGTTATGACATCCACTTGAAACATTACAATGCTCATTATAACTTTTCTTAGCTCTACAATAAGTAAATCCACTTCACCACCTAATTACTCTTTGACAATGATGCCATAGAAATATAAAGAGGTATCGCAATAATAGAAGTTAAAACAAAAAATTCTAAAGATGGCTGTGTCCTTGTTTCTCTGACGCATAAGTGTGACTCTGATTTTACAATATAAATATCTTCACCCATCATCCTTCACCTGCTTTTTAAAACCAAAGACATGCTGATAATCAATGTCACCATTAAATCCCATAAGCACGGACACACATGCACATCGGAGACGGATGCTAAGAGTATCAATCATCCTGACCTCCTTCAATCTCTTCTTCTGTCCTTGATTCACTACGCTCTTATGCAACACAGAATGTGCGCCGGCCGCCATATGACATCTCGCTGATGGCGTGTGTGTGTTTGTTTGCGAGTTATTTTGAGCAGCAGCATCAATGCAGGACCTGTCAGTGTAGGAGGGTTAATAAGCCTCGAGACTTCAGAGCGTTCGCTTTTCTTCGGTAGAGATTTGTTCCTGTGCTGGTGGAGGGGGGAGCGAGACATGTTGTGCTTTGGGATTCTTAGTACACATTGCATCAAACAGCAAACAGGATATGAAAGATGAAGTCTGAATGCGCCAAGACAAGCGGTGGGAGGCAACGTTGAGTCTGATGCGTGTCGCAAGGCTTCGGGCCCTTCTTGTCAACATGGCTGTTGAGCGAGTGTGTTATATAGGTGTTGAACCCCCTTGTGTGGCTGTTAGATTAAATCTTAACACAGAATGAAGTATAGGGTGAAAGCAGTCTGAACATAGTAACTTTGACTTTTTTGATTTTGAGAGGACAGTAATTAAATATATTATGTGCAAAATAAACCTGATTAAGTAATTTCTCAATTATTTCCATGATCACACAGCACATATATTTGTATTTTACCATGAAAAATCCCCCAAAATGTGTCTTTTTAGCCTTTATTTTGTGTTGCTTTAAAAAAAACTTTTTTTTTCTTTTTTGCTTATGCACGTTATTCTAAATCATTTCTTAACGATGCATGCAGTTTGATGCCATTTCCTAGCTAGATAGGATGCAAAAGTTTTTTTTTACCCTCACAGAAAGCGAAAATGCTTCAAAGTGACAACTGTAGGGTAACCCATATCAAAAATATTTTTTGCAAAATAAACGTACCGGATTAAGTCATTTCTCAGTTATGTCTGTGATCACACAGAATTTATATTTGCATTTTACTTTGAAAAAATCCCCCCAAAATGTGTCTTTTTAGCTTCTATTATGCATTTTTCCAGGAAAAAACCTGCTAAAAATGTTGTTGTTTTTTTATTTTGTTAGTTTTTTTGCTTATGTAGGTTTTTCTGGATCATTTCTTCAAGATATGTGCAGTTTAATGCCATTTCCTGACCAGATGGGATGCAACAAAAAGTTTCCAGCAATTTTTTTTTTTTTCTTACTCGCTGAAAGTGAAAATGCTGCAAAGGGACAACATGAAGTCCACGAAACTGTAAGATAAGCCATATTAAAAATTAAACCTCCAGCCTTAGGGAAGCAGTTAAAATTCAGAACACAATGGGTGGGTGACATCGGACATTCTGTCATGACAACTCTCAAAGTGTTTGGCATGGTAACGGATATTACAATGTTAATATGTTTGGTCTTGGCGGAACAGATCTGCTTCGCTGCTGCTGTTGATTGTAGCTGCTGCTGCAGAGCAAGTACGGGACTTGCTACTGCCAATACATACACAACACGCTGCTGTGAGCAAGTAAGACATGCTGCTGCTGTACAATATAGCATACATGAATTACCTGTAGCAGATCTATACAGGTGGAGCTGGGGAAGGTGGAGGGTTTCTGAAAGCGCATTGCAAACTGTTATAGCAAAAGCTGACCAAGTATTTGAAAGTTGAGCAGCAAGCTCATTGGCTGCTGATGTGACATGAACCAATCAGCTGTGCCCTGTAGAGAATGATGTGATTGCTAGCATATTGAGTTAAGGACCTATCAGCCTGTGCCATATAGAGTTTCATGACAGAACTTTGCATTCAATCTTTTTTTTTTTTTTTGCTTATGCAGATATTTGTTGGATCATTTCTTTAAGATACATGCAATTTCATGAACAGATAGGATGCAATAAAAGTTTCCAGCAAGTTTTTTTTTTAAACTCACTGAAAGCAAAAATGCAAAACAACATTGTTAAGTCCAAGAAACTGTAGGGACCTATGTGCCTTTTCATTGAGTTATACATTGTCAGTGGCTATATGCACTAAGTGCAAATAGCGATAGATGCTATTTACACTTAGTGTAAATAGCAATTAGATGCAAAAGCTCGGCAAAAAGTGGATTCGAACCTGCATAGATTGCGTTAAAAGCCAGGTCTACAAGCCTTACTTGCTACTGCTGCACCACTGAAGACACTGAATTTTGTGTGTCTTTCTTAAAATTTGAGTGGCCCAACCAGAGCTAGTGTAAATAGCGTTTGCCAACAAGGGACACTATTGGCACTTAGTGTAAATAGACACTCCGTTATATTTTATAGTTTTCTATTTTTTTTTTTAGCATTGAACAGAATTAAAATAAAATAGAATACCATAACATTCAATAATACAAATTCCAAAAAGCCTAGCGGGCTTTATTGTAACCAAAATCACAGTAAAATTTAATAAAAAAAAATAGAATAAACAAAAATAATACATTTCATTGTCAAATGTTCACTTTTAGTAAGAACAAATACTACATTGCAAGAAATAGCTTTATAAAACGGATAGTTCCGGTCCTTGATTCTGATTGGTTGAGCCACGTTGGAAACCGTTGTAAATTACTCTACATTCACTGTAAACCACAGCTTCACTAGGCTTATCGCTTTAGTCTATCTTGTGTTGTGCCTGGTAAGGACACGTGTTAGTTTGGGTACATAATGGTAGAACAAAGATGAGAACACAGCTGTCTTGTTAAAGAGTGAATTGTAGTCATTAATGGCTCATTATTTAAAAGATATATTAGCCTGCAAACTGCAATTGCAGTCGCCTCTCTCATAGTTTCAGTTTTATATCTGTTTCAGTGAGAGCCTTTTGAGCAAGACATCATGTTTATGTACTGCAATATCATCCTTCAATTTCTAAAGTATCAGATCAGTTGCAGGTAACTTGAGATGTGAAAACAGCACAGCCAGAGAACTTTAACATTCAGTAGTTCACTGAAATGGACTGACAAAGACATCATTAACTCCCCTCGTTCTTCTGATTAATGGATCCATACGAAAAGCATTAATATCATGCGGTAGTTCATTTTTTTTTACTAGATAATTTTGCTTCTATATTTGTGGTCAGAAATGTCCCGGGGTTTGAGCAGTGAGTAATGGATGTTATTACGAAATCACCAGCGAGTTCATTTGTTACTGCATTTTCTCCGTCTTTTGTAGAAAATCTTTGTGTCGATCTTCATGTTCATAAATAAAAGGTTTAAATGGTTGCAAACAGATGCAAATAACGTCAAATATCAATATAATTTCCACAATGTATCACTGTTTTGAGTCTTATTTGTTATAAATCACCACTGCATTTTCAGTCATCTCACATTCAGCAATAGGTGTTAAACTAAAGCACTTGCAATGTGTCATTTGTGTTCCAGTAATTAGCATATTCATTAGTGCGATTTGCATTGATTAAGTTGATTTATGCAAGTATGTATCGGCATAAAACTGAGATGCTGTGAGCTGATTAGTTCAATGACAGGCCTATACGTCTAAAACCAATAGAATATGCTGATAATTCAAACGCAAGACAGCACAGGTCGTACAAATGCACAGTACAGCGTATAATTTGATGCATCTCAATGATCGTGTGCAATATTGTTTACAAAGTGAAAATTTAAGACGCGTATGAATGCATGTTACTTTGAGCTATAAGCCAGAAAGTGCTATAAGTGTGCACTGTTTTTGTGGTGTGTGTGTGTGTGTGTTTGTTTGTTTGTTTGAGTGTGATGTGCACATGTTGAACGAAGAAGATCATCAGCTAGGCACAATCTTTTCCTCTCAATACTAGTCTCTCTCCTGCAGAGTAGTCTGTAATCAGGCCAAGGGTAGAGAGAGAGAGAGTGTGTGTGTGTGTGTGTGTGTGTGTGTGTGTGTGTGCGTGCATGGGTGGGTGTGTGGATGTCTCGGATAGACGGTGGCTGTGTAAAAGGTTTTTTGGGTGAGTGGACACTGGACAGCAAAAAAGGAAATGAGGGTGATCAAAAAGGGAAGAGAGCACACAGGGACCGTGAGAAAGATTTATAGCATGCCTAGACTAAAAGCACTTGGGAAATTATGCAAAATTGCAACCCTAAAACACTCAGCAAGTAGCACACCGAGCAGTCAGAATATTTCTAATGAGCGCTAAATTAACGCCATGATGTCTGCTGATGGATTTGAGACAGACATTAACCTGCAATCAGACGTTGTTTGAAATGAGCCACAGCCGTACCTGGAGAAAATCACAGCTATATTAGCACTGGAGTGTCAACGCTGTGATTAAATGCCTTCATTAATAAAAATCTCTGTCTGATTAGAATGCCGGCTGAAGGAAACATTTTGTGTGTGCATATGCATGTATTCATCATATGGATCTTTTTTTTTTTTTACCATTTCAGATTACAGATATGGATTTCAAACGCCACTCAAGTAAGCAACCACATCATTTTCTTTATTGCATATGCAGAACGAGCAAGCTGACACGGCCATACACCCAAACCATGCATGTGGCCACATTTTTTTTTTTTTTTTCAAGAGTTTGGGGGCTTGCAAACACCCCAAGACTGGCAAAGAAACTGAGCATCATTTTGTACAAAAGAAAATATTGCACTAATGACCCAAATGAGAACCACAGGATAACCATTATTCTCTAGGATATCTGGGTTAAAGACACCTGACTTGTGATTTTAAAGACACTTTTATCTGGAGTAATCTGGGGTGTGTTGCTTAAAGAGATAGTTCACTTAAAAATAAAAATTCTGCCATCATTTCCTCACCCTCAAGTCATTTCAAACCCATATGACTTTTTTCTTGGACATACAATATAAGTCAATGGGGTCCAATGTTGTTTTGGACCCCACTGACTTTGATTGAATAGAGAAAAACAGTTGAAACACTTTTTAAAATAGCTTCTTATAATTAATACAGGTTTGAAATGATGACAGAATTTGCATTTTTGAGTGAACTAATAAACACAATCTCATGGCAATTTGTAGCTATTGTCAATTTTGGCGAATTGGTGGATAATTCATAAAATTTCATTCGTATGTTTCTGTAAGATCTGACCTGCCTACGCCTCACTGATGGTTATGTTTAGGGGTGGGCTTTCATGCTTACTTTTTAAAAAAAAAATTATTGTAAGTTTCTATATGAATTAAATTCATATATGAATCTGCCACCTTGTAAAATAGTCTCTCATGAGATCAGGTTGAAACTATCCCTCAAAAAAGTCTTCTGGGATTCGAACCCATAACCTCTTTTGGCTTCCAGCCAAAATCCTGAACCGCAAAGCCACGTTTTCTTAACCCGTACCGATAACCTCAAAATCTTAACTTTAACCCTAACTTCCAGGTGTCACAGTTTGGAAAAAGCAAACCCACATCCTCGGACACACATATACATCCACTCACCACCATCGTCCTCATCAAAGGAGTTCATGCAGGGGAAGTAGATGGCCAGGGCCTCGAAGGATGCGGACAAGCTGATGCGACTTTGTGACCGCTCCATGTAAAGGCCCGGCGTGGGTGCCGGCGCCGTGTCCACAGGCTTGGGCAGGCGCGCCTGGGCATTCTTCACGCGGAGCACGGCACGCGGCGTCTTGGCTAACTTTCACCGGCCCCTTCGCCAGCCACGAAAAGGAGAGAAAAACAAACGCCGAAGCACCCTCGTACGTCCCGGTGGACCTGGTTTGGGTTCAAGAATCCTGTGAAGATATAATGTCCAGACTTCTTTTGGTGTCTGCAAAGTCCTTGTTTTATTTTGTTTCTGTCCAGGTCTTCAGGACAGAGAATTAGGATGTATGTAGTCTCATCTCAGAAGCTGATGTCTCAGAGCTGTGCTGGATCTGCTTCTGAGAACATGATCTGTTGCTTTTCTCTGTCTAGCTGATCCCTCACTGGGCTGTGCACAGGATGGATGGATGGATGGATGGATAGATAGACGGATAGCATATAATGCCGTGTGTCTGTGTATGTGAGAGAGAGAGGAGGACAAATGGAGAGAGAGAGGGAGAGATGGGAGTGAAGAGACAGACGGAGAGAGCGAGAGAGACAGACGGGGAGAAAAGGTTCTTACTATTCTAGCAGTCTGAGGCTGATTCACTTCATTCAGCGCTGTGCTCTTTGTGGAGACAAAAAGGGGGAGGAGACACCCAAGAGCTGTTGCTGGGATTCAGGATACTGGCCAATCACATGCCAGATATCAGGATATGGGCGTGGCCACGGTCTACAGGCACAATATCACAGACATTGACCTAACACGGTGAAGAGGAAACCTTGAAACATTTGGAAGCAGGTAGATTTCAGACATGGTTTGATTGCAGTATGTTTTTGCCTGATTCTTTTAAGAGTAAATCACAGAAAATGCAACAGTTGGCTATATATTAAGATCAATAATGTTATGAATGAAGTTGTCACCCAAATGTTTTTCATTGACAATAATACTTTAAATAATAAATAATGTTGATAGAAAATGTAGAGGTAGAAATGTGAAAGCTTATTTTTGCACTTAAAAGATTATTCCACTTTCAAATTAAAATTTCCTGATAATTTACTCACCCCCATGTCATCCAAGATGTCCATGTCCTTCTTTCTTCAGTCGAAAAAAAATGAAGGTATTTGATGAAAACATTCAAAGATTATTCTCCTTATAGTGGACTTCAATTGGCCCCAAATGGTTGAAGGTCAAAATTACAGTTTTAGTGCAGCTTCAAAGGGCTTTAAATGATACCAGACGAGGAATAAGGGTCTTATCTAGCGAAACGATCAGCCATTTTCTAAAAAAATTTTTAAATGAATATGCTTTCTAAACACAAATGATCGCCTTGCAAGTGCTTTCGCCAGACTGCCTTCCGTATTCTTCAAAAAGCTTACGCTGTATGTCCTAGGCCTTCCCTATTCAACTTACGGAAAAAACGGAACTGGCGCCGTGTTCGTTTCGTAAGTAGAAAAGGGAAGGTGTTCTAATCCTTTCATTCTTACACACACACACACACACACACACACGTTATTTGCTAACTAGTTTTAGTTATTGTCAACTAAAACTATGAATTTTTATTAATTGAAATAAAGCCAAAATAAAGATCAAATATTAGATTTAAAACTAAAAATAAGTTGAAGTACTAACATTACTAAAGCTAAAATTGAATTAAAAATAAAATAAAGCTAAGTAGAAAAAAAAGCACTAAAAAATTAAAAAATTTAATTATGTGAAAATATAAACATAAGCTATTTCAAACTATTAGCCTAATAAATACTATAATAATAATAATAATATATAAATAATAAAAATAACACTGGTTATTTGAGCTGTACATTTTTCGAAACCATCTACTTTAGTAGAGAAGAATAAAAAAAAACACAAAATGTAATAAAGGCCAAGTTCCATTGAAATACCTTCATTATGCTTTATGTGAAAATTACCAGGTCCACCTGTTTTATATATAGGCTACCTTTCATTTGTTTTTTAAAACTGAGTAATGGTAGAAATACAAACAGCATCCACAAATAGGCCTATTGCATTTGATTCAAACATTGTATGTTGTGGATTGAAGTACAAGTAAACAGCAACAAAATGACAGTAAAACAACCACATTTCTTAGTGAATAACCTCTGATGATTGGCAATTTAAACATAGCCATTGACAGCACCCCTGGGCTTAAGCTGCATTGTACCTTTAAGAAGTGGAATAAAAGATTGACACTGCTAGCTGAGAACAGTCATCTTCTGTTAAAGACGCATTTCGTCTTCTGTGTGTCTGGCAAGAGAGGCTAAGTGTGTGTGTGTGTGTGTGTGTGTGTGTGTGAGGGCTGAAAATGTCACCTGTGCCACCTCAATGAACAATCACAACTCTACTGCAAATAACAAACGCAGGAGCATCACTCATAGTTATGAATGCCTCATAACCGATGCTGACAATCTTGGTCTCTCTCAAAGTGCATCCTGTCAGTTTTTGAATAGATTTAGTCTTTGTGTATGGTTTAGCCTCAGCAGGGTTGCCAGAGTTCATCAGATTATATGCTAACCCTCATTTATTTACTAGATTTTTTCAGAAGAAATTGTAGTTCATGTTGCTGTGTGGTTGATATAAGGCAGGGGTGTCCAAACTCGGTCCTGGAGGGCCACTGTCCTGCAGAGTTTAGCTCCAACCCCAATTAAACACACCTGAACCAGCTAATCAAGGTCTTATTAGGCAAACTTTAAGGCAGGTGTGGTGAGGCAAGTTGGAGCTAAACTCTGCAGGACAGTGGCCCTCCAGGACCGAGTTTGGACATCCCTGATATAAGGTGTTCTGAGTGGTTGTTGCCAAGTTGCTATGTGATTGGATGCAGCACACTGCTATGTTTTGGGAGATTGCTAAAACATTGTTAAGGTGCCAGATTGCAGATTGCAATGATAAAATCTGCATTTCAGTACCATGTTATATTTGAAGTACCACGGTATTATCATCTGATACCATCACTGTACCATGGTACCGTCACAGTACTGTTTTATAAAGGTAATCATTCAGTCACTATAAAACAAAGTACCAAAAAGTAACATGATACTGCCATTAGCTTTGAACATGTACCATGTTAATCATGGAAGTACCTTGGAGCAGTGTTGCTATTGTTAACTAAAACTGTTAAAAGTTGTTCTTGTTAATTGAAATAAAATGATTAGATGAAAAACATAATTGAAAATGAATTATATGTTGTTTTGGCAGCTAACTGAAAAAAAAGTACTAAAATTTCTAAAACTAAATGCTAAAAAAACATTCTAAAACCTAAAAAAAAGTGACAAAAGCACATAAAATTACTAAAACTTTAAAATTAGCAGACTAATAAAGTAATTTATTGTATGGGATATTATAAATTTGTGTCTGTGTGTGTGTGTGTGTGTGTGTGTGTACTTGTACAACTATCTCTGAGGACCGGTTTGAGTTGTAGACCATCGGGGTGAGGACAAAGAGAGTAAAGTGAGGACATTTTGTCCATTCCTCACTTTCTGAGAGCCCTTTAAGGCCTGTTTAAGGGTCAAGACTTGGTTTTTGGGTCAAGTTTATAATTAGATTAAAGGGTTACTTCACCCAAAAATTCTGTCATTAATTACTCATGTCGTTCAGAATCTTTTTTTTTTTTTCTCAAATCAGTGGTTTGGAGTGTGTATCAAACTGCCAAAGTCACGTGATTTCAGTAAACGAGGCTTTGTTACATTTTAATTAAACTACCAAAGTCACGTGATTTCAGTAAATGTAACAAAGCCTCGTTTACTGAAATCACGTGACTTTGGCAGTTTGATACACACTCTGAACCACTAATTCTAAACAAAAGATTCATAAAGCTTCGAAGCTTCATGAAGCAGTGTTTTGAAAACGCCCATCACTAGATATTGTTGAAGTCGTTATTTTGTTTTTTTGCCGCACAAAAAGTATTCTCGTCACTTAATAACATTAAGGTTGAACCACTGTAGTCACATGAACTGTTTTAAATTTGTCTTTAGTACCTTTTTGGGTATTGAAAGTGTAAATTGTCTTGCTGTCAATGGAGGCCTCTCTGAAGCCATCGGATTTAATCAAAAATATCTTAATTTTTGTTCTGAAGATGGTTTTTGGGTGAACTATCCCTTTAAGGGTAGGTTTAGGGTAAGGGTTTAGCTGTGATGGGTAGGGTTAGGAGCTGTCAATGAACGTCCTCACAAAGATAGATGTACAAGAGTGTGTATGTATTAGAGTTGTTTGGTCACTGCATCATAGCCAATGGCAGTTGTACTGGCTCTTGTTCACTGCTTCACTGACCTTTTACCATGTTTTTCCATCTACCAGCAGGACCCAGGGGAAGGGGCCGTCTCACGGTGATGACATCTTAAGTGCGAGACGCCAATGAAACCTGACAGGCGCTGAGAGTAAAAGTGAACACAGGTTTGTGTTCGAATGAGACAACATACAGGAGGAAGAGAGAGAGTCGAATTAGGGCAGGATTGTTCTCTCCATCCAAGAAACGAACAACATGTACTTGCAACAGTTGACACCCCTTCTGTTCAAAGCCCCTTCTGCAGAAACTATTATCATACTGTGATGATAGACATTATTGAAGATCTGTAGTTCAATTAAACCCTTCAAAATTGACCCCTTTTCCTCATTTTTGACTATTGTAACTCAAAGAGCTGCCTACCTGGACAGCATTTTGAGGTGCACTCCAGACATAAAAGCTATTTCAAATAATACACTTACAAAAAACTGTACAATATATGGCAATCGCGAACTTTATCGATATAGATTTTTTTAAATCCTAGGAATGATCTTATTCTAGTGAAAACACGGCGGCATGAAGCTTCGAGTCCTTCGCAGATCTTTTGTTTTGAATCAAGATTCGTAACGCTTATCAAACAGAACAAGTCCACAAACTTTTTTGCGTCATGTCAGATCAATAAAAGACAATATTATAAAAAATAATTTAAAGATATGATATTTACTGATATTATAGATTGCACTTTAATGAAAACACTTATTGTTTTGTTGAACATGAACAATTTTGCGGCATCCTCTTGCATTTACACTGCTTTAACCAGCAGATGTCCACAGCGTTTCGAGCTCTCCGAAACAGTGAATCATTTTGCGAAGCAATCAGTTTAGTTGATTCGAGTCTGATTCAATAACAAATTACTCTAATGAACCGGTTATTTTAAAGGGTTAGTTCACCCAAAAATGAAAATTATGTAACTTATTACTCACCCTCATATCGTTCTACACCATTCTGATGGCCGAATTCAAAACACTGCTTCATGAAGCTTCGAAGCTTTACGAATCTTTTGTTTTGAATCAGTGATTCAGATCGCGTATCAAACTACCAAAGTCATGTGAACTATTGAAATTTTGAAACAATTATGATGGATCAAAGCCTCGTTTACTGAAATCACGTGACTTTGCCGCTCCTAACCACTGAATCGAAACTAAAGATTCGTAAAGCTTCGAAGCAGTGTTTTAAAAATCGCCTATCAGTAGATATTGTTGAAAAGTCGTTATTTTGTTTTTTGCCGCACAAAAAGTATTCTCGACACTTCATAACATAAGGTTGAACCACTGTAGTCACATGAACTGTTTTAAATATGTCTTTAGCACCTTTCTGGGCATCTTAAAGTGTTAATTATCTTGCTGGCAATAGAGGCCTCATTGAGCCATCGGTTTTCATCAAAAATATCTTAATTTGTGTTCCGAAGATGAACAAAGGTCTTACGGGTGTGGAACGACATGAGGGTGAGTAATACATGACATTATTTTCATTTTTGGGTGAACCCTTTAACCGGTTATTGAATGACTCATGAACGAATCAGTGTGATGAATCCTTCAATGAATCAGTGAGCGGTTACTAAATCAACCAAATCAGAATATTATTACTTCTATACTATTGATGAAATATAGGCTAACACATTAGCCTACAGGATGAACGATTGGAATGTTTATCACATAATTTAAAAATAAATCATATTCGGTCCATTTTAACTTAGCCTAATGATTTGATTTTAATGACTTAACACCCTGATAGCACAAGTACATCTCAGAGATGTCTATTTGATGTCAACATTTACATCTGCAAGATGTATTTTTTTAGAGCCTTTGCTCATCTGCAATACGTCTCTCGGGCGTTTTTTTGTCAGATGTCATATAGACATTTAGAAGATGTCTTTGAGATGTTTAAGATTTAGATTGTATGTAAAACTGCTTTTTCTAAGATGTTTATGAAATGTTTTTTACACAGCAGATGCTTTGTCTTTAGCAGACATCTTACCTGTCTGTTCCTGACGGAATTTCAGGGAAACAAGCAATTCAGGTACCGAAACCCCAGATCAAAACACAGACAAAAAAGGAGCAGAAACAAGCGATAAAACCATTGCTTATGCATGTTGTAGTCTTTGAATTTTCTCAGCTTTTTGTTCAAAATGTTGCTGTAAAAAAGCAGAGGCTCTGTTCTTTCTTTTGATATATTGCATGTTCAGATATTATACAACGAAATATTGTAGGGTCCAATAAATTAAAATGATCAAAAACGCTGGCGGTGTAAAGAGTTAAAAGTAGCTTCTTCTGTAGGTGATTTTGGAATGTTTTATATGTTTCCTCCTGGTCAGTAATATTGTTTAAGAGCAAACGAATGACACGATAGAGTATATTAAATTGTCCTGTATTCATTTTGTTTAGTTGACACTTGCCTCTGGAAGCAACAGCTTTTCCTGCTAGGAGAGCACCCAATATGGGATTAGAGACATAACAGCAGGTGACAACAGCAGCTTTATTTTTTTCAGCTCACTGGCTTCCTGTACAAACACATCCTCCACTATTATCCTGTCTGCAAAAAGAGAAATGTATATTTGAAAGAAAACTTTTACCTTATCTCAAATAAAACTTGTTAACCTGTGAAGGAAATATAATCTGAAAGGAAATGACACTATCAAGATAATCTTCCATTTTCAATGCCCTGGTTTTGTACTGGCAGCAGTAACTATGATGCCAGTCTGTGGAACGGATCATTTCAGGTGGCTGCATTGCATCATGGAGATGTTTCAACACGTGACCGCCTGAGATACAGACACACGTGTTGAAGATGTGTGGCTCCATGTTCATGAGCCGCATTGGGGGTTGCATGATAATAGGAGGAAAGGGCAGCACTTTTATGTTCTAGTGTCCATTTGTAAAAGCTCAGAAAGCATTGTTTGATGCCATTAAAAAGGAACGGTTCACCCAAAAATGATTTACTCACCCTCATGTCTTTCCAAACCCATTTGCTCTTATTTTTCTGTAGAACAGAAAGAACAATCTTCACACAATAAGTGAACGTAGATAGCGGCTCAGATCGTTTGGTCTTGGAAGAATTTAATGAGAAATATTGAGAGTTCTGACTTTTGTTTGCAGTTTAGTGTCTTGGTAAATCCGAGCACATGGTTGAGATCTCTTCAAAACTCTACACTCTTAAAAATAAAGGTTCCAAGCAGTGCCATTGAAGAACCATTTTGGGTTCCCCAAAGAACCTTTCAGTGAACAGTTTTTTTTTTTTTCTTAGTGTGAAGAACATTTAAAAATTCTAAAGAACCTTTTTCCACTATAAAGAACTTCTAGTGGAATGGAATGGTTCCATGGATGTTAAAGGTCCTTCATGGACCCATCAATACCAATAAAGAACCTTTATTTTAAAGAGTGTAGTGGAGACACATTTGAAATCTGAGAATCAGGCCATAGATAAAAACCTCTATTTGATGTCTGTTTAATCTCATTGCTGCCTAGGAGAAACAACTGAGATATTAAAGAGATCTCATTTGTAGTATTTCTTTCCTGTGGAGCGCCGCAGTGTGGATGGCCTATATTTTCTGGTCCAATTGTCTGCATTTTTTATTAACACGCTGTCTTACTCTGAAGACAACTTGTAAAAGTGGAGCTCAAATGACATCCAGGTCAAGCTGATGTGGGCCAGGAAACACTTTTAAATTTGCAGACTCATTTTCAGCCACCATCATCTCAGTCCAGAGTGGCGGCCCATGGTTTGCCAAAGCCTTTCATACTTTAATTACTTAATAGTGCTTCAATAAAGGTAATTAAAGTAAATATATGGTTATTTGATTAAAAGAAGAGGCCCTTGCTGTTAAAAGTGCCACGCACACACAAACCCAAGTGATTGTCTGGTTCTTTTTGGGAGCGGGTTGTATTGAAGCTTTGCTTGATCACATCATTTTACCAACCAAGCAAAAACGCTCAGTCTATCACCGTATTGCAAAATCCACTTACCGGATTTACAAAGCGCTGTGTCCACAGGCCAATCCTTCTAACAGCTTTTAATATCAACATAGTGCCACATGTTTATCTCTCTTTCTTTGTCTATCTCACCGTCTCTCTTGTTTTCCTAATATGCTAACTTCTCTTTCGTTTTGGCATTTAACTTCAGTTGGAGCAATTTTGTTGTAATGTCGCACGGGTCGCCCAAAAAAAATTCAGATTTACAAATGCAAGCAAACCTACTGGGATTAATTCCACAGATTTATGTAATTCCCTGGTGAGCCTGCTTTTGGCATCTTAAAGGGATAGTTCACCTAAAAAAAAAAAACATTTATTCACCCTTAGGTCTTGCTTTTTGTAGAATCACTATATTATCTATATGATAACCATTAAAACTTTTATTGATTTTAGCCAAATAATGCCAAACTTGCATTAGTCGTGTCAGTCTAAAAAAAAAAAAAAAAAGACTGAAGCTGTTGATTTGATAGACATGAGCCCACAATCACGACCATGGCTGACTGATGCCCGTAAACATGAAACAGACGGGCGCTCTCCACAGGAAGTGGAAGCAAGAGACCAACCTCGATAGTTCATCTCAGGCTGTGTGGCATTTAGTGCTGTTTAGTTCAACGAGTCATGTGTAATTTCGGATGTTTAATGTATGCACTCAGCAGGAGGTGTAATGTCACAGATCATCTCATCCAAGATGCCAAACTGAACCAATTCATGGTTAATAAATTTTCCCAAATTGAAATCTATTCTTAGCAAGTCTGCCTACTGAATATACTACCGCAGCTCCAAGCCCAGCTTTGTAATACAAAATTCAATCTGTTTTTCGGATATTCTTAAACCAAATCTGATGCATTTTGACAGCATCCATTAAAATTACCTCCTCTTTTGTAAATGGACTGCCATTAAAATAAATATCCTTTGTGTTGTCAGCGTCCCAGTGTCTCAACAGATAAAACCCTCTTAAGCTGTCAGTTATTTTATACTTTTCTCAAGCTTTTTACTAAAACTGTTAATACACAGTCAAACCAAAACTTATTCAGACACCTTGAACATTTCATTCATTATTACAGTTTATTCACTATAAAAAATGGTAATAAAATATGACAAGATCTCCATGTTAAACTGTGTCAGAAAAAAATTATTTTAATTATGTCAGATAACACATAAGCAAAACATGGTCAGGTCAAAGTGTCTGAATAATTGTTGGCTCCAAATCTTTATAAATTGTACTGGTAGTCCACTGTATAAAGAATTTTTGGGTATAATATGTCACAGTTTACTTCATCCTCATTTACATAAATGTCTGAATAATTTTTGGTTTGACTGTATGCTGACTTCTTGATGTATTCTAATTTCTAACTTTATTATGGACAAATCTTTTGTTTGTACTGGAAAAGACCATGTTTGTTATTGTCAACTAAAACTGTTAAAAACATTTTTCTTAATAAATCTGAATACAAAGTTCTGTCATGAAACTCTAGATGGCGCAGGCTAATAGGTCCTTTAACATCGTTATCTATAGGACACAGCTAATTGGTTCCTGCTGTATCAGCAGCCAATGAGCTTGCATGCTCAACCTTCAAAATACTTGGCTCTTTCAGAAACCCTCCACCTTCCCCAGCTCCACCTGTATATATCTGCTACGGGTAATTCATGTGTGCTCTATTATACAGCAGCAGCATGTCTTACTTGCTCACAGCAGTGTGTTGTGTATGTATTGGCAGTAGCAAGTCCTGTACTTGCTCTGCAGCAGCAGCATAGCAGATCTATTCCACCGAGACCAAACATATCAACATTGTCATACCCATTACCATGCCAAACACTCCGAGAGTTGTAATGACAGAAATATAAATATTAAAATAACCCTGGAAATGATGATTGAGGGACAGTTTATCATTTTTTTTAAGTTTTATTTTTTTTATATAAATCATTAAATAAATTCTACAAATAATGTGAATATCATAATAATAAATATTGAAATGTTTGTTTATTTCAATCTTGACTTCATATAAAACATATTTAAAAGTTTAAAATAAATAAAAAATTAAAAAAGATTGTTCTTTATATTTCTATTTCTTAGTCCATCAAATCCTTTGCTTTTCTTCCTAATATTTTTCAGATGTTTATTATATAACAGCTTTTTGTTTAGACCCGCATCATTTCAGTTACTGAAACACTGTTTAATCCTGTTGGCTTTACCCTGATTTTTTTTTATGATAATTCTCTAATCTTGTTATGTTGATGGCTGTGTGAGTTGAGCAACATGCACAGATGTAATCTCACCCGTTTACTTCTGGTGTCTGTTATTGTGTTGTTTCCTAGGCTGCTGGTAGTCTGGATGCTGGGCATCTCATAAAAGGAGCTGCAGAGCCACATACTGATTTACTCAATGTAGTATTGCAGCAGCTCCTGCTCTAAAAACGGTCCCAATTTTAGGACACTTCTTTGGTTGCCACACAAGAGAGTCCCCTTCGAGTCGGCCTATTTAAACACGTCCTACACTGAACTCAGACTGGGTTATACAACAGTCTGGAGGTTAGTCAATAAGTGTGCTTATATGTGCAACAAAACACTATGAAACATCAGCTTATTGTAAAGCCAGACAATGCAAACAACACTGAACCTGACTTTCATTGTATGGACAAAAAGAAGACACAAAAAAATAAAGTTTTAGTACAGATTTAGTACAACATGAGGCTGAATAAATTATGACATTTTAAAGGTTCCTAATTTTGTTTTGGAGGTCCCCTACAACTTTAATTTTCTCATAATATACATTGAACATCACCTCATTTCTCAAAGATTCTGAAAATGGTTAGTTCGAAGATTCAGTCTCTCTAAACCCCTCCTCTTTGAGAGCCTACTCTGCTCTGATTGGTCAGATGGCCCAGTCTGTAATTTGGGGTACCGCTTACAGAAACGAAATGGCCATTACCATATCTGAATTTCAGCTCCGGAGGCTTCCTCAGGGCTTGATACGCAGTGATACGAACTGTAAAGATGGCATCGTTTTTTTCGTATCAATTTCAACGCGAGACAAACCAAACTTCCAGGCCTCAGTTACAACTACAGTGTTGCAGGGCGAGTCAAAGTATACATTGTTCATGGGCAGCCGGTGAAGACAATAGGTGGGCATTATGCTAATTTGTTACGTAGGTATGTAACATTAAGTGAGACTGGAATTGCTGACGACTCGTTTTAGTCAGTTCAGAATCGATTCTTTCTTTTAGGAGACAATAACTTTATTTGGTGTGCACTTTCATCTCTAAAATTGTGCAGACCTTTTACATTTATAAAACGCTATATTACTGACTACGTTAACCAGTAGTCCAAAATGTCACTAGATTTGTCGCTAGTAGCTTTTTTGAAAAAAGTTGATGAAGGGGTCTGAAAAGTCACTTAAGTTGGCAATACTGATTATGCACAGTTGTGCTTTAGTAATATGAGTGAATCTGTGCAGAAATGGACACAGTGTGTTCTGTCATAATGTTGAGCAAAATCAGTCTTTATCAAGCTCTAATGTGAGTTGCTCCAAAATAGGCCCAGACCACCTGTGTGTGTTTACATGTGCAATCAGTACGCCACTCGCTGAGACACACCGCACCACAGGACAGCAGCAGCTACTCACATCCTGTGGATAACACATTTGTGAAGTGAGGTGAAGAAATAACTTCACTCTCGTATTCTGTTTAAACTTTAGATCAGTAATTTAGAAGACTCAGAATTTAAGTTGGACCCAAGAAAGTACCAAAAGAAAAAAAATTCAAGGTAATATTAGTAAATGACTATTAACAAATTAATATTATTTTCAATTAATTGAAATTATATTTATTAATGCTAACTTGAAAGGCTCAACTGGCTTTTCTTTGTTTCAGAGTTTAGTTTCTAAATGCATGTTGAATTTCAATGATTTGAGGGAGCGGGGCAACCTATCTAAACATGGCCCTTTAAATTGTCTTAATTTTCCCCCGTTACAGCGCCTCACTGCCCTGGCCTCAAAAGGCACGTTAGCGACTGACGCTAGAGACTAACAAAATACTGTGGTCTTAAGCATCCTTGTTAGTGCGCCCACCTCCCATGCCCCATGCCGGTTCGAATCCCGATCGGAGCATAGGACCAGTTAAATTTGGTGCCATGACCCGGAGTGTAGCGAGGTTTAGGGGGGTGAGTGTAATGGAGGCAAGCTAGTAAAAGCTGGGTGAGTTAACCTCAATCCCCTGGCCTCAAGAAGTGCGGTAGAGACCGTGGTCTTTAGCCGGTTCGAATCCTGCTCGGAGTAGGGTCGAGTAGGACCAGTTACATTTGGTGCCGTGACCCAGATGGGAGAGAGGTTCAGAGGGGTGAGTGTAACAGAGGCAAGCTAGTAAAAGCTGGGTGAGTAAACCTCAGTCCCCTGGCCTCAAGAGGCACGTTAGAGACTGTGGTCTTTAGCGTCCTTGTTAGTGCACGGGTCGAGTAGGAGGTTTGGGGGTGTGAGTGTAACGAAAGCAAGCTAGAAAGAGCTGGGCAAGTAAACCTCACTCCCCTGGCCACAAGAGGCACGTTAGAGACTGTGGCCTTTAGCGTCCTTGTTAGCAGTCCCGCCTCCCATGCCGAAGACGCTAGTTCGAATCCCGCTTGTATCTGGTCGAGTAGGACTGGTTACATTTGGTGCCGTGACCTGGATGGGAGTGAGGTTTAAGGGGGTGAGTGTAACGGAGGCAAGCTAGAAAGAGCTGGGCGAGTAAACCTCAATCCCCCCGCCTTAAGAGGCACATTTAGAGACTGAGGTCTTTAGCGTCCTCGTTAGTGTGCCCACCTCCCATGCCGGAGACGCCAGTTCGAATCCTGCTCTGAGTGGGGTCGAGTAGGACCGGTTTCATTTGGTGCTGTAAAATTAAGATAAAAACTAAACGTATGAAATTAAAAGCTAAGTCAAACCATTAATAAAAACTATAATAGTATATAAATAATACTAAAATAACACTGAGAAGGAGTAGACTTTCCAAAATTATGCTGAACATGTTTCTACCCTCATAGTGTGTCCCAAAGATCAGCGCCCACAAAAATAGAGGGAACAATTGTGTCTGTCCTAATAATAATGAATTAATAAAGGGCTGAGGATGGATAAATTGCATGAGCATTATTAACTGTTGCCATTACCTTCAACATTTACAGAGGTCATCACCTTGCAATCAAGTAGCTGGTGTGTGTGTTTCTTGTCATCAAACAGCACAAAGTAATTAAATAGGTACCCAGGAGACACAATCCTCAAGCAGGACAAAATGAGGATGTCTCTGCTGATGTGTCCTTGTGACATCTTAGGTGGAATGGTAGAAGGAAGCGAGCGAGAGAAGGAGAGGTATGGCTGCATCTGGACGTTGAGCACTTGCTGATGTTGTGGGATTTGGGAGAGGAGCTAACATAAATCATTCCAGTGTAATTTGCGCTTACAGTGGCTGTCTACAATAAAGGTCGAGCACTCTCTCTCTGTCTCACTCTCCATGTTGGTGATAGTGAATAGCAAAGTAGGGAGAAGAAACTGTGGTTTCATTAGTTGCTGTCTGACGTGCAGATGTTCTAGTCTGGTTTCATATGACAATGGTTTCGTCTTTGAGAGCCGCTTTCCTTCTCCAGCCCCACTCTCATCAGCATCATCTTTCCCCCTCCACATCTCTAGAAAGCTCTTTAGCCAGAAGCTGCTCTTTGTTTATCTCGCTAGATATACACATTTTAACTACTTTTTTTAGCAAGATTCAAAGAGATATTCTGTAACTAGCTGACCTCAAAAGAAAAATTGACCATGTTAGAAGACAGTCCAAGTACACTATAATGCCTGCTATAGCGCCCCTTGAGGTAAAGCTGAGAATGCAGTGTGTACGTTGAGTTATGAGATGGTTACGTTCTAGTCTCGCGTAGCCAGACCTTCAGACTGAAGCCCAAAGTATACACTTTTTATGCGTACACGAGGATCAGTTTACAGTGCATGTGATGCGAATTTCATTTTTGTAACCGCGCGTATAGAATTTGAGGGGAAAAGTCAGAACTGTGGGATATAAACTCGCAATTCTGAGGAAAAAATACAGAATAATGAGTATAGCTCACAATTCTGTTTTTCCTTCTGAGATATAAACTCGGATTTGCAAGGGGAAAAAAGTCAGAATTGTGAGATATAAACTCGAAATTAACTTTTTTAATACTTTTATTCTGTGGCTGCCACAGACTGCTACTGCAGAACTGTCATTTTCTGCCACCAGGTAGGCTCCACCCACAAAAAACGTCATCACTGTTTGCAAACACAAAACTAGGTCTATTTGCTTGGACCATAGACTGTAAAAAAGATGCATAAAGGAAATATATCTTCACCAAACTGCTACGTTTACTGTAATGACTGAATTGGAGCAGCTGGTTTGTGTACGCACATATTCACTCTCAAAATGCATATTACTCACAGACACAGGCACAGCACATCTTCACAGAATCATGCATCAGGCTGACCTAGAAAACAGGAAAGCCATCATCATCCTTTGCCGCCTCTACAAAGAGCTCACAGGAATGAAGCCGGTACCTGCCCTTGACATAAGTAAAGCACATTATGATCACAGAGCTCCATTTGTTCTATCACTCCACCCTGATATAGTACACACTTCCTCATATGCTTCTACTGTTTTTTTTTTGTTTTGAAACCGTTCAGACTAAAGCCCAAAGTATACTTCACTTTTTACAAATAGACGTGGGTCAACGTACAGTGTGTGATGCAAATTTTGTCATCAGAAGAGTACACACGTATTGTACGCACTGTACGCAGATTTTCGTAACCGTGCATACTTGTACGTGCAGGTCACACATGCGCATTACATTTTTTTTTTGCAGTAATTAGTTTATCCGCAAGGTGGCAATGGCACAACTGGGGGCGCCGATTCACAAGGTAGCCAAAGGAAAGCTGCATAAACAGAACAGACCGGAACGCATGCAAGCTACAGCAACAATGGAGGCCTACATAGGAGAGAGATTGTGTGAAGAGGTTAGAAAGTACCCTCATTTGTACAACTCTAGCAAAGATTTTACACGGGTTGTAACTTGTTGCGAGGGATTGCTCAAAACTGCGCACGCGTCGAACGACTGCGTATGCGTACGAGTCAAATGAAGTATACTTTGCAAGGCTGTGCGTTCAACTGTGTGCGTACACTAGCATACGTGTATAAAAAGAAGTACACCCAGGGCTTAAATTCCAAAGTATACTTCACTTTTTACGTGTACGCAAGGGTCAGTGTACGGTGCATATGACGCAAATTTCATCATCAGAAGAGTATGCAGACCGCTGGATTTTTGTAACAACACATATTTTGTATGCGTAGGTCACATATGCACGTTTTTTTTTTTTGTTTTTTTTTGCAGTAATTAGTTTATCCACAAGGTGGCAACTGTGCCCTGGGGGCGTTGATTTACAAGGCAGTCAAAGAAAAATTGCATAAACAGAACAGACCAGAACGCATGCAAGCTACAGCGACAACGGAGGCCTACATAGTCAAGAGATTGTGAGAACAGGTTAGAAAGTACCCTCATTTGTACAACTCTAGCAAAGATTTTACACGGGTTGTAACTTGTTGCGAGGGATTGCTCAAAACTGCGCACACGTCGAACGACTGCGTATGCGTACGAGTCGAATGAAGTACACTTTGCAAGGCTGTGCGTTCTGTAAAAAAACGAACTATAACCAGGACTTAATAATAAACTAAAGCATGAATTCTGACAATTTCAACATGTTTTTTTACAAAACGTGTGATATCACCGAGTTTGGAATACATTATTACATTATTCAAAGATATAATTGTATTCAAAGATATTGAAAATGTATGTTTCAGCAGTATCAGAAGAAAGAAAGAGGGCTATAGAGGAAGATGTTTTGCAGTACAAGTGTTATTCACAGCAGATGCTATATGTCTCACAAACACCTGCTAAGGCCACCCTCTCTTGTTCCCGTGGTAACCTCATTTGTTGGTGCCTGCTCACCTACTGGGTTGATTTTGAGCACGTCCAAGGACATCGATGCATGCAAGCTGTCTCTATTTACCAGCGACAACCAGAGAGAGAGAGAGAGAGAGAAGCAAATAACGCAGCCAGCTGTTTACCACTGAGGGCCCAGTACCTGGTATAGTGTGAATTAATTTTACCAGGACATGCTGAGTCAGAAAGCAATTTACAGATGACGTCCCACCACTATATATCTCTGGGAGGGCTGTGGGGCAGGCGTGTCTTATGGGATAAGCATTGACGATTTGGATCAAAGATTGATATGTATACATAAATTCTCCATATTGCCTTTAGGGGCTGCTGAATATTTCATTTTGAATCTATTATTCTTTGCACTGCAAAATCAAAATTGTGGTTTTGATAACAAATGGTATGAGATACTATACTATCTTCCCTATGTGTTTAATGTAGATTTATAAATTACAATGCTCCATCATTTACTGCTGAAATGCAATGAGTAAAACTACAAAATAGAAAATACTAATGCAAGAAAACTTTAGCAACTGATTTCAGTTGCTAAAACAATGGTAAAATGCTTTAAATGCTTTCAAATTTTATTTGGAATAACATGCACTGATTGATTCACAATAAGACCAAGAACATGCATTAATAAAGAAAATAGGGTTCATTTTGATTTGATGTTGCATACTTTTTAAGTAATCTCTGACATATGCAAGTACAAAGACTTATTATGTGATGACTTGTGCAGAAACTCTCTGTTCCCCGCTGCAATTGCCAACCACAAGTTCTTGGCACTCGTTTTAAGAGTGCCATCGGTTTCCTCCAGTACACATCAACCTAGATTGCTGAAAATGGAGCAGCCTGCTGCCAGTTAATATAGAAATTGGGGCTCCGAGGACGATGCTGTGTCTTTCATATCTGATATCCTCGGCTAATCATTAAAACCCGGAGGATGAAGGACAGGCTAAGTGTGTCAAGTGTGTCACTGGTTCACATCCTGAGACGGTAATGTTTAACAGAGAGGCAGTAACTATGCTAGACCTGGACTGAACCTGAAATACACGCCCATTACTTAATTCAAATCAATCAAATGCTTATAGACTGTAAAGAAGCACTAGAAGAGGATGCAGTTAAGGAAAACAATAATGATCAAATTAATGATTTCATTTGTGCTAAGGAGGTTTTTCAGACTAACACCTGTTTTTCAACACTCCTTGGCACTCATCGATCAACTTTAATTGTTTTTTAAGTCCGATCATCCATAGCATTTCATGCTCATCCTTTATCCCTGTAAAATCCAGAGTGCAACAACACTCTAATCTTCAGATAAAAAATACAAGCATGTGAAAGCATGAAGCACATATGCATTACAAAATATTTTTTGAAGTTAAATAAAACAAAGATTATTGTTATAGTGTATTTTACAAGAAAATACCGTTTCAGTCTTTCTACTTCAAAATTTCCCGTTTAGTTTAATGTTACTTGCCGTTTCTTTGTAATTACTTTGTAAAATTCACTAGTAATTTCGGAGAGAAAATTGTTTCAAAGTAAATCTGCATCAATCTAAATATTTGTCAGTGTACCTTCAGAAACTAATTTGCTGTTTTTGATTCTTTTGTTGAAGTTCTATCATGAAGCTCTAGATGGCGCAGGCTGATTGGTCCTTAAAGGATTAGTTCACTTCAGAATCAAAATTTCCTGATAATTTACTCACTCCCATGTCATCCATGATGTTTATATCTTTCTTTCTTCAGCCAAAAAGAAATTAAGGCTTTTGAGAAAAACATTCTAGTATTTTTCTCCATATAGTGGACTTCAGTTATTGTTTCAGTGCAGCTTCAAAGGGCTCTGCACGATCCCAGCCAAGAAATAATGATCTTATCTAGTAAAACGATCAGTCATTTTCTAAAAAAAATAAAAAATTATATACTTTTTAACTACAAATGCTCGTCTTGCACTAGCTGGGAAAGGTCATTGCGCGATGCAGGCGGAAATACCGCGGTAGGGCGAAGAACTCCATCTCATTTTCTCCTCCAACTTCAAAATCGTGCGACCTTTTTTTGTAAAGGCCTTTGACTTAGTCTTTGCACATTCACTTTGTAAACACTTGCGTCTGCCTACGTCATGCGTGACCTTTCCAACGTAATTACATAATGTGTGGCGCATCACAGAGCTAGTGCAAGATGTCGCATTTGTGGTTAAAAAGTATATACATTTTTATTTTTTTAGAAGATGACCGATCGTTTCGACCCTTATTCCTCGTCTGGGATTGTGTAGAGCTGGTTGAAGCTGCACTGAAACTGACATTTGGACCTTCAACCCGTTGGTAACTGTGTAAGTCCACTATATGGAGAAAAATCCTGGAATATTTTCCTCAAAAACCTTAATTTCTTTTCTACTGAAGAAAGAAAGACATGAACATCTTGGATGACATAGGGGTGAGTAAATTATCAGGAAAATTGAATTCTGAACTGAACTAATCCTTTAACTTAATCTGCTCTCAATCACATCATTCTCTACAGGGCACCACTGATTGTTTCCTGCTGTATCAGTAGCCAATGAGCTCGCTGCTCAGCCTTCAAATACTGGTCAGCATTTTCTGTAGCAGTTGCAGCAAGCTTTTAGAAACCCTTCACCTTCCCCAGCTCCACCTGTATAGATCTGCTACAAGTAATTCATGTATGCTATATCGTGCAGCAGCATGTCTTACTTGCTCACAGCAGCGTGTTGTGTATTGGCAGTAGCAAGTCCTGTACTTGCTCTGAAGCAGCAGAAGCGTAGCAGATCTATTCTACCAAGGTTAAATACATCAACATTGTCATATCATTACCATGCCAAACACTCAGAGATTTGTCATGACAGAAAAAAAAAGAAAAAAAGAAAATCGGTAACATATGCCAAAAAATGCCATATGCTTTGACTGAAATGTAAGCCATTAATCACGTAGCAATGCTCTAACAACCACTCTGAATGTAGAAAGTAACACCCTGGCAACCAGTCAGAACACCAACGACCTAACAACCACCCAGAACACTCAAGCAACGGCATAGCAATGTGCTGACAACAACAGTGACTGAGTTTTGCATTAGCAGGCACCATTCACTTTTCTTCAAAAAATCTAGCTTCTCATTCATGTTTCATGCTGAGATTATATATGCCATTCTGCTGTGCTTCACTCCTTCCTTTGAATTGTTTGGCTGTCAGTAATTTGTTTTAATTTCTAACCAGGAAATGATTAGGAGCTAAAAACGGCATGCTAGCATAAAGACTATATCATGTGCTAGTATAGTTCTGTCCTTTATCTTCATGCATAGTAAAGAATCTCCACCTCTCTCCATTATGTAGCTGAACAATTCATCTCTGCTATTGTCCAAGACTATTATGTTCGCTCTCCAACATGAGAGGCAAACAGTGGCTTGAATACAAGAGGAAAACAGACTGAAGTGAAAAGTGCTCTGAGGCTTAGACCACAGCATCATCCACAATAGTCTACTTCTTGAATGGAATTGTACTTCTTCTAAGGAAAATGTGCGTGTTATTTGACTGCAAAGGCCACTGCCACAATGCTAAGGTTGCCTGGCTGGTTGCCAGGATGTTGCTAAGTGGTTGTTAAAAGGTTAGTTCACCCAAAAATTCTGTCATTAATTACTCACCCTCATGTCGTTCCAAACCTGTAAGACTTTTGTTCGTCTTCGGAACACAAATGGTCTTTTTGATGAAATCTGAGAGCTTTCTGTCCCACCATAGACAGCTACACAACTACCACTATCAAGCTTCAAAAAGTTTATAAAGAGATCGTAAAACTAATCCATATAAATTGAGTGGTTTAGTTCAAATTTTCTGAAAAGACACGATCACTTTATATCCTCCTGGGACCCAGAAAAAAAAGTTTTTGAATTTAATATTTTGTTTCACATCAATACATTGTTTAGAGCATAAAATTATATTTTATTAATATTTTATGCTATGTCCTCCGTAGTGGACACCAGGACTAAGTTGTTTAAAAAATAAAATGACAATAAATGACATGTATAGGCATAAACAACGGAATTTTTTATTTTTTTATTCACCAATCAATTTTTAGGTTTCAGGATTTTTTTTTAACTAAATTTTGTTTAAAGATGATTCTCAACTATGTTATGAAAGATAGAACGGAATGAATCGATATACCATTTTACTTTATGCAATATGTGTTTAAAATGGCCATACATGGATCTATACACTGTATCTAATTTGCATATTAGTGTGTTCTTGGAGCAACATGTAATGAAAAAAGAAGCGTAATAATGGGAGTAAAAATTGGCAACATTTTTATAATAATATCTAATAATTAATAGGAATATTGATATATAATTTATTTCGTTATTCACTTGTTGTGTCTCCCAAAATGCCTGATAATCATGATTTAAGTCCTGTTGTCCTCTACAGAGGTCATGTATGAAATCAATGCCCTGTTTTGTAACAGAAAGTCATATTTTGATTAGAAACGCCATACCATTTTCCTGAGATGTTGATTTATAACAAACAATTAAAAAAAATCCAATTTAAATGATAATTACAAAATATTATCATTTTCCATAAGAGTGCTAAATTTGATCACTAAATTAATGTCAGTCATTTTGAAACTTGCAAACTTTTGATATCTCTGCAAAGCCCTGAATGTGCTCTTTACAGGACTTAAAACTGTGACATCTATGATGTCAGAGAAATTCACTAAAATATAATGTCCACTACAGACGACAGAAGTCTGTTCCTGGATCCCAAGCAGGATATGATGAAGAGATTTAATTTAGAGTTTTGTTCACATAAACGTTGACCAGCGTACATAATTAAAAGCTCTACCGAACCCGCTTCACATGAGAACAAACCTCTTCCTGAAGCTCAAACGTGCTGCGTAACACACGAGAATGAACCTCATTGGTTCGCGCACATCAAGCAAAAATGCTTGGACTTCACACAACACAACTGATGTGTGAGTTGATGAATGTTTATATGAGAATAAAAGCCTAAATTCAGTCTTTTCATCATTTAAAGTGAACGAGTCTCTTCAGAAAATTTGGACTATACTGCTCAATTCATATGGATTAGTTTTATGAACTTTCTAGCTCAGATTTCATCAAAAAGATCTTCATTTGTGTTCCGAAGATGAACGAAAGTCTTGCGGGTTTGGAACAACATGAGGGTGAGTAATTAATGACAGAATTTTCATTTTTGGGTTTCATATTCAGAGTGGATTTAGTGCATTATTATGTGGTTGCGCCAGAGAAATCTTTTAAATTTTGTCTTTGAACTTACATTTTTACATTTAGCTCTGTATATTTTTATGGCGTCGCTGCAAAAGAGTAATTAGCTGGTGAAGTGGATTTACTTATTTTAGAGTTAATGAAAGTTATCGTGAGCATTGTAATGTTTGAAGCAGATGTCATAACAAATGTCAGTAGACGAGGAAGATTTTAAAATGAGTGATTCATTCATAAATCTGTAAACCGGAGCCAAAACACAACAAGCGCCGTGCTGAAAAGGGGCGGGGCTACATGAGGTCCGCATCCGAAAGCTGGGTGCACAAGGTGCAATTTATAATAGTCCTTTACGATTGTTGCTTGTCAGACTGTACGAACATGGTCCTCATGTCACACTGTGGGATCTCAGCTGTCATGACACGCGAAATGACATAAAAAGTGGAAAACAATTAGTGTGTGTAAACTAACATTTACACACAAACCACCAACTGCAACTTTCAGACGCCATCTTTATTTTTTTTAGCTCCACTGTCACAGAATGCAGTGAAGGATACATCTACGCTGTCTTCACAAATCCATCAGATGAAGGCATCTCATGAGACAGGAAGTGGATTCATACGTGACTTCCTACCTTGGAATGCGTCCTCCGAAGGCAGCATTTTTCAGTTTTTAATGGATGCAGCCGATGTCTATAGAGTCTAATGTAAGCTGCTTACTTGCCCAATAAGTCAGAAGATCCCATGATATGTCTAACATCCCTCCTTTAATGTAAATTTAAGGGATTTTTGTTGTTGTTGATCGTCAGTGTTGTTATTGTTCTCTAAAACTATTTAAAATCATTTTAAAATCATTGACATAAAGCTGAAATAAAAAAAATGTATTAGATTTAAACTTACATTTAGGCTTGAACTTAAAAAAATTAACTAAAATGAAAATGAAAACTGAAAATATAAATATAAAAGCTAATTTAAATATTCATAAATACTATAATAGTATATAAATAATACTTATATAACACTGGTTTGTGTTCCTAACCCTAAAGTATAGCTTTTGTGCAGAGCTTTCATTAACAACAACAACAACACATACAAAGGCGTACTTTGTCTTTGATTTATGAATAGGTGACCAAGTCAGCATCAACACATGCTTCTATTGCTTAACAAATAAATCTGCTTGAACATGCCTTAAGCAGGTCTGTATAGATTTCCCTGGAGACCTGAAGCTATAGATATTATTCTCAAGTCCCTTCAGGGAACATAGACTCGTCACTGTACAGCAGCCTGCTTCTTCTGTGCTGGATTATTTTTTTAGGTTTATTTCTAGACATTTCCATTAGGCTTTCAAACTAACATTTTTCCCCCCCTCGTTTATATAATTTATACATCTACATTTGTCTGCTAAATAGGTTACTAATTTTAGAAATAGGCTTGTTGTTGAGGGGTATTTAAAAGATAAGCTTAGATTATTTATGAGCGTTCATAATAATAAAGAGATATTTTAAAAATAACCATGTTCAGTTATTCCATGCTGTCTCTTTCACTCATCTAGGTTGCTGTCCCAAAATAACCCAGCCTCATTTTGGGTCTGAGTCATACATGATATAGCATCGTTAAAAAGCTTTGAACATTCTTAAACATTGCAGTATCTGTTTAATTGAACAATAAGTATTTTTTCCCCAAATCTGGTTATTCAAGCATCAAATATGGTTTGTTGTACAAGCAGATAACTGAGAATGTTGTAATACTGTATGAATGAATGCATGAAGTTACAAAGAGGACATCATTTGTAAATAAGCATTAAGGAAGGTTTACTTGTGATTTACCTCTGTGTGAAAGGTTAAAGGCCATCCTGATAATTGCAATTCTAAATTAATGAAGTGGATGATTAATTGATTTCCTGATAGATTTTTGCCTGATTTTTGCTGCAGACAAAATCATTGGTATTGATAAAGTCTTACGTCATGTCGTGCTTAAAACAATCCCAGCTAACGGGGAATCGAGCAACTGTTTCAGTAACGTTAATACAACATTCGTTCAGAGTGGTCTTAATAATATTCTCAAAATATAAACATTATTTATACATTGTCATGGAATGTTTTAGTTGGACATTCGTCTAATATATATATATTTTTTTTTAGATGTTACTATTTGTTGCAGAACGTTCACACATTCAAAAGTAACATTCCCATAATGTTCCCTTTACGTTCACATAACAACAAAAAGTGTTTTTAAAACATAAAAATAGACGTTTTGAACGTTGAGAGAACTTAACTTAATTGGAACATTAGCAAAACATTCTGGGAATATTTTTTTTTTCTGGGAAACAGCTGAATATATTAGACCATTAAAAATTATATAAAAAATTAGTCAAATACAAGATTGCTACTCAAATTCAAAAGGTCTTTGCTTATTTTGTACATTGTACATAGACATTTTAAAGCTCTTGTAGAGGGGGAACATACCTGGGAACGCACAAACTGAGGAAAATATCTTCAACGTAATTTTCATACATCATCAGACTTTATTATTATGCATGATTCCTATAAGCCAGCATGAATGCAAAGTTGCAATGCTGTGCATCTTTTTCTTTTTCTTTTTTTTTACAAATGAAAACCTGGTTAAGTGGTTTGACATCATACCATCTATTAAAAAATATACTAACAAATGCCATTTGCCATTAAGCAGTAACTGCATTGACATTCCACCTGGAGCAACTTCATGTTTTTAGGCCAAGTTGCTGCTAGAAAGTAGATTGTGATCTTTCGAAGTTAAACTTTATTCTGTCTGTGAATGTTTTTCAGTCATACCAGCCATTGTAGAATATAACATTTTGTTTAACTAAAGCAGCTTTACCAGACTGCCCTGTTTGAGTCAGTGTCACTGTAGAGAGATCTACACTACACCCTACTGGTGACTTCTGTGTATCACAAATGCTGGCAGGCTTGATTTGGGTTTTGGTGTTATAAAACCCTGTTTAAAGGGATAGTTCATCCAAAATTGAAAATTCTGTCATCATTTACTCACCCTCAAGTTGTTCCAAACCTGTATGAATTTCTGTCTTCTGCTGAACACAAAAGATGATATTTTGAAAAATATGGTAACCAAACAGCCACACTGACTTCCATAGTATGGAGGGGGGAAAATACTATCCCTTTAACTGGGTTTTCTTATATATTTGGCCTATTTAAAAAAAGAATGAAAATGTCTTTGTTATCATTGCACTTCGACAAAGATGCATAAGACTAAATCTTGATGGAAAAATAATTCTAGAGTATTTGTCGATGCATATTGTTGTTACTGAAGTGTTTGCATGTAAAAAGTCATGATGTGAAATAAGTGAAATTAATAGGCCTTTTTAAGATTCTGCACTATTTTCCAGGTCACTAATCAAGTAATTCTGCGACATTGATAATGTGACTTTTTCCATTAACGTACAAGTGTCTCTTTTGAATATTATCCTTTTTTTTTTTTGGCCTATTTATCTATTTATCTTGTGACTGAATTTTACTTCCTTGAGCATTTTATGCGTGAAAAAGTGCTAGATACTAAACAAAAAGGAGGGCCTACTAATAAATACTAATATTAATACTAATATTATTAACGAAAACAGAAACAAGAAATGGAAATGAGCTTTACAAATAAACATTACAAATATTGTATCTCTCAGAGGCCTTGTACATGTTTTAGAATGGAGGAAGGCGGAATCATAAACATCTTCTTCTGTTGCTGTCATTATTATTAATCTCACAAGTGAACCCAAACGTTCTGACGCTTCGATTTGGAATTCAGCAAGCTGTCGAGCGCCTCCTGGCAACGGTTGCTATGGTGACTAACTACGTCACGCACGACTTCGGTTGCCATGGTCCTTGTGACGTGAGGGACCGTGTAAAACAGTGTAGGAAACCCCGGATAGTGGTTACCATGGATACTGGCGGGGGGGAGGGGTGGAGTTTAGAGGAAGCGGAAGTGTCAGCGCAAGCGGAAGTGGTACTGCCCTGAATACCCCGAGCAGCGAAACGGAGGACAGCTTGATACTCCCATCGTTAACAGACACAAATCAGGACTCGAAATATATTTAAATGTGAGTTACATTGCCCATTAAGGCCGCTCGTGTGATATTATGAATATTAGAGATGCATTTTGCTGTATTGTTGCTCATGTAAGCCCCCCTCATCATTGTCAATGGCGGAAGGTGTCTATTGTGGTTTGGGGCTGGGTACAAGGACTTAGGCCGAGGCGGGCGATGAATAACGATTACTGCCGATTTATTCCCGATTGCTCCCGATTTGTAGTAGAAGCGCGCGGTTCCCGCACTTTCATTATGTAAGAGCTTAATCAAAGTACCATCGCGCGGAACATCCCTCATCCGCACGGGAGGAATGGCCAGCGGCTCCCGCGTCTATTCAACGCCTGGCCGTCGTGAAAGCTAACCGGCTAATCAGTCAATAGTAAAATACACTAGAGCAATGAAGCGCGTGCCGGTGAATTGCGGCTAGTAACGGTTAAATTAAATTTGGCGAGAATAATCGGCTCGTCCGATTAAATTCCACAAGGGAATGTGAGAGAGAGAGGGCGTTGCATTGGTGGCTAACGCTGTTAGCTCGAGCGAAGAGCCTTGAATATGCTGCAGTGCAGTATTAGCAAGGTTAGGCGCTTAATACAGCTCAAATTCGTAGTTTTACTATTTATAAATCATTCAAATTAATTTATTGATTTAACATAATCGATTGGGATCTTGCAAAATCGCGAAACAATCGCCTCAAAGGATGGCGGACTTGTCGTCAGGACGCGTCGTGAGGGCCTATGTAAATAAATTTAGTTCGACAGCAGCTTATGTCATCTACTAACTGATCAAACTACGCATTTTAACTTGTACTCCAGCCCCCTTCAGTCGTATTAGGCAACCGATCAGCAAGCTCGCTCAGGTGGGTTGGTCTTCAGGATCTGGACGGGCTGTGTTTACTCGCCTGACACCGTTACCTGCGGTTCGGGTTCAGGACTCAGGCGGAGACATCAACGCCCAGGGCGTTGGCACTTACACACGTATTGATAGCTGACAGAGTTGGAATTCCCACTGTGGCCTGCTAGAATCACGATTCCTGTTCGTAATCCATGACCTTGCACAAAGGTAGACGGGCAAATGGATAAATGTAATATTAGGCTGCAGTCAGAGACCTGGGGTTAAAGTGATCTAGAATAGGTGATCCATTCTAGTGGGTTTGATTTAGACTTTGACCAGTTATAATATGCAGAGGTGGATAAGCCATTGGATGTTTGAGAAATAATGGTTTTTGACCTGCTTTTTTAATTGGGTTATGTTTCAGAAATCATGAAGCCACTACCTTGTATGTACCAGTGTGAGCTAAATATAACCTGAATAATTGTCATTTGGTGCAAAGAACAAATGTAAAACACTCAATGCAAAGACAAGGTAAAGCTGAAAGCATTGTGAACATGTGCTTGTTATTGGACAAGAAATTATTCTTTTAGGTTCTAATACAATGATCTGTAGATAAGCCTAATTTATGATGCATACAGTTATTTTTAAAGAAGGGTCATGCATTAAATGGCACAATAAAACCCCCAAACTGTATTTAAAGTGTTTATATATTTATTTGAAATTGACTTTTTTTTTTCTTTTTTTTAACAGAGATGTATAATAGTGAGCTTTCTTATAACAGGATGTTTTTATATTTGACAAATTGGAAAAAAAAAAAATGCATCATGCTAAAGTTCAAGTTAATTTTAGTCAGCAAAAAGACACTTGATCAGTTATGTTTTATGTTTCAACTTTTATTTTGGTATGCTCTTTGAATTCAACTCAGTGCTGCATTAGTTTGCATTGTTTTGGAGTCTGAAGTAATTTTGCTTGCTTAAATTAGTGTGACTGCAGTTGTAGGATGCAAAACTGCAGCTTTTCAAAGTCAATTTATCAATCTTAAAGGATTAGTTGACTTCAGAATTAAAATTTCCTGATAATTTTCTCAGTCCCATGTCATCCAAGATGTTTATGTCTGTCTGTCTTCAGTCAAAAAGAAATTGATTTTTGAGGAAAACATTCCAGGATTTTTCTCCATATAGTGGACTTCAACAGGGTTCAACGGGTTGAAGGTCCAAATTTCACTGCAGCTTCAAAGGGCTCAACATGATCCCTGATGAGGTCTTGTCTACGAAACGATCTGTCATTTTCTAAAAAATAAAAAATTATATCCTTTTAACCACAAATGCTTATCTTGCACTACGATGCACCACGCATTAGGTAATCATGTTGGAAAGGTCACACGGGAAGTACCGCCCAAGTGTTGAAAAGGAAAAACAACGATGTTGGAGGAGAAAATTCGTTTTTCGCCCTACCGTGGTACTTCCCACGTCACGCCTGACCTTTCCAACGTGATTATGTAATGCGTGCCGCAGTGCAAGATGAGCATTTGTGGTTAAAAAGTAGAAGTGTTTTTTTATTTATTTATTTTTTCAGAAAATGACCGATCGTTTCGCTAGGTAAGACCTCATCAGGGATCATGTTGAGCCCTTTGAAGCTGCACTGAAACTTGGACCTTCAACCCACTGAACCCTGTTGAAGTCCACTATATGGAGAAAAATCCTGGAATGTTTTCCTCAAAAACCATAATTTCTTTTCGACTGAAGAAAGAAAGGGGGTGAGTAAATTATCAGGAAATTTTGATTCTGAAGTGAACCAATCATTTAAGAAAGCTCTGTATAACTAGCCTGGTTCAGATAATGAAGTTGTATTGTCATACTTTCCTTAAGTGTTATAACCTCAAATGGGACTGATGACTAAAATGATGTTGTTTACTCTATGATGATTTAGTGATGAATGCATTGAGATAAAAAGACAGTCAGTGAATGACGTATCAATGAAACATGCTTATTCATTTGTACTTTTACATAATCATTCATGGGTAGCCGTCAGTATGACTTAAATCTTCGTAAGACCCAAATTTAATAATAGTATCTGGTGCAGGTCAAAATAGGTACCAACTTGATGATTGACCTCTTTACAACAAAAGGAGGTCAGCCAACCTCTCTAAGCGACACCAAACTTGACTTATTTTTATTATATGCATACAAGGCACCAGGGGCCGGATAATGCGCTAGACTAATCAAACCTTTAACTCACCAGCAACATGCATTTTGTTATCTAATTGTACCTTTTTTCCCCCCCCCTACTTTTGTAGTTTCATCATGGACAAGAGCGACCTAGTGCAGAAGGCTAAACTCGCTGAGCAGGCCGAGCGCTATGATGACATGGCTGCTTCCATGAAGGCCGTCACGGAGGGCGGCGTTGAGCTTTCCAACGAAGAGCGCAACCTGCTCTCCGTGGCTTACAAGAACGTGGTTGGCGCCCGCCGCTCGTCCTGGCGTGTGATCTCCAGCATCGAGCAGAAAACGGAGGGCAACGAGAAGAAACAGCAGATGGCACGCGAATACCGTGAGAAGATCGAGGCCGAGCTTCAGGACATCTGCAACGACGTGCTGGTGAGAGTTGCGACATGTGAATCTGAGTTTACAAGGAAGAAAACATTTGACAGTTGAATTGACAGTTCTAGAAGTTGCACATTGATTTAATTTGTTAGAATTGCAGCTGAATTAAAAACTTATGAATTGGAATGTCTGTTTTGTAATTTTAGATGCTAGTGTTTTAAAACTGTGTTTTAAAGGATTAGTTCACTTCAGAATTCAAATTTCCTGATAATTTACTCACCCCCATGTCATCCAAGATGTTTTTGCCTTTCTTTCTTCAGAAATGAAAGAAATGAAGGTTTTTAAGGAAAACATTCCAGGATTTTTCTCCATATAGTGGACTTCAACGGGTTGAAGGTCCAAATGTCAGTTTCAGTGCAGCTTCAAAGGACTCTACATGATCCCAGCTGAGGAATAAGGGTTTCTAATGAAACAATCTGTCATTTTCAAAAAAAGAATAAAAATGTATATACTTTTTAACCACAAATGCTTGTCTTGCACTAGCTCTGCGATGCAACACGCATTACATAATCATGTTGGAAAGGTCGCGCGGAAGCACCGAGCAAGAATGTGCAAAGACTAAGTCAAATGGCCTTTACAACAAAGGTAAAACAATGTGGGAGGATTTTGAAGTTGGAGGAGAAAGAGTTTTTCGCCCTACTTCCACCTATGTCACGCGTGATCTTTTTAACGTAATGAGTGGCGCATCACAGAGTTAGTGCAAGATGAGCATTTGTGGTTAAAAAGTATATACATTTTTATTTTTTTAGAAAATGTCAGATCGTTTCGCTAGATAAGACACTTATTCCTCATCTGAGATCGTGTAGAGCCTTTTAAAGCTGCACGGAAACTGCAATTTGGACCTTCAAAATCCTGGAATGTTTTCTTCAAAAAACATTTTTCTTTTTGATTGAAGAAAGAAAGACAAACATATTGGATGACATGAGGTGAGTAAATTATCAGGAAATTTTCATTCTGAAGTGAACTAATCTGCATTATAGCAATGAAGTGTCGGATGATTTTAAAGAATGGCTCTTTTTAGCCACAATTTTTGTGTGCAATTTATGCTTTTTGGAATACTGTTGTATCTCTTATTGTCTTTGTGTCAAGTCTACTTCATGTGCAAAGCTTCAAATGAATGATGCACTATTTCAAGTGTTCCAAATCAACCACTTAATGTTTTCAGTTAAACTGCTGCCTACGCAGGCAGCAAGGCATTTCACTATGTTTATGATCAAGGAAAAAGGAATCAATTGTATTTGTAATATGAAAAATGTACATTGGATGGATTCAAAAATGTACACTTTACCTCTATGAATGTTGTTTTTACCTCTTTTTTTTTCTGATCGCTAAAGATTTTTCTATTATTCATGTAATAATGTTCATAGCTTGATGTCAGCCTTTCCTCTGTTCTCTCAGGGTCTCCTGGAGAAGTACCTCATTCCCAACGCTAGCCAGGCAGAGAGCAAAGTCTTCTACCTGAAAATGAAAGGAGACTACTACAGATACCTGTCCGAGGTGGCATCCGGAGAATCAAAGAAAAGTGAGCTCTTTTTATTTATAAAGCAAGAAGGATGTTGTCTAAAATTACGGTTCATCTGTCATTAGAGGTGAAGATAATTTAATGTGTAAAGATGGGAATGCTGCAGTATAAGGTCAAGTCCTAAGAATGAATAATTAGATGCTAGTCAAAGAAACTGCATCAAAGCATTCAGGCTGTGATATTAACCGTCACGAATTAGATTTTATGTTTACTATCAAATCAGCCACAGTGGACAACTCTCAGAAGGCTTACCAGGATGCATTTGAGATCAGCAAAAGGGAAATGCAGCCAACACACCCCATCAGGCTGGGACTAGCGCTGAACTTCTCCGTGTTTTACTATGAAATCCTCAACACCCCAGAGCAGGCCTGCAGTTTGGCAAAGACGGTTAGACAATTATCTTGTTTGACTTTTTTTGTTTTGAGTACACGCAATGTACTATTTCTTCTTTAATCTCATCTTATTTATGCAACATTCTGTGAATATCTTCAAAAAGTGTTTCGGAACCTGAAACTAAGTGAGTTTATACTGAATACTAGAGTGCGTTTCCAGTGTACAGGAAGACAACAGACCTCTGACCCTCATGTTTACCTTCACCTTAGGCTTTCGATGAGGCAATTGCTGAGCTGGACACCTTGAATGAGGACTCTTACAAAGACAGCACCCTGATCATGCAGTTACTAAGGGACAACCTCACTGTAAGTGCAAACTCTGGGGTTTTTTTTTTTTTTTTTTTTTTTAAATCTTTGCCACTTTTATAGGTATAGACACGGCCCAAAATTAACACTTGCTTCAAATTAACAATGCAAAAGTAGGGATGCTTTGATATGAAAATTTTGGCCGATAACGTTAACCGATAATTTTGTTTGAAAGCTTATAACCGATATATTGGCCGATAAATCTAAATCCAAATTTTTATATAATTTGAGAGCCTGATTACAAAGACTAAAGTTTCACCATTAAAAAAGCCATGTCCCAAGCACACAATTATAATTGACATTATAATATCATGTAGCCTATATAACAGACTTGCGCTGCACATGTTGCACTTAACTGTATTTTCCTTTTTGAAGTGATTTCAATCATATTTCAAGCAATTCAAAACCATCATGGTGGACAGTGCGGATCTGAAGTGTCTCAGCTGATGAAAATAATCCATTATTTATCGGCTTTAATAAAACGTTAACATTAAAAATGAACATATATCAGCCGATACCGATATGGTGCATTCCTATGCAAAATGAATATAGACTCTATAGATTACTCAGTTTAAATCTTTAAACTTTAAGAATGAAAGTCTGAGCTGTGCTAATGTAACATTGAAACATCTTTTGTGACATCACACAATTTCTAATGACAATTTTGTGTAGGATGTTCTGGCTAGTATAAAGTGTTTTTTGTTTGTTTCTTTTCACTTTTTTTTTTTCTTTTTTTTTTTCTCCAGGTGAAACATGCATAGAATATTACTTGTGTTAAACAATCAAAAATAATATATTAGGAACAACATTTGCTTGTTATTAAAATGCAAGGAAACTAGTGGTCCAAAAGTCCACTAATGAAATTTTTGCTTTGCACATTCAAATGTAGTACAGCTGTGTCATTTACATGTTATATTATGAGCATAAATTGAGTTGATATGAATTGACATGAGTTTCTTAGTGTCAGTCCTTTGTATATTCTTAATATAAATAAGGCAAAATTTAGCCTTATTTATTTCTTTCTCTTTGCAGCTGTGGACATCAGAAAACCAGGGTGACGAGGGGGATGCCGGCGAGGGCGAGAACTAAAGGCGTTGCACTTCACTGTTAAATCCACCTACACTCTTTATCTTACACATATACAGCCCATAATTCCCTGCTCCATCCAATCCACCTCACCTTTATCCACCTTTCTGTATGACGAGCAGCATGAATTGTATCTGACCTACAAGTTTGTACCCCCGAAGCCATGAGCGGCAGGGTAAAGTTTGGTTTTTCCAAGGCTGACTTGTCTCAATCATGTCTGTTTGTGTATTTTTCCCTTAGACAAGGGAAAATGGTTGAGTAGTGGAAACGATTTCCATCTTTTTTTCCCTTCCTAAAATCCCTCCTAACATTTTTAAAAGGTATATGTTCTCTGGTCTAGCAGGTTATAATGCATTATAGTGTCCCCCCCTCCACCCATTTTTCCCTTCTATGTCTTTTCTCTCCAATAGTGTACTGGCGATTGCTGGTTTTATTCAAAAGGTTATTAAACTGTCCATTAATTTAACAAACACTGTGATGTTTAGTTTTTCCTCCTGGATAACTTGTGCTTAATGGAAATCTGAACGGTTCAGTACGAGTAGCAGTACAATTCTGTTGCGATCTCATACAGAAGGGATGAAAACAGGCTGTATTGTGACACTGACTAACATACATTACTATTATTGCTGTCATGTGCGTCATTTTATTTTGCGTACACGGCTAAAGACGACAAAAGGGACCCAAGGTTTGCCATTCCATGTCTGTTCAGTTTTAAGTTAGACATTCCATCAGTATGTGACGTTTAACGATTACAGACCTTTTGTGAACAAACTGGAGAGTTTCCTAATGTGCTGTCGAGAAGACAGTTAACATAAAGGTGCTGTTTGACATCAGTAAACGATTTTCCTAGTTTGTTCTGTACGTTTTTTTTTTTCTTCTCCCCTCCCTTTTAGATCACACCTCCGTATAATAAAGATGTAAAATTGTAAACATTTTAGAGGTAAATATAAATTTGTCTTAAAACTAAATGTTGTCAACCTGCTTGCAAAAACACTTTTTTTCTTTTTTTTTTTTTCTTTCTTTTTTTTTTTTTTATTCAACCCTCTTATGAACGCCCCTAAAGGAAGTTCATGCTTGATGTTTCCCTCTTCAAAAGATATCAGTGTAGTTCAGGAGGAGTTTTGGGGCCTTAGACTGACTTTGAGCTTTACTACTCTTCTTTCCTGTTAAGAGATGAGTTTCTGTAAGACCTTAGCAGTTCAGCCTGAGAAATTCTGGATTTAACTTGAATTTTGTGCAGGAAAGTGCCGCAGGAAAGTGCCGTAGACCAGTGGAGGCTTTGAAGTCTTGGCCCAAAGTCAGTGAAACGCAAGACGAGATCAGATTTGGCAAATAGTCGAAGGACCCGAGCATTACTAGGGAGGTAGCCACTCGTTCAGTGTCACAATACCTTGTCACATCACCATAACATTCCACGTAGGTGTAGAACTCATCTGTCTCGAGCTGAAGACAATGTTCATGCACTGAAGACAAAATCTCTTTTTCTCTCCCCTTAGCTGAACAAATGGCAGTTATTCTACGCTTGATTACAAAAAATACAGTAGTGAATGTGGAGCCGAGCCTGTCTGTATATCTGGTATCTCCAATTGCTTTGTTTTTACTGACCAGTATTCTGCCTAAAGTTAGCTTCTGTGACCGTTTCATTGCTTAGCGCGCACGTGGTTGTGAAAATTTAGACTAGCTTAAGGGAAAAAAAAATGACAAAATGACAAAAAAAAATACAACCTGGTTATTGACGTAATACTAGATTTGTGTATGTCTTTTAAAACAGTTCTAGTTTCACCTTACATGTTATAATCAGGAAAGTGTAAAAGACAATTTAAAGTGAAATAAAAGTTTTATCAGTTCCAAATTGCGCTGTATTGTTTTTCACAGTGGTGTACATTCAATTCAAACAATCTGCAAATTTTCAAGGTTTCTTGTCGTTGTTCTTGAAACATTTAAAAGGCATGTGGTTTTTATCAAAACAATTAAATAAATATTTAATGAAGATTTAAAGGATTAGTTCACTTCAGAATTAAAATTTCCTGATAAATTTACTCACCCCCGTGTCATTCAAGATATTTGTCTTTCTTAAAAAGAAATTAAGGTTTTTGAGGAAAACATTTCAGGATTTTTCTCCATATAGTGGACTTCAACAGTTACCAACGGGTTGAAGGTCCAAATGTCAGTTTCAGTGCAGCTTCAAAGAGCTCTACACGATCCCAGATGAGGAATAAGGGTCTTATCTAGTGAGACAATTGGTCATTTTCTAAATAAAAATTATATACTTTATAACCATAAATGCTTGTCTTGCACTAGCTTTGCGATGTGCCACGCATTACATAATCACGTTGGAAAGGTCACACGTGACCGCGGAAGTACTGTGGTAGGGTTAAAAACTTCATCTCCAACTTCAAAATCGTCCGACATCGTTGTTTTGGACCTTCAACCCATTAAACCCCAGTGAAGTCCACAATATGGAGAAAAATCCTGGAATGTTCTCAATTTCTTTTTGGCTGAAGAAAGACATAAATATCTTTGATGACATGGGGGTGAGTAAATTATCAGGAAATGTTAGCTATTTTTACAAGTTAACCTCTATCATCTGTGGCATGCTGTTGATTACCACGAAAAAGGATTGACTTGTTCTTCAGTTTGTACAAACAAAAACCATTTACAGTAACACTTGCAGTTGAGGTCTGAGACAAATGTGTTAAAATGACTTGTTTGCGAAGTTATCTTGAATTTAAGGCACATTTACAGTTCAAACTACTTTTAATTTTATTACTTGTATTTATAGCATTTATTGTTTTGTCTTTAGTTTTGCCAATTCCTACAAAAAAAGGTAATCGGTGACCATAGCATTACATCTGACAATTTACTGCATGAGAAAATACAATATTACTGAACATTGTCCTTTATTATCAGATGTATTACTTTCTTTAAATTAAAGACCCGTTTACATTGTTTTGATGCAAAATGGCATATGAAACATCAATAAATACAGGTGTCAAGTCTTTACAAATGTATATAAACAAAAACAAAACATGGTTTTGACAGTAATTAACCCACAACAATACAACACATCTTGAGTACTTTCTCTGGAAAAGACTAAAGGTAAGTGTAAAACATGAACACATTTTGTGGAAAATACAGCCCTAAAACAGTGTATTATGTAGAAATTGTTTAGAATGAAAAAATAGCCAGTCAGTTAAATGTGAAATGGAAAAAGACATTAAAATCACATACCAAATCAACATCAGATTCGATTAGTGACTGATTAAATGGACTAATTTAACAACCAGAACAAGTCTGACTAAACAAAACAAGATTGGAGCTTCAAAAGGAAACCCGATTGCCATTTTAATGACAGTAATACACCCAGTCAAATGTGCCTATATGAACATGAACACTCAAACTATTTCCTATTTTTAAATAACATTATGATATCTGAAGGATGAGCAGAAGTCTGTAGCAAACGTTGCAGCTTTGAGCGGCAAATCAACTCGAGGCACTTGGGGAAAGTTTCCTCATGTCCACTTTACAATCACTGTTATTTCATCTTCTGTACTTCATGCAGGAGTTTCTGTGCTGCTGCGTTGTTTGGCTCGATTTTGAGCACGCTGTTGAGGTCTTCAATACAAGACTTCTTGTTCTAGGAGGGAAAAAAATATAAAAAATGTATTACAATTTATAAAACAATCAGAGATCATAGTCATTTTTTTCCAAGACGATATATTCATATTTGAACATACTTTAAGTTCCTTGTATGCTTGGGCACGTCGGTAAAATGCCTTGATGTTGGCAGAATCCAACAGAAGAGCCTCATCACAGTCGCTAATTGCTTCTTTGTACATCTTTAATGACAGGTAGCAGAGAGCCCTACAAGCAATATTCATTTAAACATTATCAAACCACAAATGTCCACAACTTTTCCAGGCCTAGAAATTCAAATTCGGTTATAAAACTCCATGATATTTCCGGGTTTTCCGTCGCCACATGAACCCTGACGTTTGGCAGCATAATTACAGCATTTCATACCTGTTTGTGTAGGTTGTGACTTCTGTGGGGTCCTGACTGAGTGACTGTGTGTACTTCTCCACGGCTTTCTTGTGTTCGCCCTTCTTCACAAATGCATTGCCTTCTTCTTTAAGAGCTTTAGCCTTTTTAACAGCTTCAGGTCCTGGTGCTTTGAATAAAACAACTGAAAATCAAGTGCTGAAGCAATGTATGATGGGTTCGCTCAGTACAGCATATCAGGATCTGTACGATTAATCGTTAAAAGGTCGCAATCTCGATTCAAACACCCACTTGATCTTATTCCTAAATGACAGTTGTTAAAGATGTATGTGCATGGATGCAGTGGCAGTTGTCACAAACTAATTCAAAATAAGAGTTCGACAGGGATTTTATACGACAGTGATTCGGCTTTGTCTATTGAACCTTTGACAAGCACGATCACAGCGAACATTCAGATCTGTTGCCGCTGCCAATGATCCAGAGAGAGCAGTGGTCATGTTTAAGTATATAACAGCTTCACAACCACACAGTATCACTATTTCTGTCTTACAATAATTCATATCACAGAAGTGCTGGAATAAAGTTTATAGTTTGTCTGGCTACGGTAGCGATCAAAATAGAGTAAATCACCTTTTTGACGCTTCAAATAAAGATTGTATCAATTACATGTTACACCAGTAGGTGGCAACAAGTGACTTAAAAAATAGATTTGTCATTGAATCATGCATTCAAAAGTTGCTCAAATGCTGATTCATTCAGTAATGGAACAAGTGAAGTCTTTATGAGCGAGTCATTGAATCATTCACTCAAACCGATTTTTTTTTTTTTTTTTTTAATAATTCAAATTAATTAAATATTTTTCTTAAAGGCACAATATGTAAGATTTTTTAGATTAAAATATCCAAAAACCACTAGAACAATGTTGTATTTTTTTTTTTTGACTTGTGTACTTACATTATCCCAGATGTTTCCAAGAATGTTTAAATCCAAAGAAATAAGCGATTTTAACCAGGACACGGACCGTATCCGTGCGTCGCCAATCAATGACATCATACCCCCGTTACCCTCGATTTCCCTCGGTTTTATCTTACTGCAGTGTGCAACAAGTGTCTCACAGCAGCCGCCGAGCGAATGCACAGAGTAACGTTATAACAATTTAACACACTCAAATGTATCTAATATAATAAACAGCGCTGCTTTACCCCACACACGCTTGACCGGAAGAAGTGGAAGCGCTCGTCTGCGGCATAATAAAAGCTCAGCTGCTCTCGAACGCGTGTCGCGCTCGTCTCTCATTAGCAATCGCTCCAGCGTCCTCGTTCTGCTCCCACAACTGCTTCATACTAGAGTAATGTTAATAATCTCATCCATGAACGTGATTTCTGCCTGAGTCCCGACCTGATTCTTTTCCACCAGCTGTGAGGTGAAGACGACATCGCCCAAGATTCCGCTCAATCTCGGCGTCATCAAGCTACACCTTTGCTTTGAATAGGCGACCTCTAGTAGTGAAAATTTACATAGTGTGCCTTTAATATACCGTGTTGTTCAGTTGCCTATTCAGAATCGTGATCTCTATTTTAACCAAAAACAAAATCATGATTCTCAGTTTATTCAGAATCATGCAGCTCTACAGCACAGGTAAAAAAAAAAAACAACCTTTTTTCTTGTTGTCAATCACGCCGTTCTGTTGTGAGTTGGAGGCCGAGTTGGTGGCTTGCGCTAGGCTTTCTTTCACAGACATTGGAACGGTGGGAATCGGAGGCAGTTTCTCTCGCCAAGATGGTCCGTCTATATCCGTCAAAGCCTTGGTCATTCTGAAGGAAAGGAACAATGTGTTATGCTCATAAATTAACTTAATAATTGCTTAATAATTCTGGATCCTGTTCATGCAGAATGACCTGTTGACGCCATCATGAGCAGCTGGTATGTTGCAGTCTATCTGTAAAACAGTTTTGTAGTCCACGTAAGCCTGTCTGTATCTCTCCAAGGCTTCATAAGCTGACGCCCGGCGAAGCAGAGCTTTAAATCCAAAAGGAACCAATTCAAGAGATCTGAAAAGTAAATATAAGGATTTTTAACACTGAACATCATCACTTTAACCATTTTTGCACCTGTTTGTTGCGCTTACTCTGTGCAGTCTTTAATGCATTCATTGCAGTTTCCGTCTTTCAGGTAACTGGCGGCCCTGTTGGAGTACAAAATAGCCAAATCTTCCTTTTTCTTCTGACCTGTGAACAGAGCAGTTGTTTTATTTACATTAGTACCAAATGCATCTATTACAGTCTTAGATGAGCAGTCATTTTAAAAAATAGTTGCTGTGCAACTTCCATAGCTTCCTGCTTGCTATGGTAACCCTTTTGTTACTTATTTAAAAACATTAAGTATACAATCTCCATTGTATTCTTATTAAAAGAACACCAGGATATGATAGTGCCATGACATTACTATCAGATTCCATCACTGTTTCAAGGTTCTGTCAGATAGTACAGGGGGTCTTCATTTTTTAGATGCCGTGGCCTCCCAATATGATCATACTCATGCATCCTAAAATTTAAAAGGCAGCAATATTCTTTCAGATTCTTACAAATAAGGAATTATTTACGTACACACAATGTTTCATTAGAAACGGGTGGGCCTCAATCATTGATTTTCTGACAGTTTAGGGGAAACAAAAATCAGTTCTCTTTAATTTATGGAAGGTTACAAGTAGCTACTTCCCCCTCTACAAACTTGATCAGAGAGGAATAGGCTTGGTACGTTTTTCGTTTTCAAATCAAACTTTGGTCCTCAGACCAGAAGTTTAAATCCCACCTGGCTAGCGTGCTTCTTATAATGTTTAGGCATTAGGTCAGTGGGTGGAGAGTAGGCGGTCTTTAGTGGCTGTCTGAGTGCATTCGACCACATGAGCGTTTACACTACAAAATTGAATGTGTTTTCAACTACCTCTGTAAGTGGTCGAAAGTGGAAAAACTCAAAACGTTTTAGACCCCGTTTACACCTGTATTTAGCGTCGGCCACTTGTGATTCGATTGATCAAAACACATCTTAAAGGGTTAGTTCACCCAAAAATGAAATTTCTGTCATTAATTACTCACCCTCATGTCGTTCCACACCTCTAAGACCTTTATTCATCTTCAGAACACAAATTAAGATATTTTTGATAAAATCCGATGGCTTAGTAAGGCCTCTATTGACAGCAAGTTAATTTACACTTTCAGATGCCCAGAAAGCTACTAAAACATATTTAAAACAGTTCATGTGACTACAGTGGTTCAACCTTAATGTTATGAAGCGACAAGAATACTTTTTGCGTGCCAAAAAACTAAATAATGACTTTATTCAACAATATCTAGTGATGGGCGATCTCAAAACATTGCTTCATGAAACTTTGAAGCTTTACGAATCTTTTGTTTCGAATCAGTGGGAACCATGGCAGTTTCGAAACACTTATGACATAGCTAAGCCTCGTTTACTGAAATAACGTGACCTTCACGCTTCGAACCACTGATTCGAAACAAAAGATCCTTAATTTGATCAAAAATATCTTAATTTGTGTTCCAAATATGAACAAAGGTTTTACGGGTGTAGAACAACATGAGGATGAGACAATTTTCATTTTTGGGTGAACTAACCCTTTAATACCAGGTGGAAACAGGGTCAATGTCTCATTCAGTTTAAGGTAATGCATAGAATACACTTCTCGAAAAAGAAATTGCATATAATTGTTGCCAATGTCTCATCTCTTTGTGATAAATGCAAATCAGAGGATGCTGATTTAGCTCATAGATTTTAATTTTCTGCCCTAAAATACAGGGATTCTGGTGCTTTCAGATGTCCTTAATGTGAATATGGAACCAGACCCAGTGCTCAATATACTAGGAGATTATGATTCTACATATCCTTTGAACAAAGCTTAACATAAATTCCTCACATATAGCCTGATAACAGCCGTTATTGCTGTTCTGGAAAAAGACTGACTCTCCTACTGTTAAACTATTGCTTGAGCAACTGATGTCTGCCCTACATCTGAAATGAACTAGATACCTTTTGAAAGACAGCATTGGACAGTTCGACAAGATATGGGACCATTTCATCTGTTAACTTTGTATGAAATTATATCCCTTAATGCACTGTATCATAACTGAAATGTTGTATTAATGTGATCATATCATATATTAACAGGCTGGGGAATGGGTGCTGGTTAAACTGGTGTTTCTTTCTCCTTTTTTTCTAGTTTGTTTACTCATTTTATGCATATAAGAAAATGAATCGTGGAATCTGTAATTATTTCAATTTAATCCAATGTTTCAATAAAACCTATCTGACAAAAAAAAAAATATTTCTATGTATAAAGACCCAGTTTATACTCTGGAAATTAATATTATACATTTGTGTAAAATATTATTTGGAAAATATTTATTTTTTATTACATAATATCGTGGTGTTGTTCTACTCACACTGTTACATGTATTATTTATTTAAATGAATTTATTTTAATCTTATTTTTATTTAGTCAATTTTACACTTTTCCACATACCCTTCCAGTCCAGGATCCCATTTTGAAAACCCCAGTACTAAAAAAATTCATTGACTATGGTATTTACATGCTACTGCAAGGTACAGGAATACAATGGGACATTTTGTGCAAGTGCTAGTACAAGAATACAATGGTGCTAACACATGGTACATGTACAAAAACAAATTATATAAGTGGTAATACTGTAACACTGGTGGTCACCTTGGTGATATTTGTCATATGGTTTTATTTGACTTGTCTTACCAGACTTCTCCAGCTGCTGGATGGATTGGCTGTAGAGAGTCACAGCTTCTCCATACTGACCCGTTCTGAAACACTCGTTACCGGCTTGTTTGAGCTCCGTCCACGACTGCGAGCGCCGCTTCTGAGGCATGATGACACTGCAACGATCAGTCAGTGTGATCCTTAACTGCTAACTTAATTTAGGAATGTTACATCATGAACAAGTTCAATATTACACTGAGAGTAAATTTGTTATACGTATAAACTTACCAGAGTTACCGCGGTAGAATCACCGTTTAATGCTGGAAAACCCGGAAAGTATTAAACGTTAAGGGAAGGACTCTGGTGATCGCTCAACTTCGCCTTTTTAAAGGGACTAGTTATCGTATTTAACAACCAACTTTATAACCTCGTGAGACAACTAGTCAGTCCTCGTTCTAGAACTCGCTAGAACATCCGCTTCTTCTCCTGCTACACACGCGAGAGCCGGGATAAACACCACGTTTTACCGGCCGAGTCTCTAAAGAAACAGACGGTGTTGAATTTCAGTTTCAGTTTTCAGTGCTGAAGCGTCTGTCGAGCTCCGGTGTGCTGCTATTTGAAGATCAGGGTGGGTGATTGTAACCCAATCCAGTGTTGCCAGATCCGAGGACAAAATCACGCATCCTGGTCCGATAAAAACATTCGAAAAGTTGCTTTAAATTATATGGACTTGGCAACACTGACCCAGTCCCAAGCTGTTGGTTGCCAGATGTTCCTGAAACACTAAACATTCATTATTTTAAAACGCATTGTTTCCTTTAAAGATTTCCTTTTTCTTTTTAATAATACGAACTGCAAATGAGTAAAATGTTTAGTAATAAAAGTACAAGATCATAAAAAGACAATAGTAAATCAATAGTAAACCAATTATCATTTAAAAATGCGTTTATTGCCTATAACATAATGTTAAATGCATTGTTTTGTCTTTATTATTGTTAGGCGCTGAAAATTCTGTTTTTCTTTTTTTTTTTTTAAATTAAAAATAGTAGGCTACTATGAAATTAAATACGTGGTAGCTATAGATATCAATTCAAGCAGTCAGAAAATGTGAAATGTTTACTAGAAATCAAATTTAATACTTTGTTTTATAACGCAGAACACTTGCATCCTATAACAAAAAATAATGATCACATTTTTCAAGACATAGTAAAATGTCCTGTTTTTTCTTCCTTTGAAAGCAGCAGTGTTATTTTAGATTAAGTGAAAAAAAAATCAATATTTTAAAATCCGTTTTCATTTTTTTATTTTTTATTTTTTTTAGTTAAAGTTTTTTTGTAATTTTGTTGTGTTTTGTCGTTTTTAATAGTTTTTATATGGTTTTTATTAATTTTATTGTATACTTTTAGTTATTTTACAACATCAAGTTTGGCAAGTAGCTGAAATAAAATTTACATATATATATAAAATTATTATTATTATTATTATTTTAGTTAACTATTATAACCCTGGCATAGACATATATGGTTGTCACTACAATGCCATTTCTTATTGCTCTGAATCGGCCCTAGTGTGTTTGTCCTTCGCCAGTTTCCGTAGTTGGGCCCCACATAAACACCTTCCTGTCTGAGTTACCGGACGTGCGTGCTGAAGGTCGCGGATTAAACGGTAAATATCGAGCTCGCTCTACGTTTATAACAAAATTTCTGTGGTGAATCAAGTATAAAATATAATAACACCGTGTTATGTTTTTAATACTTTTTTTATTCATTTTATTTATTTTATTTGGCTAAACAAATCTCGTTCTAGAAATGCATCTTGCTAATAGACGTCATTGCTAGCTACTGTTTTAGCTAGACAGGTAGTCCTGAATCTCAGAAGGCACTATGACATGAGTCAGAAATGCCTTATTAAAAATAAAGCAATGATTAATTGCTTGGCTTGCGCTTTATCATGTCTAGAGAAATAATATGCAAATTGCGTTTTAGCCAAACCGCTAAATCCTTGACCTGAACTGGTCAGCACATTTGTATATAAAACATGCATATTTGTATATTATCTTCTCACTCTCTACCCATAAGAAAATGCTAAACGTTAACACTGTTTGTCTTGAAAGTCAGCAAGACATCCATTTGAGATGGTCAGAATAGCACGTAGCAGTACTAGAGTGTGATCTAATGTTATTGGAAGTGCAAGGTTGTCAATTGATTATTAGTCTATGATTTATTTTTATTTTTTTAATTTTTTTTCTCAATTAAAATCCATTATTGTCTTCTTATTCCAGAAGTCAACAATGTCACTTCCAAAGCCAGCGATGAGGGGCCTCCTTGCCAAGCGTCTGAGGTTTCATTTGCCCATCGCTTTTGCTCTTTCCCTCATTGCAGCAGCCTCTTTCAAGGTCAGTTGTATTGTGTTTGTCAGATTAAGTTGTTTTGTATGATTATATGCAATATGTTGGACCTTTGTGGTCTTCAATTCTGTTCAAAATTCTGATACTTCATCTTTTGTGTAGGTAGAAATGATAAGAGAAATTCAGATGTCTTCAAATTTTTTTTTCTTTTGTCATGATGTAACTTCAATAGTCATTAAGATTAGTTTTCAATGCTTTTTATTCTCCTTAATTTTTGATTTTTGGACATTTGGTTTCATCCCTGTCTTTCATTCTTTTCATCGTTGTTAAATTATTTTGGAAGCTTGTTTTACAAGCTGCCATGGACATGTTTCCTTTAATCTAAGAAAGTTTTGTCTTTCTGTAGTTCGCAGTAACAGAGCCCAGGAAACGGGCATATGCTGACTTCTACAAACAGTATGATTCCGTGAAGGAGTTTAATGCCATGAGAGAAGCAGGTGTTTTTGAAAGCGTCGGGCCTTCTGGAAAATAAAGCAATGTAACGTGAGTGACATTTCAAGTGCATGTAAATCTTATTTGTAATACTTTGCAAGCATCATTTTGCTCTCCGTAAGCACTGCCATTTCAGTAAACATAATATTAAACAGCTCTGAGTTTTGTCCTTGACTGTAATTCTTAAAGAATACCGTTAATACCACTTTTATGCTCTGGTATGGAAGTAAAATTATGACTAATATCTCTTAAACAAAAAAGCATGTTGAATTGCACAAATTGAGAAAAATTTTATACTTTATATTTAAGCTGTGAATATTTCAAATGAAAACATTTTATATATGATTCCATTATTTAAAAAATGCAATAATCCATCAATAGTCACCTTCCAGATGTCATTTCCAAAAAAATTCAGACTGTTTAAAAAAAACACCTATAATATTCGAGTACACATGTAAGCAGCTTTCTCTACAGCAAAGGAGAATCTTATCTCCCCTGACGTTGATGTGGTGAATGTGGATTATTGCGTTTTTAGTAATTTATGTATGAAATGTTTTCATGTGAAATATTCACAGCTTAAATATACAACCATGTTGAATTTCAGCCCCCAAAAATGCAAGCCCTGAAAATGTAGCATTAAAATACAAGCACTCTTAATGCACTGCATTTTCAATTAGTGCAATTCAACATGCGTTTTTTTTGTTTGTTTCAAACACATTAGTCATTATTTTACTTCTATACACTGGAGATTTTGAAATTTTTGGGCTATTTTGGTTCCATAACATTCTTCTTTTTTTTTTTTTCCAGAGTAATGGATAGATTGTGTCCATCATCTATGTGTCTTTAGTTTCCATTTACAATACATATATTTAAAGGCAGTTTTCTCAATGTTTTTTTTTTTTTTTTTCCTCCTTTAGCCTGAAATCATGTCAGCAGCTTTACACACACCAAACTCTACAGTTTTATTCCTATCTATATTCTGTAGGTTTTTACAGAGGAGTTGGTTCATATATCATTCATCTAATATTCAATAACATTTCCAAAAACACTTTTATTAAGAAAAAATATTTTCTTATATATGGAGTGATTTTAAAAAAGAGATCCAAAGTCTGCTCTGTAAAAACCTTTAATGTCAACAAAATGAAGAGGGAAAAAAAAAAAGAAAGAAAGAAAAAAAAAATCAGATTTTTGGTTCTGGAAATGTATGCAAATTAGTGCATATTTAAATAATGCATTTCAGAAAACTTGTAATACAACACACTAATGTACTATGATTAATCAACTGGTGAAAGTATGGTGATATCCATTTATTATTTTTATTTTTTTTACCTGTGGTGTCTTGCCTTTAATGTAAAAACACTGTCACTTACACTTTTCTTCTTTCTTTACAGATAATGTGCCCCTGCATTCCTGCTTTACAACTGAATCTTTATAAGATTATTGGATATGAACATTGATGTCTGATGTTCTCATTAAAATACAAATAAACTGCTGACAACCATCATGCTGTAGTGACTTATTGGGACTTGAAATAAATGTTGAATCATATCTTGCCAACATGTCTCTCCTATGTTGTATTTTAAAATGAAAATGTAATTTGAGTTAGTCTTAACATCATTGACAAGGTCAGATGTTTACCTATTCTTTATGTAATAAAGATGTGAGTTAAAAGCCTAAATCCAAACTCTGAATTTAGCCCCAATTCAGCAGTAATGTTGTCATAATTATGTCTAGAATAGATTTTTCTTAGATGTTTTTGTGCAAGCAACGGATTTTATTGCATACTGAATGTGTTTGGGTGGTAATTGTTTCTAACAAGTTGTTTTTTGCAATTGAATGTTTTCTTAACACTTACTTTTAAGAACATAACTGTTTATAAATGCCACTTAAAAACTAAATTTGTGTATAATTTTGACCTTTAGGAGAAAATAAGAATCCACATTTGCATTTGCTGCTTTGTCAGATTTTACTCTTTTCTGTTTTCTAAGAAATTTTGCACCTTGTTGCATTTTAAGTGTACTTGTCTATGTATTTTAAACGTTTAATGGAATGATACCGCTATAATGGTGCATTCAAAAAGTACCTTTTTTAAAAAAAATACTTTTACCTTTGTAACACCATGATTTTTTTGGACATGTAAAATGGTAATACCATGGTATTCATAGAAATTCAATGGAGTACCATGTTGATACCATCATCACTGTACCATGGTATGTCCACAGTATTTTTGTGGTTTTAGGCCTTTTAATCTGAAGTGTATTTTCCCAGCTTTCTATCGCACAGGAAGTGCTTCTAAAGAAAACCGGAAGTAGTTCACGGACCAACTTGTTCTAATGTCAGCTTTCTCATAGCCAGTTCATACTTTATGCGTGTAATTAGTAATGTACAGATACAGTTTGTTTAATCTCGCTGATACGACTGGTTGTGTACATTGGGTGAGTTGTTTACTAGTAGTAATGGTTGTAGTTTATTATTGTTGCGCACTGTGCATGCGCGTTATCCAGGCCTTTGTGCCAGAGATCATGTTTTGCTTTATGTGCTGTGGATTAAATAATAAATATTGCATATTTAGTCTAATAATGTACAAAAGAAACAGTCAACTATATTTGGTTACTTATGTAACACTCTGTAGGCAACATACACATCGAGAGTAGAGTATTTGGCGCCCCTCAAGATTTGACATGACAGCACTTTACTAGTAAACAAATTGTTGTTACAATTACTATATACTCTTCTAATAGATTATATACGAGACTGAAGATCAGGAAAAATATTGAATTGTTTAATTTTATTATTTAAAAACTAATAATAAACATATATATATATATATATGGTGTATATGAGTATTATAAATTATTTATGTGTGTGTGTGTGTGTGTGTGTGAGAGAGACAGAGATGGTGCTATCACAGTACTGTTTATGTATTATTTTGTATTCATGTTACTTAAATGATACTTAAGATTATTTCAGAGAATACTATTAAGTGACTGAGCAAAACATGGTGTTACCCAATAAAACCAAGGTAATATCGTGGTACTTTTTTTTGTTTTTTTGTTAAACTGCATAATATGTTGGATAAATATGTGCATTTCCAGAAGGAATTATTAAGGTTTGCAAGAAATCCATTAAAATATAGCATAATATAATTATAATATACACTGCCCGACCCCAAAAAAGTCGCTGTTTGGATTTTAATAGGCAAATGCTTAAGAGTCTATGGATGGATCATTATTACAGTGATTATTATTTTTCTAGCATGTTATATGTTTGGCTTCTTTTAACCCTAAAAGATGAAGTGTGTAGCTTTTCATTTCTTTAACAACCATGTAGGAAGACACATCATGGCCATATTCCAGGATGACAATGTCAAGATTCATCAGGCTCAAATTGTGAAAGAATTGTTGGGAGGGAGCATGAAGAAAATTTTTTACACATGAATTGGCACTGACCTTTACCTCAGTGTAAGTTTTTGGGATGGTTAGGGTTAAATAACATCACAACATTTATTTCCATCAAGAGGTGCATCATTTTTTTAGTCTAGATCTTGTTTTGACAATGCAAGAGTCAAGCACTCTGTAAAGTCTATCCCAGCACATCCCAAAGACTTTCAATGAAATGAAGGGCTCAGAGGTGCCGATTCATGTGTGAAAATGATTCTTCATGCTCTCTGAACCATTCTTTCACAATTTTAACCCTGGTGAATTTTGACATTGTCATCCTGGAATATGGCCATGATGTGTCTTCCTACATGGTTGTTTAAGAAATGAAAAGCTACACACTCCATCTTTAAGGGTTAAAAGAACCGTTGCCAAACATATAACATGCTAGAAACAGAATAATCACTGTAATAATGATCCATTCATAGATTCTTAAGTATTTGCCTATTAAAATCCAAACAGTGACTCTTTTTTTTTTGGCTGGGCAGTGTATAAAATAATAGCATTAAAGTGTCATCGTTGGTGTTGTATGGCTTTAATTTTAAAATGTTTCAAAAGCCAAATATGTATGGCATGCCTAAGGCTGAATTGGCTATACAAATACGTTGCATCCTTATGTAATGCAATTTGGGCTGAACACCATAATGATGCATCTGAAATTTGTTGTGATGGTCAACCGATATATTTTTTTCTGTAATAACCAATGCATGCAGATACCTATATTGAGTAGGGTGTTGTGATGAAAAGCTAAACATTTATTCAGTCATATAAATATTAACTAAAATAAAAATATTTTCAAATAAAACACTAAAAAAGACCAAATATTTTATTTCTTTACCTGCATCTTATGTGACCACAAACCGACATTAGAGAACCCCTGATCTAGAGAAAAGGATGGCCAAATGCATACACTTATTTTTACTCAAAATTGTTTATTCTAAATTAAATTACATTAAATTTTAATTATTAAATTATATGATGTTAATTCTGGAATAATATATGATTGTATTTGTATGATATTTGTATTTACAGGTGCCCAGGTGGAGCTGTGATCTGCATTTGTCTACAGTCTGAGCTCTTGTCCTTCTTGCACTATAACTCTGAACACTTGTATGACCTCCATCTCTCTGGCACCCACATGAGCGCAGCGTTCTATTCCCGCTGGGCCGAGCGCCATGCCTGACCGGGATAGCACCTACCTGGCAGGTGGCGGTGGGGGTGGCAGTGGGACCGGGGTGGGCACTGGGGTCGGGGACGAGGGAGGGGCCGGGGTGGGTTTGGGCGGAGGGGTAGGAGAGGGTAGAGCGACGGTGGTGGGTGGCTCAGTGGGCTGTGTGGGGGGTAACGGAGGTCCTGGGACCATGGGAGGCGGCGGGGCGTTAGGAAACGGCAACAGCTGTGGCGGAGCCGGCAGCGGTTTGGGACTGGATGGTGTTTGCCGGGACTTTTTGCGGAACGTGTGCAAGCGTGGCAAGCGCTGTCGCTTCCGCCATCCGGACTTCAATGAAGTTCCTGACTTGGGTGTGCAGAAAAATGAGTTTATCTTCTGCCATGACCATCAGAACAAAGAGTGCGTGCGCACCAACTGCCGATTTGTGCACGGCTCGAAGGAAGATGAGGACTATTATAAGAAAACTGGAGAGCTTCCACTTCGGCTCAGGGGGAAGGTGGCTGCCGGATTGGGATTGTCTCCGACCGACCTCCCGTTGAGCCGCGGAGAGGTGCCCATTTGCAGGGACTACCTGAAAGGAGAGTGCCAGCGGGGCAATAAGTGCAAGTTCCGACATGTCAGGAAGGACTACGACTACGAGGCCTCGCCCAGGGTCGGGGTCGGATGCATGATGGGTGTCACTGGTGGCGTGAGCGGGATGGTGAACGCCGGTGGCGGCGGTGCGGTTGGTGTTGGTGGTGCTTGCGGTGGGATGTCCGGCCTCGTTGGCGGTGGTGTAGGTAACTACATGGGAATGGGATGTCCCAACATGGGCGGATGCAGAGACCAGGGCCTGTCGGTTGGAGGTGTAGGCGGGGGCTCGATGAGCGGCTGTATGTCAATGGGGACGGCGGGTCATCGGCGCTACGACAGGGGCCCCTGCTCCGTCTACGACCCCCTGTTTGAAAATGGCATGTTTGAAGCCGGGCCGGTGGAGGCCCCCATTGACCACACAACCCTCCAGCTGAAGAGACGCCGTTTGGAGGGGCTGCGGTTGACCGATGGGACCAGCAGTGGACATTATGACCTAGGGGTTCAGACCACCCTGCCAACACGACCGCTAGAGTATCGCTTACTAGAAGAGGAGAACACCCTACTTAGGAAAAGAGTGGAGGAGCTTAAGAAACAGGTAGGGAATGTACTCATACATTTAAAGGGATAGTTCACCCAAAAATTAAAATTATCCTAAGCTTTACTCACCCTCAAGCCATCCTAGGTGTATATGACTATCTTCTTTCAGACGAACACAATCTGAGATATTTTTAAATATCCTTGCTCCTCCCGGGGGAAAAAAGAAAAAAAACATCCATCCATCATAAAAGTAATCCATACAGCTCCAGGGGGTTAATAAAGGTATTCGGAAGCGATGGGTTTTTGTAAGAAAATACTCGTTTTGAGATTTGCTAAAGATTACAATTAACTGTTTTTTTTTTGTAAAGATTAACTTTATGTGAGTGTTAGATGGTGATGAATGTAAAATCTAAATGTAAAAATTGGGCATGTGTTGTTAAATATTAATAATGCTAATATTGGCTGATACCAGTATACTCAGAAATCTCTAATATCAGCTGATAACCGATACAGAAAAGCTGTGTAATACTTGCTTGACAGTCCCAGATCTTTTATGTTCCATGGATGACAGAAATAATACAGATTTTGAATGATTTGTGCATGTGTAATTGATTAATTTTTGGATGAACTAAGTTTTTCAGAAAGAGCTATGCTTTATATATCTTGCAACTAAAGCATGCACATCATCTCCAAATTGTACTTTTTATGTTGTGATAAGTAACAGGATCACTTATTTTATAAATGTAAAACAACTGTAAGAATTAAATTCTGAAGACATTCGGCACACTTTCTAATTAAATTCTCAAAATTGCTTTTTTTCCAATCCAAGGTGTCCAATCTGCTAGCCACCAACGAGGTGCTTCTGGAGCAAAACGCTCAGTTTCGGAGTCAGGCTAAAGTGATGACGCTGTCCTCCACCCCTGCTCCATCTGAGCAGAGTCTGGCACCCCCTGTTGGTTCTGTGAGCTCCTACAACCATGGCATTGCCCAGACACACACCACACTGAGCAGTGCTGGTCTGCAGCCCCGTCCCGTCACTCAACAAGATCTGGTGGCCCCGGCCGGTGCGCCGACCGCCCCTCCGTCTAATGCCGCGCCCCCTACCGCACCCCCTCCACATCTGAACCCTGACCCCATCTCTGCCGCCCTCGCTCAGACTATCGCCCAGGGAATGGCCCCTCCTGTTTCCATGGCCCCTGTTGCCGTTTCGGTGGCGCCGGTGGCCGTGTCCATGGCACAACCATTGCCGGGCATCACGATGAGCCACGCGACCACACCGATGGTGACGTACCCCATCGCCAGTCAGAGTATGAGGATCACCACTATGCCTCATTAGCAATATATACATGAAACAAATAGCAGACTGAAAATCTAAGCAACTCCGCTGACACCCTTTTGTTTAACTCACCAGTAAACCGTGGGAAGTTTCTCAGGTGAAAGGTACCATTTCGACTGAATGAACGTACAGATTTCTGTATAGTCAACTTATGAACTTATGGAACATATTTCAGTTTTTCTTGTCATGCTTTAGCGGATGATTGCCTTTAAGAGAACTGGAAAGACTCCTTTGAGATCGGCACTGACCTCACAGGACATTTATGAACTCATTTTGAAAGATGTAACTATTCAACTAATCACTACAGAAGGATTGTGACTTTACTTGTTAGCTGTCGGTTTTAGTTTGACTACTTTTTTAATAGTTTGTTTAGTGAATTGCTTTTGTGTGAACTGATTATTTGGATTCTGAAAAAAAAAAATGTGAATCAGCCACATTAAGCTCCATTATTAATTCTTGTCATGTCTTAGGCAACAAAAAAAAAGTGTTTTGTTTCTTTCTTTTGGAAACTAAATAACTGTATTTTTCTGTCAGTATATTGGTCTTGTTTCTTTCATCTTGGGTGAGTATCTTTCTGAAATGTTGATGAAAAATTATATTTCTAATCAAACCAGACTTCTGTTATTAGTTTGATCACTTTCTCATTCTGTTGAGAATAACATCCTGGTTGTTTGCACTCTCATGGCCTGTCCACTTATGATAAGATCATGGGTGTATTGGTATCTGTGCTGTGTGTAAATATTATCGTAGAAACCATTTTCCCCATCTTATTTAAAAAAAAAGAAAAGAAAAAAAAAACTTTCCTCTGGCTGACTTAAAACATAGTTGATTATTTCAAAGCATTTTATGTTTTGGAAAACCCCAGAAACAGTCACATTGAAATATTGCTCATAGTCAGTTCTCTTAATTGAACTGTCATCCTTCAGTGTTTATAATGTTTTTAAGCTAACAAATAAGGTTTGAGATCTCTCAGATTTATTAGTAGGGTTATCATGCAAAATCAACCATTGTTCATAGTATTGTTAGCTGCATCATAAGTATGTTTAATTTGGCTAGTTCTCAAATTAACATTCTCTGAAAACTAATGTTAACATGAATACAGACCCTGAGTTTTAATTGGTAAAATATCTCAGTAAGAAAAACAATTTAAGATATCTGCAATGTAGTTATGCCTATTCTTGAGAACATTTTAATAGTTAAAACTGTAGGTATCAGAAAATAGTTTGCCGTGTTGCATCATGACTATGGCAAGTAAATATGGCAATTCTGGATATGTTTCCATACTATTTCTTGGCAAAAAAGTGGAATTTATTTTAGAATTGGAAGCTAAGTGTAATTGGATGAACAAAGAATCAAATAAGATCCAATTAGATAGATTGAAATTCCTGTTTTTATTATTACAGATTTTCAGATTATTTATTAAAATCTTTATTTATTATTACGAGCTTGAACCGTATTGTACTTGTTAGATTTTCCAAGGATCAGCATTCTCCCCTAAAACTGTTTGGGCAGACCAAACTGTAAGTCGTAGAGACTTTAAACTTTGAGGGCTGGTAGTACTCACACCATCTACAACGTCAGCAAGGCTCGGCCTGATGGGGGTGCTACAGCAGTCAAAAGTATAAAATCGCGTATAACTCCTAAATCGTTTGGCGTAGGCTCAGGTGTCTTATGTCGTTGGAATCCTTGGATCAAGACAGACAAGATGCACTGTGAAATTTTCTGGAATTTTAGGTTTTTTGAAAAACGTACTTTTGCGAACTAGTTCTAGGTTTTTGGCCCGGTCGTAACCAAACCAGTGCAGCTGATTGTCAATAATTGGCTTGGCAACGCGTCACTCCCGGATAACAGAAAATGGGCAAAGAGGCGGGACGTGGGTGGAGCTGAGGTGACGTGACGGCAGCAGACAAACGGCTAGTGGTGACCACCTGTCACTCAAGTGGCCACGCCCTTAATTATGCAGAACTTTAAGGCTTAATATAATTTAAAGGAATGAGTTGTAAAAAAAAAAATTCACCCCCCTCACAGTTGTCATGAAGGGCAAAATTAGCTGTATAGACCAAAACCACAATTTGTACCAGGCTGTAAAAATGTTTTTTTTTTTTTTTTTTTTTTTTTTTTCTGCTGTAAAGTTGGGAATTTTAACATGGGGCTCGATCAGATTCTGCCCCTTTTTGAAGCTTGTTCCTAGCGGCTAAGTTTAAGTCACTTCCATATTGGCTTCAAGAGAAACGCGGAGGGTTGCTGCTTTGTAAAGGATTGAGTATCGTGCGATTTTTCGCACATGCCTACAACATTCATACCACATCCTCATTCTGAGCATCTTTGCATCTAGGACCGCCTCTGTCCATCGAATCGTCATTAAATATTGGAGATTATTTCAAAATCCAATTTTGGTGAGCAAGTCCTAGGTTTTTGGCTCAACCTTAATAACTGTTTAAAAGCTTTAAAAACTATATTTGTCCTATGGTAAATTGCCTGTATTTGCTGTAAATGGTCTTTCCAACTATGATCGAGATACAGGCATGCTAATTAAAACATAATACCTTTTTACACATTTGCTTAAAGGCCTTAAAGTGCTTGAACCCCGATAATTGTTGCTTGCAGCTATATATATATATATATATATATATATATATATATATATATATATATATATATATATATATATATTGTTGCTTGATTCTATTAGGATTGTTTACAGGTGAGTCAAAATTATGGATATTTTCACCTGGAATTATGACTAGGCAAAATTGCATTGTAGAAACTGTAAAGTAAATTATCACTAGTCAAATATGCATTTCAGATATTTTATATTAGTTGTGGATAGTCACAATTAAGCGACTAGTCGAACTCGTGTTTGATTGCTTCAATTATTCCTTTAGGATTTATTTTTGGACAAACAATTGCATCATGGCTATAAATCATCCTGAATTATATCTAGTAAAAATGTAATTAGCCTATCTTGTATGCAAATTATTACTAATGGAAAATAATATCTTACATTAGTTCGGACATAACTGACCATTATCATTCATCTAGTCGGAACTAGTCAGAATTGCATTACATGTTTTTTAAATTAAATTTTGGCTAGTCAGAGCTATGGTTCAAGACATGAAAAGCTAGAAGCTTTAAAAGAACAAACTGTCTACTGCAGCTTCCAGCGAAGTTTTCGCCCCTTTTTATTGAACTGCGTCGTTTTCTGTGGGCGTGGATCTGCCTAAATAACGGTGCAGGCCACACTTCAGAGATTTCAGACAGACATACTGCAAGAAGGAAAAAGACCGTCATGCCAGAAGGGTAGAAGCGGTGAGGTGGGCGATTTCGTTTTTCTCTGGCTTGAGTGACTTATTGATCCGCAGTGATCAGGCACATCCGATTCTTCTGCAGCCTTTCACTATATAGTCCGAGGGAGCCGAGGCAACGTGTGACTTTGAATCATCAGCATATGTTGAATTTGAGTTGCAAATCGCTCCGTGCAATCGTTTTGTAATTGCTGGAAACATTTGCCTGACAAACCAACAGACCAGAATGTCGCACGTTGATTCAGGGCCGAAAAATGATTCTGGCTCGGACTCGGAAAAGAAGACTGAACCAGCCCAGGACAGTTCGTCCGAAGAAATGGACGTCCCTAAAACGAAATTATTTGATGCCAAGGCAATCTTATGGACTTTTGGCAAATGTCTCACTGCCTTGTTGCCTGTTTACCTGGCTGGTTACTACCGCGTGAGCACTAGTTTGTTGGTGTTTGGGATGATGGTTTACGCAGGATGGAAACATACTCGTGAGGCGAAGGAGGCGAGGCTGAGGTCCGCTATACAGTTACTCAGCGACGAGCAAGAATACACATCTTCCAAATCATTTAGAAGTAAAAGAGACCTGCCTTCATGGGTAAGAATGCGTCTTTATTGTTGAATAAAAATACTCATCTGTTATTAATGCATAACGTCAGAATAAGTCCACTTCTATTCATACTAAGAGAGAAATATTCAATGATTTAATGTAAAACACATTTGCATCGCTACAAACAACTAAAAAGAGTGGCTGTGTCCGAATCGCTGCTCATTTGAATGAATCAGAGTCGCACGGCTTATGAAATCAATTCGTCGCAAAGCATAGAAGTAAACGGAGAAGGGTAACATGTAAGAGCCATACACAACTACAATATGTGACGCAACCTAATCGACTACATAGGAAAAACAGGAGTATTTTTTTACAGAACAACTTCTTTTACCGAGGAAAAAAAACAAAAATGCCTCGCGTTTACTTCTCTTCGTAGTGAATCATTTTTGAGCCAGTTCACTGAAACAAACCGTTCGAACGAATTGATTCGCTAAAACGAATCCCTAATGCTGCTAAAGAGTAGGAGTGGTCTGCAGATTTACAGGACGATTTTCGACCTGTTGGTGGCGCTGTATCGGTGGTGTACTGCATACTTGGCAAAATTCCCATCATCCAAATCATTCTGAATACATCGTTGCTTTGTCATCTCCTCCGCAAGTGCACAGTATGCTTCCATAAAAGAGTTTATACTATATTTGGTCATGTCTTATGGCTGTCATGTGGGTGACATTAAAATAAAATGCATTTAAATAAATTAAGATATGTATTTATATATCCTATTTTAATGGACATATTTTATCAAAGAGAAATCAAATTCTACACTGCATATAGTATGTATTGTTATTTAAGAAAGAAATATTGAAAATGAAGAAGAAGAAAAAAACTTTAGTTAAGGACTGAGGTGGTTGCATGTGTTGTTGTTTTGTTTTTTGTTTTTTTCATCTTTATAACCACATCCTCTGTTTAAGTTTGTTGTACAGCCATTTTAAAGCTCATAGGCATAGAAATAAATTCTTTGCACTTAGAAGTCTGTTATTGTTTTTTCTTTATAATTTCAGGTCAACTTCCCAGATGTGGAGAAGGTTGAATGGCTAAACAAGGTAATTCAGCAAGCATTTTCGGTTTACATATGTTTATTGAAATCAAGCCTGTAATCTCATGTATTCCTGATCCATGCCTCTCCACCACACCCATCCGAATCAGTGACTCCTCCTTCATGTCACGACAGCTGCCCGTGACCACCCACACGCCTGCTGAACAAAAGCTCTATATACTGTTATTACACATCCATTCTCAACCAAACACTAATTCAACCAACATATGTTCCATGCCTTTGAATTATTAGATCAGTTGCAATACATGCTTTTCTCTGGAAATTACATTTTTAATGTCTTTTTGCATCTCTAGCATCTAATGCAAATATATATATTTAATTCTTTAATTTTGGGATGAAATGAACATTCTTGAGATTCACTCACTGAGAGAGAGAAAAATGAGGAGCAGATAGAGATATATCCCTTCCTGACATCTTTTATCCTTTTCGTTTTAGTAGTAGTAGTTTGATTATAATAGTGCTGCAGCTTATCTTTATAGCACAAATTTTTAGCCCTGACGTTCTTTATCAGTGATTCACGAGGCAGACATTTTACGCTGGCAGTTATCCCAGCTCAGACTCTACCCTTCGTCGTACCATGTGGTCTGTGCATGAGTCACAATGCTATTTCTAAAATCTGTGGTTTGCACATGTAATGAAACAATCTGAAAAATGCCCTGGCATCTGGTGCTTTAGCTTCTTTTATCAGCTCTTAACATCCGCAAACAACAACAGGTCACTATAGCAACTAGGCAAACACAAATGGCACGGTGTAAACAGCTGCAAGGAGAGCAGAGAACAGACACGGGTGTTAAACAGAAGGAACTCTAGTCCCCCAAACTCACAGACATGTATATTACATGCAATATTTTATGCATTATTTTTACACACCCATATATCCTTTACAAAATACTGTGTTGTTAACATTATTATGTTTTTTTGTATGGTATTTTTAAAGACTGTAGAGTATATACATATCATTGATTCAACTCCGTAGGAAAGAATGTTGGTCATAGAGTTTGAAAGTTTCAAAATTAAATTAAATTAAATTTGCTCAAGGAGGGTTTTAAATTATTATTATTATTTTTTATTTATTTTAATCACATGCAATTTAAAAGTGATTTGTGTGATTTTATTGTTTCATAGCTATTAATATTCAAATAAACGTATTAGTATAATCCTGATAAAATGTCAGAATGGCTAATAGGTTTGCAGATTTAGGGTGTGTTCACACTTGTCATGTTTGGTTCGATTAAAACGATACCCGGTGCGATTGCTTTGTTAGTGCGGTTCATTTGAACATATGTGAACGCTGCCATCCGAACCCTGGTTCGCACCAAACAAGCGGTCCGAGAACGCTGAAAAGATGGGTCTCGGTCCGCTTCCAAATGAACTCTGGTGCGGTTCGATTGATATATGAACGCAACACAGACCAAAGACATGTAATCGAACCAAAAACAGGAAGATGATACCCTAAAAATGACAGAATCTTCACGCATAACAGTTTCTCTCGTCATAGTCGTACATTTGTACATCACAGGCATCAGACGCGCGTCTCCCACGCAGCAGATCGTTTGTGTGTGTGACGGATGGATTCCCGCCGCTGTTTTGACTCCTTTATACATTTTATAAGCTCTTTACGGGTTCCCAACTGGCCAAAATACTATCATATGCAGGCTACGCACACACAACGAGCGCATTTACCTCAGCACGCAGCATTGTTTTGGATGTTCGGTAAGTTCCGTCTCAGAATTGGCAATATGTCATAAAATCCGACCATTTAGGTTGTGAACGTATCCCTATGCCTTTAGGTTCGGTATCTTTTGGTTTGGTAATAAAATTGCGAATCTGAACGCTAATCGGACCAGGACTAAATGTTTTTTTTTCTTCTTTGATCCGAACCAAACAAACCGAACTACAAGTGTGAACGCTCCCAAGTCACCACCCGCGATCTGCAAATCCAGCGCCGAACTGGGACTTGTTTACAAAGTATTCATCACCGAATTCCCGGGAACAAACAAACATACCCTAAAAATGACAGAATCTTCACGCATAACAGTTTTTCTCGTCATAGTCGTACATTTGTACATCACAGGCATCAGACGCGCGTCTCCCACGCAGCAGATCGTTTGTGTGTGTGACGGATGGATTCCCGCCGCTGTTTTGACTCCTTTATACATTTTATAAGCTCTTTACGGGTTCCCAACTGGCCAAAATACTATCATATGCAGGCTACGCACACACAACGAGCGCATTTACCTCAGCACGCAGCATTGTTTTGGATGTTCGGTAAGTTCCGTCTCAGAATTGGCAATATGTCATAAAATCCGACCATTTAGGTTGTGAACGTATCCCTATGCCTTTAGGTTCGGTATCTTTTGGTTTGGTAATAAAATTGCGAATCTGAACGCTAATCGGACCAGGACTAAATGTTTTTTTTTCTTCTTTGATCCGAACCAAACAAACCGAACTACAAGTGTGAACGCTCCCAAGTCACCACCCGCGATCTGCAAATCCAGCGCCGAACTGGGACTTGTTTACAAAGTATTCATCACCGAATTCCCGGGAACAAACAAACATACCCTAAAAATGACAGAATCTTCACGCATAACAGTTTTTCTCGTCATAGTCGTACATTTGTACATCACAGGCATCAGACGCGCGTCTCCCACGCAGCAGATCGTTTGTGTGTGTGACGGATGGATTCCCGCCGCTGTTTTGACTCCTTTATACATTTTATAAGCTCTTTACGGGTTCCCAACTGGCCAAAATACTATCATATGCAGGCTACGCACACACAACGAGCGCATTTACCTCAGCACGCAGCATTGTTTTGGATGTTCGGTAAGTTCCGTCTCAGAATTGGCAATATGTCATAAAATCCGACCATTTAGGTTGTGAACGTATCCCTATGCCTTTAGGTTCGGTATCTTTTGGTTTGGTAATAAAATTGCGAATCTGAACGCTAATCGGACCAGGACTAAATGTTTTTTTTTCTTCTTTGATCCGAACCAAACAAACCGAACTACAAGTGTGAACGCTCCCAAGTCACCACCCGCGATCTGCAAATCCAGCGCCGAACTGGGACTTGTTTACAAAGTATTCATCACCGAATTCCCGGGAACAAACAAACATACCCTAAAAATGACAGAATCTTCACGCATAACAGTTTCTCTCGTCATAGTCGTACATTTGTACATCACAGGCATCAGACGCGCGTCTCCCACGCAGCAGATCGTTTGTGTGTGTGACGGATGGATTCCCGCCGCTGTTTTGACTCCTTTATACATTTTATAAGCTCTTTACGGGTTCCCAACTGGCCAAAATACTATCATATGCAGGCTACGCACACACAACGAGCGCATTTACCTCAGCACGCAGCATTGTTTTGGATGTTCGGTAAGTTCCGTCTCAGAATTGGCAATATGTCATAAAATCCGACCATTTAGGTTGTGAACGTATCCCTATGCCTTTAGGTTCGGTATCTTTTGGTTTGGTAATAAAATTGCGAATCTGAACGCTAATCGGACCAGGACTAAATGTTTTTTTTTCTTCTTTGATCCGAACCAAACAAACCGAACTACAAGTGTGAACGCTCCCAAGTCACCACCCGCGATCTGCAAATCCAGCGCCGAACTGGGACTTGTTTACAAAGTATTCATCACCGAATTCCCGGGAACAAACAAACATACCCTAAAAATGACAGAATCTTCACGCATAACAGTTTTTCTCGTCATAGTCGTACATTTGTACATCACAGGCATCAGACGCGCGTCTCCCACGCAGCAGATCGTTTGTGTGTGTGACGGATGGATTCCCGCCGCTGTTTTGACTCCTTTATACATTTTATAAGCTCTTTACGGGTTCCCAACTGGCCAAAATACTATCATATGCAGGCTACGCACACACAACGAGCGCATTTACCTCAGCACGCAGCATTGTTTTGGATGTTCGGTAAGTTCCGTCTCAGAATTGGCAATATGTCATAAAATCCGACCATTTAGGTTGTGAACGTATCCCTATGCCTTTAGGTTCGGTATCTTTTGGTTTGGTAATAAAATTGCGAATCTGAACGCTAATCGGACCAGGACTAAATGTTTTTTTTTCTTCTTTGATCCGAACCAAACAAACCGAACTACAAGTGTGAACGCTCCCAAGTCACCACCCGCGATCTGCAAATCCAGCGCCGAACTGGGACTTGTTTACAAAGTATTCATCACCGAATTCCCGGGAACAAACAAACATACCCTAAAAATGACAGAATCTTCACGCATAACAGTTTTTCTCGTCATAGTCGTACATTTGTACATCACAGGCATCAGACGCGCGTCTCCCACGCAGCAGATCGTTTGTGTGTGTGACGGATGGATTCCCGCCGCTGTTTTGACTCCTTTATAGATTTTATAAGCTCTTTACGGGTTCCCAACTGGCCAAAATACTATCATATGCAGGCTACGCACACACAACGAGCGCATTTACCTCAGCACGCAGCATTGTTTTGGATGTTTGGTAAGTTCCGTCTCAGAATTGGCAATATGTCATAAAATCCGACCATTTAGGTTGTGAACGTATCCCTATGCCTTTAGGTTCGGTATCTTTTCGTTGGGTAATAAAATTGCCAATCTGAACGCTAATCGGACCAGGACTAAATGTTTTTTTTTTCTTCTTCTTTGGTCCGAACCAAACAAACCAAACGAACCGAACTACAAGTGTAAACGCACCCAAGTCAGCATGCAATAGAAGTTGCGATAATCTTTTCTTCCCTATTGTGACATATATCAAGAGAAACGGCTTCTCGAACAAGAACAGATGTAGGGCGGGGCTTGATTTTGTCTATGGGGAATTGATTGGATGGTTGTGGTTTGCTATTAGTGGATCTCATGTGAGTGACAGGTTGCCCCGCCCTCGCATCTGTAAACACATCATCAGAGAAGAGATGTTGCTGCAAGAGTTCTGGCATGAAGTTATTTGGCAGATGAATGAAAAAAGATAATGATGTGCACGGATAAATCATTTATAATAAATACTACAATATTCCATAAATAAGAATTGTCAGTTTTGATTTCATGGTGACTTTAATATAAAATAAAAAATTGCCTGATAAAATATGACATGCTCTTTCTTTTCCTGTCTATTCTTCAAGGTTATCCAGCAGGCCTGGCCATTTATTGGTCAGTATTTGGAGAAGCTGCTTACAGAAACTATTGCTCCATCCATCCGCGGCTCCAGCACTCATCTACAGACTCTCAGCTTCACCAAGATAGACTTTGGTGGCAAGGTCATACATGGAAACACACACACCGCTACACAAAGAATAATATTCCAGTAATGTTTCTGCACACCTCATTCCACTACAGTAGGAGATTAAAAGAGGCCTTACTGTCTCTGAAACATGTCCGAACAAGCATTCTGTCAGAATAAACACATCTGATGTCTCAAGGCAAACATTCTTGTTAAGGCAAGAGTGAAATTTTGATGTTAATGTGATTTTAAAAAAACAAGCCTGTGAAAATCTTACTAATTAACATAGTTATAGACTTCTGATGTTTAAAAATAGTTTATTATTACTTTTTTATGAGCTGATGAAAAGCTAATAATTAATTAAATCATAAAACTATAAAATTTAAATGAATAATTTCAAAGTCAAAACAATCAAATTAAAGCACAAAAAGATTAAATATCTTATTTGTTTACCTGCATGTCATGTGATCATTAGTCGACATCAAAGAACCATGAACAAGCAAATGCAATGTTAAATTATTTTAATATTATCCTAAAATCTATCTAAAATCTGATACAAACTACTATATTACATTAATATGCATAAAGAAATAACTCATTTTTATCTGAGCAAAGACACAACACATTTTTATCTTCTACAACAAAACTTTTCTTTATTTTACAGCCGATGAAGGTGGTTGGAGTGAAGGCTCATACAGAAAATGATAAAGGTCAAATTCTGCTTGACGTTTACATCAGGTGACGCATACATCTTTTCACTGATTTGAGATTGAAATACATTTGAGATTCTCTGCAAATATGAGGCCCTATAATGAGTGAATTGTTGTCTCTCAGGGAGTGATTTAAAAGTCTTGTGCAATCGATTTTGTGTCTGTATTTCACAAGCTGACAAAACAAGACTGTCAAACTGCAGCCAACTCAGGGGCTGTTTACACAACACCATTTTCAACTAAAAATGGAAAACGTTTTATGCATTTTGGCCATTAATTTACATGACAATGGCGTTTTGGGGGCCTGAAAAAGCAAACTTTTGAAAACTGGTTTCAAAGTGCAAGTTTTTAAAAAAAACGATACTGTTATCATCTCCAGGTTAACCACAAAAACACAAATTTGTGAAAATGGTGACGTCACACGTATGCGTATTATGTATTCAGTCTATAGGCGCGTAGTGTTTCTTTACAAAGTGACATCGCCAACTACTGGCCCGGCAGCAGAATATAACGTTTTTAGTAGTTTTCGTGGATCCATGTGAACAGGGATCGTTTCGACAGCGTTGTCATCTGTACCCAAAAAACGCAAAGGAAAAAACGTTTCCAATTTTAAGAACATTGTTGTCGTGTACATGTACCCTCAGATGTGTTAATACACATAATTAGTGTATATCTTTTTTAAAGACTCAATTTTTGTTTTGTTTAGTTACATCAAGTTTTAGTTTAATATTTAGTTGTTTGGAACAAATTCAGCAGATTTGTTAAATTTATTTGTAAAGAATTAAAACCAACCTAATGTTTCCTCTCCGCCATCTTTTTCCAGTTACGTGGGAGATGTTGAGATAAATGTGGAGGTGAAGAGGTATTTCTGCAAGGCTGGTGTGAAGGGAATACAGGTGAGATTATTGTTCTGACAGTACATTTGATGTACGGTCCCACTGTAGAAATGAAACCTTGAGAGTTTATTCCTTTTGCATTCTTACAGCTTCATGGAATGATGCGTGTGATTTTGGAGCCACTGATCGGTGACGTCCCAATTGTGGGTGCTGTGACTATGTTCTTCATTCAAAGACCCGTGAGTGTCTCTAAACACGTACTCTTAAAGGGGGGGGGTATCACACACAGTTTCTGCCAATCTCATGTTAATCTTGAGTAGCACATATAGAGTAACAATGCATCCTTCATATCTCCCGAAAAGTCTTTCGTTTTGTCATATTTATAAAAGATAGATACACTAAACCGCGCGCAGCTTCTGCGTAGAGGTTGCATGCTAGCTGCGACATCTTTATAAATAAAAAGGGAACACAAACGTTTGTGTTGTTTAGATTATATGCACTTGCGCGCCGATTGCCAACAAAACACAGACATCTAATGCAGCTTTACTCACCACCCACGATCTGCAAATCCAGCGCTGAACTGGGACTTGTTTACAAAGTATTCATCACCGAATTCCCGGGAACAAACAAACATGCACAACTCCGTTGCTGCCTTGGAAAAACAAACTTCAATTCACTGTTCCCTTAACGCTGGGTTCTTTGGGAAGCTGAAAAGGGTAATCTTTCCCTCACAACCAAAAACACACTCCTTTGGTGACAGGAGCTGCGTCTCATTTCAGAGGCTGCGTCCTCCGGAGGTCGCATTTGAAGGCTGTATACGTCATCAAGGATGTCATATTTAAGAAAAGTAACTGTAATAAAATTGACTGATATTCATTGTGAGCTGTAAAATACTGTAATTTCTTTGCAATCTAATGGTTATTTTTCTTAAATGAGACTGCCTCAATGATGTATGCAGCCTTCAAAGGGTGCAGCCCCTGAAATGGGACACAGTCATTGTTGAAAAATCTCTCGGCTTCCGTATCCCTAACTAAATGCGTTGATGTTAATGTTCTTGCTCTGAGTGATGTGTGCGCGCACGCTTATCAGGGGGGAGTGCCTATATTATATATAATATATATAATTCCGCTCTCTTTTGACATCATACAGGACACACTCTAAAAAAACCCTCCAAATCCTGTACCGAAACTGGAAGTAGTGGATTTGGCTCAGAAATACTCATACGTCCAATTCGTGTTTTGAAACTTTGGCCATGTTTAGCATGAGAATGCAACAGTGTAAGTCAGAATGCATGAAATAGCATTACAATAATGTAAAGCTGAACACCGTTACTGACAATCCTCATTTTGGCTGCGTAAGATTTTCCAGTTAAAGCTGTTAAAGCTCCGCCCTGCATTTAAAAAGACACACACAAAAAAGGGTGTTTTTGCTCACACCCAAACATGGGCAAATTTGACAAGCTATAATAAATGATCTGTGGGGTATTTTGAGTTGACACTTCACAGACACATTCTGGGGACACCAGAGACTTATAATAAGATTATAAGACTTATAATCTTGTAAAAGGGGCATTATAGGTCCCCCTTTTTTAAGGCACATTTATAAAAGCTTCTTAAAAGTCCTAATTGAGGCTTATATTAAAAGGCTTAATATTAAGGTTAATATTAAAAGGCTTAATCTAAGCCCTGTCTGTGAAACCAGGCCTACAGGTTCTTCAGCTCTAATACATTATTAGTTCTTGGTAACATCCATTAACTGAGAAAGTTAAAACCCCCCTGTGTTCTTTGAAGGTCCATTGAACTTTAAAGTGTCCTGTATTAGTGCTTAAATTAGAATATTAGTTTTTGTAGAATCATGCAATCTTCTCCTTTTCCCTCTTTGTTGTTAGAAACTGACCATTAATTGGACCGGTTTGACCAACCTGCTGGACATTCCAGGGCTCAAGTGAGTTTCAGGCATTACACATACAGAATATCATTTCATCCCCTTCAGAACTCTCGCTATCTTGATCGACATCAGTTTTTGAAATCTATTTCACACTTTCTGTCTCTGTTTCTTTTTCTCAGTGTGATGTCAGACTCTATGATCATGGATGCGATTGCTTCATTCCTGGTGTTGCCCAATCGTCTCACTGTTCCTCTTGTGGCAGACCTGCATGTGGCACAGTTGCGGAGCCCCCTGCCCAGGGTAACACACACACACACAGACCTTATACACATTAGAATCAATATACAATGATGAAAACACTCAAGTACATGATACTTTGGTTTTTGCAATTGAAATTTGCTCTACAGTTCAAAAGTTTGGGCTCAGTTACATATAGTTTTCAATTGAACAAAACACAGATTAACAACCTGACATAGCAGTTTATACAAAGTACGAGACCAATGACATACACACAGATACAAGACAAAAATATCTAATAATAAAGATATATAAACATATATAGATATATAGATATAGTAGTGTATACAGGCACAGTGATACATTTAAGCAATAGGTTAATGTTGTGTAATAATTATTATTAATTACATTTTTCTGGTGATGTTGTAGAGAGTAAAAAGTTATAGATATAAACACACTTTTTTTAAAAACTACATTTTTTATTGCGAAATATTATTACAATTTAAAATAACTGTTTTCTATTTAAATATATATTTAATTATATTTTATTTTAATTCTTTAAATGTAATTTATTCCTGTGATCAAAGCTGAATTTTCAGCATCATTACTCCAGTCTTCAGTGTCACATGATCCTTCAGAAATCATTCTAATATGCTGATTTGATGAATAGAAAGAACAGCATTTATTTGAAATAGAAACCTTTGTGATATTATTAATGTATCTACTGCCCATTTTTATCAATTTAATGTGTCTTTGGTGAGTAAGAGTATTAATTTCTTTAATACTCTAATAAAATTAAATCTAAAAAGAAAAAAAATCAAAATCTTACAGATTCCAATCTTTTAAAGGATAGTGTATAAATACCACTATGTGTCTTCTGTGCTGCTTTTTCAGTGTAGTTATTTTTTAATAAAACATAATGGTACCATGTAATTAGTTATTTTCATTTGAGAGTAATGCAGTAATGATCTTTCTTTATTTCTTGAAGGGAGTTGTGCGTATTCACCTGGTGGAGGCCGACGGTCTGGCTTCGAAGGATAACTATGTGAAGGGTGTTATAGCGGGCATGTCTGACCCGTACGCCCTGCTCAGAGTCGGGCCGCAAACCTTCAAATCCCGGCATCTGGACAACACACTCAATCCCAAATGGGGTGAAATGTATGAGGTGAGTGTTAAAATGACACCACATTGTAATATCAACAAAAGAAGTAACTCTTTCAAGTTTTAAGAGGTGTACTGTATAAGCCTTTTGATATTGAATGTATCTGTGTGTGTGTGTGTTATTTTGTCCTTCAGTTCAAATGTCGAACCATTTACACCACATTTTGTCATTGAATACCCATGCTGTTAATGTAGGTGTGTCTTTGGTGTTTCATGCATGCGTGTGTGTCTGTCTGTCAGGTCATCGTTCATGAGGTGCCTGGTCAGGAGCTAGAGGTGGAAATGTTTGATAAAGATCCTGATCATGACGATTTCCTGGGCAGGTACCATATCACTGCTTTTCACCTCCTATTTATTCCATCTTTCATTTATTTCTCCAAAGCAGTCATATCTTTAATTTTTAAAGACTCCTGTGGTGAAAATCAAGTTTTTAATGTTGTTTATATGTCTATGTGGTGTTTTTAATATGCTTTAAGACAAACCATGTGCACATTCAGCAGTCAACACCATTGCTGAGTATTTTCTCCTTAAAACTGCAGTGGAAAAAAAGACGGTTTGAAATCGCTGGTTTCTGTGACGTCACAAACTACCTTGTAACCAATCACGTCAACATGCAGGCGGGCTTTAGCATATCATTAACAGCGAGCTAGCAGGGGAGTCTCGAGAGAAGCCAGGTTATCCCGGTATATTTTTCTGTTGATATAAAAAATCGGGTAGATTTAGCAATATAGCGGGTGTATGATGTATATTACAATGTTATGATGAACTATATGCCTTTCTCCACCGGCGTTCTGAGTTGTTCAAAATGTTTGTAAGGATAATGATTGTTAGAAGGCAGCTCTGAGATAGCAAAACTTGGTAACATTAGCAACACATTATTAGCTGTTTGATAACATAGTCAAGCAAAAGGCTAATCATATTAATTACCATTATGTGTCCGATGTTGTAAAGAGCGGTAGCTACCATTGTGCAGCGATTACCTCAGTAAGTTGACCGAGTGGATCTCTGAGCTGGTGTGAGCGAGTGGAGGCGGGGCTAATTTGCATATTCATTGACCCACGTATACTAAATGAGGCAAGGGTGTAGAGTTACATTCAAGCTATTTTAAGGCATGGAGAATTTTTTTTCCACAGGAAAATTTGTCATTTAGGTGATCAAAGATGACTTTTAAGGGATGATATTATTGACTACAGGGGGACTTTAACATTTTGTGTTCAATTATAATGTTAGTCAAGGTTTCTTGCACTAAAAACAATTTACATTAATGAAGTTTTGATTTTTGAAAGTGTTTCCAACTTTCCATAGTGCATTAAACTCTTTTTAAACTGTTTTCATAAGCTACCATTACCATAAACCCATGATTTGTGTTTTTTACTGTTTGCAGATCTCTGTTCTCATCCTTGTGTTGATTCTCTTTATTTCACTTGTGTTCAGGACAAAATTAGACTTGGGGATTGTGAAGAAATCTAAAATAGTTGATGAGGTGAGAACCTTTGTTAGTTAATATTCCAGCACACTGTTTTCTCGTGTGTGTGTGTGTGTGTGCGCGCGTGTTTTTGTGACATATCAGGACACACATTTGTATAATGACATAGGTATTACAAGGAGAGGGTGACTTATGAGGACATTCATAATCCCTATGTTCCCATTTTTCAAAAGGCTTATAAATCATACAGAATTAGTTTTTTTAGAAAGTAAAAATGTTCACAGTTTTCTGTGATGGGTAGGTGTAGCGGTAGGGGGATAGAAAATACGTTTGTACAGTATAAAAACCATTACGCCTATGGAATGTCCCCACAATTCACAAAAACAAACGTGTTTGTGTGTGTGGTTAACTTGATTTGGTTTGCAAGTGTTTGCATAACTTTCTATATTGAAATCTATATTGATGAAACACTTTGCTACAAACCACTAAAACCATAGCTCATGTTTTGTATATTGCAATTATTATTATTTAAATGTAATTATCACGTGGCTGAATGCTTGATTTTGATTGGTCCATCATGGCATTCTGCAGTCAAATATCTTAACGATGCAAAACTTTATTATTCTGATTTCTTCCTAGTTTAATATCCCTTGTAGTGTTATCATTAACTAAAACCTTTCAGTATTTGATATAAAGCTGAAATAAAATAGAAATATTAGTTGAAAAACTTAAGAAAAAAAGAAATTTTGCTCTAGTAACTAACTGAAATAAATACAAAGTTCTGTCATGAAACTATGTCAAATATTTGGTCAGCGTTTGCTGTAGCATTTTGCAGGGCGTTTTCAAAAACCCTCCACCTTCCCCAGCTCCACCTGTATAGCTCTGCTATAAGCTGCAAAATGTATAATAAACCCCTGACAAGGTGATCTGCACCCCAATTCAGCATGAAGAGATTTGCAACACTCTGAAAGGGTTTATTTTGCAATAATGACCTGCTTATTTATTGAACATTGGTGTCTTTTATCATGCATTTCATTATGTCAGTCTTTTAGGTTTGTTGAAGCATTTCGCATTGGTGATTACTTACTGTTTTAATGTCCCCTTCTTAGTGGTTCAATTTGAAGGACACCCCTACAGGACGGGTTCACCTCAGACTGGAGTGGCTGACACTAGAAGCCGACACAGAAAGACTGGAAGAGGTCTTGCAACACTGTACATACACAGAACACAGGGGGTTTTCTTGGAATAAAAATGGGTGTGCTATGTTCTCCACACATGCACAGTGTGTTCGTCTACTCCACCTTTTAACCAATCCCAGAAATCTTTAAACGAGATAGAAAGCTTACTTTGCGCTCTTGACAAACAGAGTGACTGCAAACAGAAGTTCTTACATTTGGTGTGCTCCACCCTACTTTGCCCTCATTTTTTTCTCTCTCTTTCTCTCAGGTTCTGAAGAGAAATGAAAGTGTGGTGAGTAAAACAGCAAAGCCGCCCTCAGCAGCCATCATGGCAGTGTATTTGGACAAGGCTGAGGCACTTCCTGTGAGTAATACTCTCACATCCTCTTCCTGCTGCACTCTTTGTTCTAACACACACACACACACGCATGTTGGTGTATGTGGTTTACGGGGACTCTCCATAGGTGTAATGGTTTTTATACCGTACAAATACTGTATGTTTAATATGTTTTTTAAGCCATTTGTTTTACGAGGACACAGGAAGTGTCCTCATAAACCATGTTTACATTGTAATACCCATGTCATTATACACATTTGTGTCCTCATAAACCACATATGCCAGAACACACACACAAACACAGTAGTTCTGCTCACCAAGCCTGCATTTATTTAATCAAATACACAGTAAAAACAGGAATATTGCGGAATATTATTGCAATTTAAAATAATTGTTTTATATTTGAATATATTTTAAATTGTAATTTATTCCTGTGATCAAAGCTGAATTTTCAGCATCATTACTCCAGTCTTCAGTGTCACATGACCCTTCAGAAATCATTCTAATATGCTGATTTGCTGCTCAAAAAACATTTCTAAGGATTATCAGTGTTGAACACTAAATATTTTTTTGTGGAAACAGTGTTATATTTTTCTTTGCTGAATAGAAAGTACAAAAGAACAGCATTTATTTGAAATAAAAACAAATGTAAATGTTTTCACTGTCACTTTTGATCGATTGAATGCATCCTTGCTTAATAAACACAATAATTTCTTTCAAAAGAATCTTACAAGCCCTAAACTTTTAAAACGGTAGTGTATGTGGGTCAGTACCTTGTCCTTGAAAGGGTAGTGAAACCTGAACGGACGAGCCAACAATCCTACAATGAAAATGGCTTAACAAACATACTAAATTATTTCTCAGTTACAATCTAAAAATGCAAAAAGGTTTCTGCGAGGGTTACATTTAGGGTTAGGGGATATAAAACATTAGCTCATTATAAAAACAGTAGAAGTCAATGGAAAGTCCCACCATGATAGAAAACGTGTGTAAATGCTTCTGGTTACCCACAACCTGCCATTTCCCTTTTGTGTTTGGCAGCAGACTGGCTGCCGCCCACTTTGAAGCAGACTAAAAGAAGGACTACATCCATGTCTAGAGAAACTATTAAATGTAACATTAGATATATCTTATACAGGTCATGGTCTTGAGAGAGCACTCTGTGAAAGCACTCACACCATTTCCCACATCCAGAATATTTTAATAGAAGTGCAATGCCAAAAGAGTTCACTTAGAGGCACACAATGATACTTAAAACTCTTGAAACAAGTACACACTTGCATCAAGTGAATATCCCAGAGCGCTCAAGCTTACTGCGCTACGGTCTGGAGGCTTCATTGTGAGTTAGGCTTTACTGTTGGCCACAGATAATAATTTAGACTCCTTCCTCAGTTCTCAAGCAAAAACTGTGTTTACGGTAATGCTGTTAGTGTAAGCTTTGCTCTGTGATAAAAGTAAAAGGCTGCATCTGAAATAATGTACTGCACCTGTCTTCTTGGCTGTCAATAAAGTGCATTCTATCAAGTATGTGTACATGCAGTACAAATGCAGTATTGACATACTACATGATGGCATTGTCATGTGAACTTTCTATTCATTAAAGAATCCTGAAAAAACATGGTTTCCACAAAAATATTAAACTATGAAAGCTTGTTTTCGCCATGGAATAAAAAAATTAAACTTTTTACCTCGGAATTGCGAGTTATAAAGTCAGAATTGTGGCAAATTCACAATTCTGAGGAAAAAATGTCAGAGTTGTGAGATTAAAAGTGGCAGTTACCTTTTGTGTTTTTTATTCTGGGGCATAAATGTGTTTTCATATGAAGCAGCACAACTGTTTTCAATATTGGTAATAATAAAAAATGTGTCTTAAGCAGCAAATCAGCATATAAGAATGATTTCTGAAGGGTCATGTGACACTGAAGACTGGAGTAATGATGCTGAAAATTCAGCTTTGATCACAGGAATAAATTACAATTTTAAAAATCCTTTAAACAGTATTGTGTCTTAGATTCGCTTACTAACCTAATTTATTTGAAATACTTCCATTTTTTTATCAGTTTAAACTGCTAACCTAATCATATTAATGACAAAATGATAAATTAACTGTCATTAATTTCTGTTATATGTTTGTTTTTAAATGTGTTTGTACCCGTTTCTTCTATTTTTAGATGAAAAAAGGCAATAAGGATCCCAATCCGATTGCTCAAATCTCAGTGCAGGATGTTACTCGTGACAGCCGGGTAAGACACACACTTACCACCTTTGCCAACCAAACTTTTTCACGTGACCCGCTCTTCTCACTCACTTATTTCCCCTCCTTTTAGATTTGCTGGAATACGGTGAACCCCCAGTGGGAGGACGCGTTCACTTTCTTCATCAGAGATCCAAGCAAACAGGACATTAGTGTACAGGTATGCTACCATAATCCGCCCTATTTACACCTGGTTTGAACATGTACAAGCTCTAAACACAGATGTAAATACTTCCAGGATATTTTGAATTTTGCTGGTTGACATTCATGCTACTTAAGCCATTTTTCCTTTGACTCTCTTTTTCAGGTGAAGGATAATGACCGTGTTCAGGTTTTGGGAAGTCTGTCCATTCCTGTTTCCCAACTTCTCTCATGTCCAGATCTGACTTTGGATCAGTGGTTTAATCTTGAGAATTCCGGCTCAGACAGCCGCATCCACATCAACACAGTTCTCAGGGTAAATTAATCTGACACAATACACAAGCTTTAGTACACATATGCATATACTTGACGATTCAAAAAACACTTTTTTAAAAAAAATGTTTTTGAAAGAAGTCACCAAGGCTGCATTTATTTGATCAAAAATACAGTAAAAACAATACATTGTAATAAAAAAAATACAATTTAAAATTTAATAGGTTTAAAAGGTCTGCACGTGATCTGCATGTTTGAAAAAAAAAAAGCCCCTGATTGCACCAACTTCCATTTTTATTACAGATATTTTGTGCTTATTTCCCAGGAAGTGACAATTTAGTTCTCTTGAACATGTGGGATGGAAATGGTGCTTTATTCACAATTTTTTTTTGCGATATTCCAATTTTGCGCACAAGTTAAACTGGTTGGAAACATAGCTTATGTTGATGTAATTTCCTGCAGGTTCTCTGGTTGGATGAAGCCGCTGTTACTTCCTCGCTCCTCTCCAGTGACCCTCTTTCGAAGAGCTCTGCCTCACGTCCTCAGAAGACGATGCCCCATTCCAGCTTCGCTACTGAGGTGTGCAGATCTCATCCATTCATGTTGCTATGCTATTAATATTTAATATTATTTGCCAAACAAGTACGATTGATGTCACACAAGTACATTCTTTGATGGTCCGATCGATCATAACCCCCCCCTGAATTTAAAGTAAAATGATCTGCTCTTTGTTCCTGCAGGGGGTGCTGCGGATCCACCTTGTGGAGGCTCAAAATCTTGTTGCGAAGGACAACATGATGGGTGGGATGGTGAAGGGGAAGAGTGACCCGTATGTCAAGATAGAAATTGGAGGTGAAACCTTTAAAAGTCAAGTGATCAAGGAGAACCTCAACCCCACTTGGAATGAGATGTATGAGGTGGGAATACTTGCAAATGCATTTATTAATCAAACCATGACATTATGTCCAGAATGACATTCTGCCATTCTACTATACTATACTATATTAATGTACATCACACTTTACTGTACTGTACTATACTATACTGATTTGCTGCTAAAGAAACATTTCTTATTATTAATATTGAAAACAGTTGTTCTGTTTAAATATTTGTGGAAACCGTAATACATTTTTTTCAGGATTCTTTGATGAATAGAAATAAATAAATTCTATTTTTTATATTTTTAACATTATAAATGTTATTACTTTTTACCAATTTAATGCATCCTTTCTAAATAAAATATTACTTTTCTTCTTTTTTTTAAAACAAACTTGTATGATAGTAATATAAGCCACAATTTAAAGTTTTCCTTCTTGAATCATTTTTTATTGAACTACTAAAAACATTTTCATAAAAAAATTTATTATTAAAGTAAAATTAATCATACTTATTCCCAAAATGATTGCACTTAATAAATTAAATATGCATGATATTTATCATGATATTTACATTTAATTGGATTAAAAACACAGTGTGGTCACAATATGTACTGCAAATTATAAAGCATGCTAGTCTTCAAAACATTTATCAGCAGACTTTTTCTTTCTTTAAGCTGCAAAGGATTGTTTGGCAGAGTTTTAACTTGGCATTTTTACTGTTATTATTTTTAAGGTGGTTTTGACGCAGCTTCCTGGTCAGGATTTGACATTGGAAATTTTTGATAAGGACATGGACATGAAAGATGACTTTATGGGCAGGTAAGAAGGCTGCTGTCAATATAATCAAGAACAACTCTAAGCATTGTTTAGTTTTAGCATTATTTATGAATATATTGTTTTTCTTTTAGGCTGAAGATGAATCTGAGTGACATAATTAGCTCTCAATACATTAATGAGGTTGAGTATATGTGCATAAGTAATATTAAGTATAAAAATAAGTTACTCATAAGTACTCATATCCTCTTTGTGACTGTGTTTGTGTGACAGTGGTTTTCTCTGAACGATGTTAAGCGTGGTCGTGTTCATCTCGCTCTGGAATGGCTTCCCACTGTAACACAACCAGAGAAACTACAGCAGGTGGGCAGAACCGTCTCTCATCCTCCACCAATCTCTGTCAGTGTTGAAAATTCATTGATGAAACTAACTGGTTGATTTATTTGTCAGGTGTTGATGTACCAATCAAAGAGCTCATACATGAACAAGACAGTGCCGACTGCCGCTCTTCTGTTTGTGTATGTGGAGCGCGCACATGAGCTTCCTGTGAGTATGACACAAATAACATCTCTTAAATATCTCATTTGTTCTCTCAGACAGTAATGAGATGAATGGAAAGACTGAAATCTTCCTGTTTCTCAGATTTTTCTCCTGAAAAAAATACCCCAGTAATCTTGCATGTTTCCCCACTAGAGTTTCAGAAGAGATCCCAGCAATGTCTCAAACTGTGCTCAGATTTGCCAGTAAACAAAGTGTGCAATCAGAAGTCAACATCAACTCAAACATTTTTCAAATGATCTTATAGCTGCTATTTTTTGCGTAAAAAAAACTTTTATTCAGCATTTAATTGATCAAAAGTGACAGTAAAGACACTTATAATGTTACAATTGATTTAAATTCAAATGCTGTTCTTTTGAACTTTACATACATCAAAGAATCCTTAAAAAAGTATCATGGTTTCTATAAAATATGGAGCATCACAACTGTTTCCAACATTTATAATAATCAGAAATGTTTCTTGAGCAGCAAATCAGCATATTAGAATGATTTCTGAAGGATCATGTGACACTGAAGACTAGAGTAATGATGCTGAAAATTCATTTCTGAGGAATTTTAGGAGAAAAATCTGAGTTGATACTTTAATGAACAAAGTTGATACTTTAATGAAACATGTCTGAAACATTTACCCACAGTGCTTTACAAATGGTTCTCTTAAGTCTTATTTTTTCTCTGTGTTTAGTTGAAGAAGAGTGGAAAGGAACCTAAAGTTGGAGCGGAGCTGATTTTGAGAGGAACTTCTCATAGAACCACAGTGAGAAACTGCTTTACACAGATTCTGTTGGATTGTTTGATCAATGACATGTGGCTAAAATCCATTTCCTTTTTCCTTTGCTTGACTCTGTGTGATGTAGGTCTCTGAGCGCTCCAGCTCTCCCCAATGGGACGAGGCATTTCACTTCCTGGTTCGAGACCCTTTGAATGAAAACCTTGTTGTGAAGGTTAGAACAGCACATTTTTATGCAGTGTTTGACTTTCAGCACACTTCACCACCTGACCTTAACCTTTTAACCTCACCAGTTGTCCCACAATTGGGATTTCTCTCTGGGATCTGTGGTGATTCCCATCAAAGAGCTTCTCTCGGAACCAGATCTGCTTCTGGACCAGTGGCTAAATCTAGATGGAGCGTCCCCTCAGAGTCAGATTCTGCTCAGAGCTCAACTGAAGGTAAAACACACACGCATTCATATTCCATCTTCATTTGCTGTACCTTTTTTTATGTTTCTGAAAGAACTCTCTAATGCTCATCAAGGCTGCATTTAACTGATCAAAATACAGTAAAACAGTACTATTGTGAAATATTATTACAATTTAAAATAACTTGTTTCTGTTTGAATATATTTTTAAGACCCCCTGTGGTGAAAATCAAGTTTTTAGTGTTGTTTATATGTCTATATGGTGTTTTTAATAAGCTTTAAGACAAACCATGTGCAAATTCAGCAGTCAACACCATTGCTGAGTATTTTCTCTTTAAAACTGCAGTTTACCATAGACAGTCTCAAAAACATGGTTTCAAACCGGTGAACCTGATTTCACCAAGTACAACATGTCCCTGGATCAACATCTTTATTGATCCTGGAACAACATTCCAATCAACCAATCAGATTTGAGGGACAAGTGTCAAGTTTAGGCTTACAACCAGGGTCAGGTGCTTCTACATCAGTGTTATTCACCTATCATTTCCCTCTGATTTTAGGGATAACTTATGGTTAGGGTTAATTCTAGGGGTAGGGACAGGGTTAGGACTATGTTTTCAGACAGGAATGTTGTTCCAGGATCAACAAAAAAATCATGGCGACCATTTAAAACCGTCCCCTAATTCCTCCCGTCACAAACATGTAACCAATTCTATATTATGTTACCTTATGTTGTAGATTCTTTGCCCTAAAGAGACGGAGAGCTCTGAAGACCAGCAAGAGGAGCCACAACATCCTGAAGCGTCCAGCATTAGAAGAAAACAAGAGGAGGAACTGATGCAAAAGTGAGAGGAGGAGAATTTCACATGCCATACAGAGCCCTCAAACACATACCCAAAAATCTAGATGATATTTCATAAACAGTGCCTTAAAGTGAAGTTCTTTTATTTCATTTAAATTATGTAATTTCTCTTAAAACTGAAAAATCTCTTCCCTGAACTCTATAAATCCATGGCTGGTTAATATAAGAATTATGTCTTATAGAAAACTGTATTTAAGTGTGTGTATTTATTTATTGATTATACTCCACTGTTAAGTATGTGTGTTTATTGATACTTGTTTTTAAAGGAACAATGTTTCATATTCATATTGTTACATGTTATGTAACTTCTTTGACCATACGAGAGAAAAGACAATAAATGTATTCTGACTTTGACGTGCGTGTCTGTGTTTGTTTGGGGTGTTTTAGGTCTAGTATTGAAGAGGTCCCACCATCTCCTGTCAGCAGGACTTCCTCTGTGTCAGTCCCAGAAGAGGAGGAAGTCCCAGAGGTCACGGAAGTGTCCAGTTCAGATGACCTTCAACCCCTACACACCAGCCCTGACCCCAGCTTTGGTACAGAGGTGAGAAATATTAGGCTGAAAATATTAATCAGGATGTTGATATGGCTTATAAATGCAAAGACATCAACATAGTGAGATCATTTTATGTTTTTTAGGGTGTGCTCCGCCTTCACCTGCTGGAGGCTCAAGATCTGGTTGCGAAGGACAACATGATGGGTGGGATGGTGAAGGGAAAGAGCGACCCGTATGTCAAGATCCATATCGGAGACACAACCTTTAAGAGTCATGTGATCAAGGAGAACCTCAACCCCACCTGGAATGAGATGTATGAGGTGGGTTTAGGTCCTCAGATGTTGTTTTATTTGATGTTAAAATGGTTTTTAATATAATAACATGTGATCAATGCTTTTCCCAGCTGGTTCTGACCTCCAGCTCGACCTCTGATGTCCTTGTGGAGGTTTTCGACAAAGACATGGACAAAGACGACTTTTTGGGGAGGTATGTGGCATTGTTAAAGAACACTGAAACTATTAAAAATCCTTTGCGCTGGCTAAAATAAATGTAATAAATATAATATAAAATATAAATATTGGATCTAAAACGTGAACTTAAAAAATAAAATAAAAATGTTTCCTTGGCAAAAAAGTTATAAAAATGCAAAAGCACACAACAAAAATGACTAAAACTTAAACTAAAATGAAAACTGGAAATATATAAATAAAAGCTAATTCAAGCTATTTATAGTGAAATAGTGAAATAACACTGGTATGTGGAAGTCAAACACACAATGTCATTTTAATGATCCTGTATGTGTCCACAGGCTGAAGATCAGCTTACAGGAGATCATTCAGTCCCAGTTGACTGACAAAGTGAGTGTATCATCACTAATATCTTTCTTCATTCTCTTTTAGTGATTTGATTTTGAACAGTTTAGACATATTGTCTTAAATTGGCATTTACGGAGGAATGTTAGTAAGTTTACTGGTAGAGTGAGAAAGTGTTGTAATATATTAGCTTTTTAATAGTATTATTGTTTTTTGATTTCTGAATATATAATGTATTTGTGTAATGGTAAATCATTTCTTATTTTTTTGTTTTCTTTGTCTGTGTCAGTGGTTTTCTCTGAGTGATGTCAAACATGGCCGTGTTCATATGATTCTGGAGTGGCTGCCCACAGTAACACAACCTGACCGACTGCAAAAGGTCATTATTAAATCTAATATTATATTATATTATATTATACATATGATGTTTTTGAGTATCAATATTAGTTAGATCCATGTGAAATCCATCTCTTTGTAGGCTTTATTGTTTTATTTCTTTGATTTACATTAAGTAATTCCTGAAATTTTAAGCGAGGCTCTAACCTTTCAGTAAAATTGATGATTGATGATCTTCTTGTTTTCTTCATGTCCAGGCTGTGCAGTTACAGTCAGAACATTCGTACCTCAACAAATCCGTGCCGTCAGCAGCTCTGTTCTACGTCCTATTAGAGAGAGCTCGTGACCTGCCGGTACGTCTTACACACATGTATTTACACAAATACAGTTAAGCTGTGTTGGATCAAATACTGTGATCAAAGCATTTTCATTTGTGGTCATGTGTGCAGCTGAAGAAGAGTGGAAAGGAACCTAAAGCTGCTGCAGAGCTGGTTTTCGGTGACATTTCTCATAAAACCAAGGTGGGAATTTGTGCCTTTTGTAAAGATTAAGTTGTGTGTCCATTTCTGACCCTTAATATAACAACTTCTGCTGGTCTCTTTAAAGGTGTGTGACCGCTCCACGTCACCTCAGTGGAGTGAAGCTTTTCACTTCCTGGTTCACAAACCAAGAGAGGAGATTCTTATTATAAAGGTAAAGTAGCTTAGGTTCCTAATTTTGTTTTTGAGTCTCCTACAATAGATTTACATGCATCCAAGGTCAAAAAACACTTTAATTTTCTCATGATATACATTGCAGCATCACCTCTTTTCTCACAGTGTCTGAAACAGTTCGAAAAAGGATTTGGTCTCACTAAACAGCTCCTTTCCGATAGCCTCTGCTCTGATTGGTCAGATGGCCCAGTCTTTTGTGATTGGTCTACTGCTTATAGTACGTGTCGGAAACGAAACGCTCATTATCATATCTTAATTTCAGCTCTGGATCTTCCTCAGCACTTGATACACAGTGATAAACAGTAACGATGGCGTTGGTTTTACCGTATCAATTTCAGCGCAAATCCTCATCTTTTGGAAGTGCATGCAGTGGATTTGCTTTCGTAGTGCTGAAAACAGCGTCTTCTCGACATGTCGACAACACAAACCAAACTCTACCAGTCTCAGCAACAACTACAGTGTTTGAGGGTCAAAGTACACATTAGCAGCCAATGAAGACAATAGGCTGGCATTATGCAAATCTGTTCCAAACCTATGTAGGTTCATGCAGGAAGTGCGACTGGAATTACCCACGACTCATTTCAGGCAGTTCAGAATATAATAATACACCCACACACACACACATATTATGTAATCACAAACTTTTATGTTAGATGTGATTAATCACGATTCATTGATTTGACAGCACTATTATTTATATTAAGTATAATACATTACTTAATTATCTAATTATTAGTATTATTTATAATAATAACAATAATAATAATATGTATTATTAATAAAAGTATAATACATTATAGAATTTAAATGAATAAATTAAACATTGATAATGGATTTTATTATCTTTGTTCATATTTTTCTCTTATTTCACCGCCGTAGCTTTCAAGTGCCTTTGAGCAGCCCTTAGGCTCTGTGGTTCTACCAATCAGAGAGCTGCTTTCAAAACCAGATCTACTGATGGACCAATGGTTGAGTTTGGATGGGGCAGGTCCTGAGAGTCAAATTCTGTTGAGGGCACAACTTAAGGTGAAACAATTATTCTTTTTACTTTTTCTAGAAACTAAAGTCAATAAAAGATTCTTATATTGTACGTGGATCTCATAATTAACATATTTATAAATGGCTAAATTGCTCTACTTTATTATTAGATTTTGGACTCAAGGATGGATGTAAGTGCCCTTCATTGTAAAAAGCCTGTTGTTGAAGAAGACCATTCAGTGGGTAAACAGCATGAAGAAAAAGCACCAGTCACTGCTGAACATTCACAAGCTGCAGTCAGTAAGGAGTCTGAGAAGAAGATGCTGCCAACAAAAGGGTTTGATGTTTTTTGTGATGTTAATGATTTCATATGTCACACCATTTTGTTTTGAGAGCTAAACCAGATTGTTTGTGTCATGACCAACAGGATCAGTGAACTAGCAGCCTGTACTGTACCAGTACCTGTATCTATGCCTGAAGAACATCAAAAACAAACAGCTGCCCATGTAATAGATGACCATCACACGCCATCAGCTCCGAAAACACAGCTTGACACTGAGGTTAGTTTGTGTGTGTAAAGCATAACTCGCATGAACATTTTATTTTAAAGAATTAATAATTTATTTATTTAATTTAATGTTTATATATATATATATATAATATAAAATTGTATTTTATATGTGTTTTTTGTTGTTGTTGACATTCAAATACTTTTATTCAATTTATTTTTGTTTTTTTGGTTTTGGAAAAAAAGCTAATTTTTAAATGATTTGCTCATTTGTTGCTTTTCATTCACAGGATCTCAGCAAACTTCCTGATTCCACTACTAATGTGGGTGGATATATGGAACCAGTCAAAACATTTGGATCAGCCCATGAAGAGCAACAACACGTGGATAAACCAGTAGAACAGTGAGTTTTTTTGCATGGTTTTGATAATCCTGATTTAGCTTGAATTATTAGTTATATGTTATTAATAATGATAATAATGGATTATGACCATATAAAGACTGATTTATGTATGTCTGTGTGTGTTTGTTCATGTTCAACAGGTCTCACAAGAAGGTTTCTCCCAGTGTTCCTGCAGAAGAGTCAAAAGTATCTAGTTCAACAGACGTACGGCCCCAAAAGACTAGCTTTGACCCCAGTTTTGGCACCAAGGTGAGTCTGATATTTTCTTGACCTTTTAGGTTCCTGGATCAACATGCCCTTTGATTTTAGTATTAGGTTTAAGGATGTTGGAACATGTCTCACATGGCAGAATCACATCAGCATTCTTCTAATGTTGTTGTTATTGTTTAATATCTGTCCCATAGGGGGTGCTGCGTATCCATCTTTTGGAGGCTCAAGATCTGGTTGCGAAGGACAACATGATGGGTGGGATGGTGAAGGGGAAGAGCGACCCGTATGTCAAGATCCATATCGGGGACACAACCTTTAAGAGTCATGTGATCAAGGAGAACCTCAACCCCACCTGGAATGAGATGTATGAGGTGGGGATAAGAGAAAATGTAGTTTGGAAAAAAAATTCAATATATTACAGAACGGTTTTGGATGTTTCTGTAGTAACTATATTGTTTTCTCTAGTTATGCTCATCTTTGAAATATTTCTAAATATTTTAAATTATTATCTGTAAAATAAAAAAAAGAAACATTGAAAGAGCTTAATGTTTTTTTTTTCTTTCTCTTTTTTATTTGCTAGATGATTCTGAGTCCGGATCATAATCTAGAGGTGAAGTTTGAGGTCTATGACAAGGATGTTGACTCTGATGATTTCCTTGGAAGGTACTTTACTAATCTTTTTTGGGGGGGACAACTAGGCACATTTTCCTAGTTATTTTCCTAGTTTCCTAGTTCCTAGTCACGTTTCTCATTACTGTTATATATATATATATATATATATATATTTCACATACTATAATCAACATAAATAACATTTTACTCTTGTCTTCATGTGCGCCCAGGTTCAAGCTCAAACTTGGAGCCATTATCAGGACCCAGTACAATGATGAAGTGAGTATCAATCAACATATTTGGCTCTGATTTGTAAGAACACAACACAATAAGCACATTAATCTTTCCCTGCTACCTTTTCTTTTCCAGTGGTTTACTTTAAATGATATAAAACATGGTCGGGTCCATTTGGTTCTGGAATGGCTGCCCACCGCAACACAACGGGATAAATTGGAACAAGTCAGTTGAAATGAAGACACAGGGAGTCTGTTGATTCTTTGTTTATACGAAAAAAAGACTTAATACTAAAAGAGTGTTTTTTTTTATTCAGGTAATGCAGATGCAAAGCACTCGGTCCTACCACAACAAATCTGTGCCGTCAGCAGCATTGCTGTTTATTCTTTTAGACAGAGCACATGATCTGCCTGTGAGTCATTCACATAAATAAATCACATATATATTTCTTTTATTAATTTTGAGCATTTCTGTCAGTATATTTATTCTAGCCTATTAGGCATTTAATTGACTAGAAAATTGTCTTTATTAATGCAATCTCTATAAAACAATTTTTAATGGAATGGAATTATGACATTTGTACTGGAAGAGTAACATAAGTTCTGTTAATAATAATAAGAACCTGTTAATTAATCTTTGTAATTAATAATGGTTATATTTGTGTCTAGTTGAAGAAAAGCGGTAAGGAACCCAAAGCTGCCGCTGAACTTGTACTTGGAGGAACATCTTATAAAACCAAGGCAGGAGATTTTATACCATTAATAACAATCATGCAGTACTGTAAAAGTTATATGGCATATATTTTAATCTATTTGTAATATTCAAATATATTTTAATATATTTCAATTCCTATTTCTGTTCTCTCTAATATAAAGGTGTGTGATCGTTCAACCTCTCCTCACTGGAATGAAGCTTTTGACTTTCTGGTTCATGATCCCAAAAAGGACATACTTATTATTAAGGTGAGGGTATTGTAGTCAGAAATGCAATTAACCCTTTCCCCGCCAGCATTTTTTTTTTTTTTTTAAGTTACCAGCTTCTGCCGGCATTTTTGATCATTTTCACAAAATTTTCATGGCCCCCCCAGACATTTTGATATGAATATCTGAAGATGCAATATGAAAACAGAAAGAACAGAGCCTCTGCTTTTAAACAAACAAAAGCTTCATGCCTTCTTTTTTTTTTCAACACTTAAATGTGGATAAGTTTCATGAAAAAAAAAAAAAAAAAAAAAAAGCAAAATTTTAAAGAAAAAGCAAAAAAAAAAAAACATGATTTTCTATGTCCGGATTGGATTCAGAATAATGATCAAAACATAGACTGAGTAGGCCATATCCATCAACGTCCCTTAAGCTTCACACTCATATTCCTGGGTCAACATTTCATTCAGTAATGTTAGGCAGTTTATATATGTATATATATATATATAATATATATACATGTATGTATATACTGCTTAATGTTTGATGATTGCATTATTTAACATTTGCATAATCAATGCTTTTATCGCTTGTGTTATCGGGGAGATTCTGTATTCTTTCAGAAGATGTGTAATAGCGCCCCCTACCATATAACAGTGAAAACATGAATTGCCGAAAATTTCAGTCGATGGCGGTAAAGCGTTGTGTAATGGAAAATTCCATCAATGCCACAATGGGAAAGAGTGAAATGCTATTTTGTGAAGATTACATCCAATAAAATGATGCACTAAATATCATTCAGCAACTACATAATATGATCATATGTATTTAAAATTGTCATTATTGTATGCACAGTACAGGACCTTAATGTCTTGTTAAATGGAAGTTGTCTTTTCTTCCCTATTGTGATGTATATCCAAATGAAACGGCTTTTCGAATGAGAAAACAAAAAAGTAAGGCAGGGCTTGATTTTGTTCATGAGGAATTGATTGGATGGTTGTGGTTTGCTATTGGTGGATCTCATATGAGTGACAGGTTGTCCCGCCCTCGTGCCAGTGAACATGTCATCAGAAAAGAGGCAAGCAGGAGGGGAAGTTATTTATCATTTATATTAAATACTGCAATATTCCATAAAAAACAAGAACATGCTAATAATAAGTCAACAGTTTCATTAACTATTAATAACTAACTTGCTCACTATGACTAGTTGACATAAAAAAGAAATCTGACTGTAGAAGAAGACCGTTTGTTAATGCTGTTCTAGTGCCCCTTGTGGCAACAATATAGAACGCAACAAGCATTCTAACTAGAGTGTTTGCTTTTTGTTTCAGGCCATAAATTATGATGATTTCATACTCATTTTTTAATTTTTTGTCATTCTCTGCAGTTCTCAAGTGCCTGGGATCAACCCATTGGCTCGTTGGTTCTACCAATCAGAGAGCTGCTCTCAAAACCAGATTTACTGATGGACCAATGGCTCGATTTGGATGGAGCTTTACCACAGAGCCAGATTCTACTCAGGGCACAGCTGAAGGTTAGACAACGTTATCTTCAATGGTTTTGAGATATTTTGTTTTAACAAAATAGGGAGTCAAGAAATAATAGTCTCAATGCTCTAACTATAACCCACATGTTCTGTTTTATCCAGATCTTGGATTCAAAAATGGCGGCCTTAGTAGCAATGGGTTCAGGTCCTGTTTTGAGTAATAAGCTGACGGCCACCACTGGACAGATCAAAATCTCGCTTTCCTTCCAGAAACAGCTAACAGTGATCATCCACGCATGCAGGTCTGGTTACTTGTGGGCTGTGTCGTGCTTATATTGTATTGTATATAATGTTGCCATGATTATTAACCTGTTTGAGCAACCAAGAAATGTTTTTTCAAAGTAAGTCTGAAGTTTGCAGTAAAGTGAGGACGCTCTGTTTTTGTGTTTTCAGGGGTCTGGTTACATCATCTAAGGACAGTGTAGACACCTACGTCTCCCTCATTCTGCTGCCGGATAAAAGCAAGGCCACGAAAAGAAAGACGAGTGTGAAGAAGAAAAACCTGAACCCAGAGTTCAATGAAAGGTTTGGAGACGTGTGTGTGTGTGTGTGTTTATTGTTCAAAAGTAAGAGAGAACGGCATTTAAGTGAATCCTAATCATTTCTGCACACTGTATATCATGGTAATAGCTTAGTTTTGCTTTGGAGTACCATTTAAATACTGTGGTGTATGAATAAAATAATTCTTTAGTTCCATACATTAGAATACTATATGGATGGTGTGTCCGATTCATCTTTAAACATTGTGTTGTGTAAGCCTTTTGATTTAATGTTCTCAAATGCGTTTGCATTTTTTATCCTAGATGTGAAGTGGTTTTAAGTGGGTTTTATAAGTCCTTGACTCAGTGTGTCATAATCTGGAATGTTCTTCCGTAGGTTTGAGTTTGATATGAGTGCAGAGGACGCTCAGAGACGAGAGCTCAGCGTTTGTGTGAAAAACGCATCCTCGTCCTTCATGACTCGAGACAAAGATGTGATCGGCCAGGTCAGTCCGCATTGGTTAACTTCGGCTGTACAGGAATATACTGCAAAAAAATGTCATGCACAATATTTTTGTCTCATTGTTCATTTAATATATCTAAACATTCTAACAACAAAATAAATGTGCACAAAATTGGGTAAGATAAGATTTTTTTTAGAAATTTTTTTTTTTTTTCTAGTTTTTTTTAAATGTAAATCTAACAAAATTTAAACTTCATAAAGATATTTAAATGTATTTGTTTAGATATTTTCACTGGACAACAAGACAAATTGTTTTTCAATGTGTCCTATGACTGAAGAATTTAATTTCATATAATTTATTTAATTTATATAAATTTATTTAAAACATAAAATTAAATATGTTTCTAATAATAATATATATTTAATTTTCATAATTGATTTAAAAATATTTAATGTAATATTTAATTTTATAAGTTGTATAAATTCAGTGTTTAATGTATTGTTGATTTATTCTTTTTTCAATATGTCCAATGACTTTGTGCTACTAACAAATTCTGATTTTTATTTCATACAATTTATTTAATTTATATCAATTTATTTAAAAATATATCAAATAAATGTACATTATTTTTATTTGATATCATTGAAATATAAAATTAAATAATATATTTTATTTAATTTATATATTTTTATAAATGTATATACATTTACTAATTGATTTCATATTATTATTAATATTTATTTAATGTATTAATAATAGAAAATTTGATAAAATAAATATTTTAGTGTTTAATGTGTTGTTGATTTATTCTTGTAGGTGCAGATAGACCTGGGACACGTCGACTTCCTCTCTGGAGTCACAGAATGGTGAGTTTTGGACTGTAAATACACAAGTACATACTAATATTTTCACTAAGCAGCAATTCCTCATGGAATTATATTGTGTACATGTATGATTTATTTAGTTCTGATATCTTTGTTTAACTTCAATAATAGAATGTTTATTTTTGGATTAACTGTTCCTTTAATTATCTTCCTCTGTCAGGTTTGATCTGAAAGAAGAGCAGAACTAACTGAACACAGTGCTCTTGACCTGAGCATTTCACAGCAACCTTAAACCTCTTCCTAAAGTTCATCAGGTCAACACCGCTGCTGTGTATTGCTGCCAATGCTTCCCTATCCTATTTTTATATATATATAACTTCACCAACCACAAATTTCCTCCATCTACCAATTGATGATTTCTGAGTGACTAGTTCATATTTAGAATATAAATGATTCTTGTGGTTTGAACATATCAGTGTTGCATTGACAAATCAAGGTTAGAGTATATCAGTGATATCTGTATGTCAGTATCAGATGATTGAATGTTGACCGTACGTATTTACAGAGATGAATGTTGAGCAGGTGTCAGAAAAGGGTCTCGTCTTCCTGTGCAGGTTGCAGGACATTGCATTTGTTTAAATTTAGAAGGAAAAGGATGTTTTAAAATGGGTTTCATATGTAATATTTTTGTTTTTCTTTTATTGAAAGTGAATACGATAGTGGGTATTGTCTAAATGTACACATTAATGATAGAATATAATTAACAGAACTTTGTGCATCAAAACAATAAAGTGGTTTTATTTAGACAGCATGTAAGAAATCACCTAAAAACTATTTGAGATTACTTTTATGGTGTTCACACTGCAGATCTCCACCACCGTAGTGTTGCAAATGTGTTTACACGTCGATGTGGCTTGTGTAGCTTCTGTAGTCCATTGTGATGCCCAATATCCATAAACTTACTTTTTTTTTTTTTTAGCCATGTTACAGAAGCTTGCTTGTTACATTTTGTTATTTTACGCTTAGTTATTTTCTGCTCATTTTTATGATTCTTATTTTCAATCATTTACAGTATGTTGCCAAAAACGGCCGTCTATACATAGGGTTCCAATGGTTATAAAATAAATAAATTAAAAAAACCTGGAAACATCAGGGAATTTAAATTAATTTCCAGGCCTGCAAAAATCATGGAACATAAAATGTTAACATCATGGACATTTCTATACAGAGTGGAAGTAGACCAAAAGCAAATGTCTTGTGAGCGTTCCATGATTTGTTTCACATTTAAAAAGTTTCATCTACAAACTACTTTTCAAAAGTTGAGAAAGTTTTTAGTTTTGTTTTTTGAAAGAAATTTAAAAAATAAAATAAAATAAAACTTTTATTCAGCATTTGAATTTTAAATTTGATCAAATGAATGCAGTTTGGTGAGAGTAAGAAACTTTTAAAAAAAATCTTACTAGCCCCAAACTTTTGAACAGTAGTGTATATTTTTTAAACTTGTCATTTGTTTTACTTTGAGTTCTTGATTTGCTGCATTCCATTTGTTTTGTGTTACTGTGTTCATGTTACTTTTATTACCACAATTTTCATATTCTACATTAAACATGCTTTAAAGTGTTAGGATTTATATATGCAAATCAGTAAATACCAAAGAATCAAACTGTGGTCAAGACAACCACGTCCAGCTGAAATGCACTATCCATACTGCCACATGTCTGTATAATCTTATCCACAGCTCTCAATAAAAGGGTTATAGCATCAGTATGTTGTCAAAAGGTTTTTTATTGTTAAACTGCATAAGCATTACTACACAAAAATCACTAATAAGACCTACTGTGGAAGTTAAATGATTTTTTACTTAAACCAGTCTGTGTTGATCATGCACAGCTTTATTGATGCTGCAAGGAAAAATTCTACATTTGTCACCATTTAAAGAACGTGATCTTATTTTATTTGAAGTGGTCTGTGAAGTGATTGATTTAGATAAAAGCAGCTAATCAACAAGGTTTTTTTTTTTTATCTTGGTATTTTACAAAAAGTTACATACATGAATATTACAATGACAACACGTTTCCTCATGGCATGAAGGTAAGAGTGCGTTTCTCACTGAAGGGAGACATAATCAGCCTTCAAACCATCTCATATTGACTTTCAGGTCCATTCAGGCATCTTCTCGCAAATATCCAAAGACTTCCAAACCATTTTAGTTTTATGTGAGACTGGAAAAGAAGAAATAAGGTTTAGTCTGCCTTGAAACAAGATCAAACTTTGAGATATTAGTCTTTAGCTTAAGATCAGCTTGGTTTATAGTATATTTAAGTAAAAATATTTATATGTACTTTCCTCTGGACTGAGATGTCTCATGTGAAGTTGTCATCACATACCTGTCGATGAGCGAGTCTCTCATAGTAGTTGCGATGGCGCTGGGCTGCGTCTCACTCAGTCTGAAGACGCTCTCGATGACGGACAGCTCAGTGCTCGTGGTGTCCAGTCCACAGAAAGCACACCAGTCGTTCACCACCATACCAGCAGCGATCACCTCACTACCACGATTGATCGTTCCAGCCTTGAGACAGGAAATAACACCACATTCATCATTTAGCCGGCATTAGTGTAAAGGAACTAACAAGTTTTTTGCAAACATACATGAGGGTTTCCAAAGCAGCTACTTCTGTCTAGGGTTTGATGATATAATGAATAATTGTGTCCTTATTAGTACAAAAATTAAAGTAATTTCACATTCATTTATAGACCAAATGATACACAAACACTAAGTATAAGAAATAATATTGATGCTTGTCTTAGCAAACACCATTAATTACACTACTGTTCAAAAGTTTGGGGTCGGTAAGATTTTTTAATGTTTTTGAAAAAAGTCTTCGGCTCACCAAAGCTGCATGTATTTGATCAAAAATACAGTAAAAGCAGTTATACAATTTTAACTTTTCTATTTTTATATATTTTTAAAATGTAATTTGAATTTATCATCATTACTCCAATCTTCAGTGTCACATGAATCTTTATGTTGATTTGCTGCTCAAGAAACATTTCTTTTTATTATTAAAGGAGACCTATTATGCCCCTTTCTACAAGATGTAAAATAAGTCTCTGATGTCCTAAGAGTGTGTATGTTAAGTATAAGCTTAAAATACCCCACAGATCATTTCAAGAAGAGGGCAAAGCTTCAAGAGCTCATGCTCCGGCATCAACAAAACAGGACAATCTCACGCACTGAAAATGTTAGAAGCAGAAGTCAGCAGTGGTGTTAAACCTTATGTTTCAGAATCAACCTTTGTGAAAATCCAGTGTTGAAAAGACCCTTGTTTGTGAAGCAGTCCGGCACAAAATGATTTCTGCAAATGTATAAGACTATCAATTTTCTTACCTTCAAAAATGAAATTTAACCACGATGTCCTCAATGACTCATGTTGGGAGACTATAGAGACTCTTATGAGCATTGGTACATCCCACAACTCAACACTTGTAATGCCTCTTTGGCACAGACATTGTAAAACTCCAGCTGCTACAGCGAGAACGCAGAAATGGCGGACTCTGTGCTTCTCACTCAGGGCTGTCTCTATGCCAATAGGGCAGAACATCACTGGCTATAGGCGGGGCTTCTGACTTTCTCTCTTTTTTTTTTTTTTTTTTAAAACACCATGCAGCTTCTATGGTAAAAAAAGTGTTTAAAGGATTAGTTCACTTACAAATCAAAATTACCCGAAGCTTTACTCACCCTCAAGCCATCCTAGGTGTATATGACTTTCTTCTTTCTGATGAACATAATCAGAGAAATATTAATAAATATCCTGACGCATCCAAGCTTTATAATGGCAGTGAACGGGACCAATGAGTATGAACTGAACAAAGTGTCTCAATCGACATCCATCCATCATAAATGTGTACTTCACACGGCTCCGGGGGGTTAATAAAGGCCTTCTGAAGCGAAGCATTTGTGTAAAAAAAAAAAAAAAAAAAAAAATCCATATTTAAACAAGTAAAATATCTAGCTTCCGCCAGACTGCCTTCCATATTCAACCTATGAAGAAAGTGTAAAACTCTTGCAGTTCAAAAAGGTTACGCTACATCCTACGCCTTCCCTATTCAACTTACGGAAAAAGTGTAACTGACGTGATGCCAGTTTATACTTTCTTCATAACTTGAATATGGAAGGCGGTCTGGCGGAAGCTAGATATTTTACTTTATAACTTGTTACTTTTTTTTTCTTCTTTTTTTTTTTTTAACACAAACGCATCGCTTCGCTTCAGAAGGCCTTTATTAACCCCCGGGGCTGTGTGGAATACGTTTATGATGGATGGAGACACTTTTTTCATACTCATTGGTATCGCTCACTGCCATTATAAAGCTTGGATGCGTCAGGATATTTATTAATATTTCTCTGATTATGTTCATCAGAAAGAAGAAAGTCATATACACCTAAGATGGCTTTAGGGTGTGTAAAGGTTAGGCTAATTTTCATTTGAAAGTGAACTAATCCTTTAAGGTTTATTTTTCCTAAAAATCTTAAAACCAAATTACTTGGTTGAAAACCTCTTCAAAAGAATCAACAGAATAAAACAATTTTCTTAAAAGGGTAGAAGTCTTACAGTCTAGTAAATTTAGTTTAATTGACAATGTATTCAGGCTGGGCTTCTCCCTACAATGACATCACCGTAGGGGGGAATCTGAATCAGTTCGTTTGAAGAGACTGCTTTTGATTTATGGGAATTTTAAAACAACGAGTAAGTGGATTGGTTTTTCTCACACACTGCGGACACATGTCAGTGTTCAAACACCTTATAAAAGTGAATTTTGCATAATAGGTGCCCTTTAATGTTGAAAAGTTATGCTGCTTCGTATTTTTGTTATAACCGTGATTCTGTGTGAATAGAAAGTTCAAAAGAACAGCCTTTATTTGAAATATAAATATTTTGTAACATTGTAAATGTCTTTTACTGTCACTTTTGATCAATGTAATGCATCTTTGCTAAATAAAAATATTAAAAATTCTTACTGACCCCATACATGTGTATATATTTTGAGTATAATATATAACAGTTGTGCAGTAGAATTTCATCAAGACCGTATGATTTTTGCACTTCAACTGATTCTCAGATATGACAGAACAGTCACTCACCACTAAAGGCACTTGCAAGAGTGATGAGAGTTCATCTTGATCTTCTATGGAGGTTTTGGGGTGGACGAGGCCTCCCTGGTTACTGAAAGTGCAGTAACTACCCACAAGCACCTGCTCTGCAATCGTCTGCCGGAACACTTCCACCTTTAGAGTGTCTGCAAGAATCTCTTCTGTTTCCTGAGGACAATAATGCCCTAAACTTAATACAAAACACACGCAAACCAAAACTGTCTGATGGTTTCACGGAGCACATTTTACAGGCTTTTTAGAGAAATATAAAGTGTTGAGAAATCATTTAGACCCATTTACAGTTTGGAGAAAATGGTGATTTCGGACAGTGTTCCATTAGGGATGTTCTTACTCTGTCAAGGTCAGGATGAACAAGAGCAACATAGTCATTACAAGCGATGACGTTCCCCAGTGCAGAAAGACGCTCTTCTACTCTCTGAATCCGCACGGATTCTGGCAGGCTGTTCCTGATGTGCTGTAACTCTTGATCTGTTGTGTTGTTGGGCACCAAGAGACCATGACGATTTCCTGGATCCCCAGACAGACACACGCAACATCTATTATACATCAAGTACGAGGACAGAAAAAGGTTGCAAGACCTAATCTGACCTAGCTTGATACTTACAAAGGTTACATTATTTACTGAAACGTTCTCGTACTTTAACTTTAAATAGTGTTAATCCTGCACAAATGTATACAAACATAAAATAAATTGGATTAGATAAATGCTCTTACCCACACACATTCTGCCAATGATTCGACATCCTGCTATAGAAGCATGAACAACAGGTATTGTTTCTGACAGTTCACCTTCAAAGACACTGTGGGGACAAACAAAAAGCATTTTAAAAAAGAAAATTAAGAGACCATTGCAAAAGTAGCAGTTTCTCTGTATTTACCATTTATATGTATGTTTAAGTCAAATTAACATTTTTCTTTTATTCCACAAACTACTAACAACACTTCTTCCAAATGTCAAGTAAAGACGTCATTTAGAGCATTTATTTGCAGAAAATTACTACTGGTCAAAACAATAAAAAAAGATTCCATGTTTTCAGACCTTGAATAATGTAAAGAAAACAAGTTTATTTTTATATTAACAACAAGGCACTAATGTTTTAACTTAGGAAGAGTTCAGAAATCAATATTTGGTAATAACCCTTATTTCCAATCACAGCTTTCATGTGTCTTGACATTCTCTCTATCAGTCTGTTGGGTGACTTTATACCACTTCTGGCACAAAAATTCAAGCAGTTTGGCTTTATTTAATGGCTGGTGACCTTCCACCTTCCTCTTGATCACATTTCAGAGGTTTTCAGCTGGGTTCAGGTCTGGAGATTGGGCTGGTCTTGATCTAGTGGTCCTCCATCCACACCCTGATTGGTCTGGCTGTGTGGCATGGAGCATTGTCCTGTGGGAATCGTATTGTACTGTTGAGATATGCGTCTTTCACAAAGACAGATCTGCCTGATTCTAATCTTCTCTGATAAGTCCAGTTTTCAGCTTTGCCCAACACCTGGTCCTCTAATGCTTAGACAGAGGCCTGGAGAGGCCTACAACCCACAGTCTCTCACAACCACCCTAGTTGTTATTTTCTGCAAATAAATGCTCTAAATGACATCATTTTTATTTAAAATTTGTAAGAAATGTTTATAGAATAAAACAAAAATGTGCATTTTACTAAAACACATACATATAAACAGTAAATCCAGAGAAACAGCTAATTTTTTAGTGGTCTCTTAATAGCTGTATACAGTAAGGGCAGAGATTTGGCCACGTTGAGATAATCAGTAATATCATTTATGACTTACCTGTAAAAGTTTTCTGAACCGCCAATCGCTACCAAGCAATATGTATTTGTGAGCTTGGCGAAGCATCCAATTTCGTTATTCTTTTCAAATGACGCACGGACTGCCATTCTTCTGCTATAGAATTGATCAAAGCTGTCTGAAACTGATTAGAAACAACATTTATATTGAGACAACTAATTTTCTTATCATCACATCCTAAATATTACTGAAAACTCCAAAAACATGATTATAAAACAAACATCTGTAATATATAAATTAGTTGACATACACACAACTAAGATTGTATGGCAAGTTGACAGTGGGACGTTCTACACATGCCAGTTGTTTATTTGGATTTCTCTACAACTAGTTTTTGATCTAGAATGGAAACAAACATATTTCATATTTCAATAGAAAATCATTATAATGAATAATCATATTTCTAAACAGCGCAAGGCTATTTTAGGCTCAACGGAGGGATAAAGATTTTTTTTTTTCTTATAGAGAGAGAAACATTTTTTTTAAAAATCGCATTTTTAAGCATAAAGGTCTCTGGAACACCAATATTAAATAAAAAAAATTCTCAGCAAAACCTGCGGGTTAAACACGTTGTACGTAACTTTAATTAAAACAGTTCTAGTCGAGGTAGTTAGCAGTCGGCTAAATTTAGTTATTTCAACTTCTCCAGGCATTAAACGCTACCAATTCTGTGACCTCAAATATCAACGCAGGTTAACAATACATATTACATCCTAAATGTAATGATTTTACAATAAAATTCATGACAATTGCAACAGTAATCTTATATTTACCGATAGTCACTCTGTGGAGAAACGTGGAAAGCTCTAAACCACGTGTTCACTTCACTTCCCTGACGTCCTGGCGTGCTGACGTGACGTCAACGCGTTACTGTACGTGATAACCCATGTTGTCAAGAAAAACACTGCTGCCTTTGTTTTTATTCTGAAGTGTATCAAGTTAGATCCTTATTCCTTGAACAACAAAGGATTTATATTTGTAATATAAAAAGGTTTTTTGTATTGAATTAGACACAGCATTTATATCCCATTTATATCCCTATGTACAGACTATTTCTGTAAAACACTCACAAAAAAATAATAATTATTATTATTTGATCTGATAGGTTGCAAGGTCTTATTTTTATCGAGTATATTTTAATAATAATGCAATACACAAATGAAAAGAAGATAATAAAATTAATAATACCATAAGAATCATATAATACCTTGTAAAATTAATTAATTTGAATTGCTTTTTAAATTGTAAATTGTTAGTGTACTCATACATATGCTGGCTTTTATAATAATTTTATAATAACATTATACAATATATCATCAAAATAAATTGAAAATAAATATTTTAAAATAAGGAATTAATTACATTAACAAAAAAGAAAATGAAGGATTTTACAAATACTTGATGGCTTTAACAAGTCACTTTTGCTATACCTTATTTCATAATAATAATAAAAAAATATTATGCCGAATTAATGAATTTATTAAATAAAATATATTCTGTTGTCTTTTTAAATGAGCACATTTACATTTCTATAACCTGTTGTTTTCCAAATAGCTTAGACTGGCGAGCCATGTTGTTTTTGTCATCCACTACAAACCTGCATAGCAACAGGACACACCTCTCCTGGCACAGTGGATTTGTAAGCCAATCACTATTGAGTTTCGGTGTGACGTCGTTTTTGTTGACACTTCCATTAGCTGGCCACCTGCGAAACGTCACTGCAGCAGCGCGCGCCCGTGACCCTCTACGTCCACCCCGCGTTTTCTGCCTGGAAACATCGCGAGCTAATCGGAGCTGTGAAAACGCAAGATTCCAGTGATTGGAGGCAGCGTGGGGTAAAGTTTTTGCCTTGCCTCTGCTCGTTAACACATTATTGATCTGTTTTTGTCTCAGTCACGGTGACAAACACTCCCTAGATGCTTGCAGCGTATGCAGTTTTTGCAGTGTCTTCAATACATTGATTGCTGTCCAGTTAGCGATGATGTCTCTCTTTTGAGGTTCTTGCATCAAACTGAATCCTCTGCAAACAGTTTTGTGAGACAGCTACTGTACATTATCATAAATATCTTGCTTATGAAGTCAGGAACGATAACTGAAAAATATACAATGATAATACCATGTTTTAATTGAGATCAATAATGGTGTTATTTTGAGTACATGAATATGGTAATATTACAGTATGATGGTATAAATCACTGTACCACACTGTAACATTACTTTCTTGTATTGGATTGATACTGTAGAATGTGTTTATACTGATTAGAATGTATTCATAATATATTTTTGCAACTGTCAATGCTAAACTAAGTCTAATGTATTTTATTAAAGAAATGGGGTCGGATCAAAGTACCAGTTCAGCTGCTGACCAGCCACAGAGGAATACATGCGATCTGCCATTCGAAGGTGAAGCATCTTCATCCAGTGTCCAAACTGATACTGGTCCTGAGCCCCCAGATCCAGATCCAGACCCAGACACTGACCTGCCCCAATGCCGAATATGCACCAGAAAGGTAGATGACATGAGCTTCATGATATCCTGCACTAACTGGTACTAAAGACCAGAGACTGACTATATTGCCAAATTCAGTGTGGAACAACAGAAGACACGGAGACGCTGGAGTTGCAGTGCTGTTTAAATGGGTTTGATGCCATGCAATATGTCATGCAATGTGCTTAAAGACATCAAAGATAACGTTTCGGCTCACATTTGTATTTACAAACCTGTTCTGCTCTACAGCTGCGCACTTATGTACTGATTGCTTTGTGTTAAAAAGCGTGTATTATGTAGTTGATATCAACTTGTACTAATTAAATTTGCATGTGCAAATATAATGAATTTCATTGTAAAGCGTTTATCCAGAAAGCACCAAACACTTGACATTTATGTAATTTTATTTTATTGACATTTCTTTGAACATGGTGATATTAGATACACAGTGTAAAACTGTAGACTGAAAACGGTAAATAAAAATGACTCATTGTTCAAAGAATTAAAAACAGGATTTAAGAAATAAAACTTAAATCATATCTAATATTAGTAAAGCAACCAGTTTAAGATCACTCTCATTCTTAATAATCAACATTATGCATGACAATGTGAAATCATAGGCTACCATTAGAGTGAAAGAAAAATACAAAAGGTCTGAAAAGTTTCAGTAAATCTTTGTATTTACATGACCATTTAAAACCTGGACGAAGCTGAGCAGACAGCAACATTTGACCTGTAAATCAGAAAATATCAAAATTCCAAGGACAGAATCTGAATTTATTTAAACCAGAGTGAGACGTTCACTCTTAAATTCTTGTCAAAGGGAAAAAAGAACCAGTTATATACACTAATACAGTAAATTCCCCCATGGTCAGTCAAGAAAAAGAATAATAAAAAACAACCAAAACAAAAACGTTAAAGCTATCTCAGATAAAATCTTCATTAAAATTAACCCTCTGTAATTAAAAAGCGTAAATACAGTTGGTTCCTTGACTACCTTGATATGTTTGTCCTATTGTTAGTCTCATAAAAGGACCATAAAAAACAAAAGGCAACAGCAGCTCGGGTTTAAAGTGACTGTTGTCCAAAGCCACGATCATACCCATTAAAAAGAGGCAAATTACCAGAGAATTCCTATTTACGTATCTCCCTGTACAGTTCTGTATTTTTTTAATTTTCTTTTTCTGTGCAACTAATGTGGTTATAGGCATGGCTTCACCTTGATTTCAAATTAAACTGTGTAGAATACCCTTATGTCTCCTTTAATGATAAATAAATAGCTTTTCATATGATAAGCCTCTATCTTTACAAACCTTTCACATGACCGTACGACAAACATTTCTAAAGATATCCACCTTTGATAAATACACTTTAGTTCTTTTAAACGTTTCACTTCTGACTGCTAAATGTTCAGTGTGTTAATATATACACATAATACTGGCTTGCGCAGTGCTCTCTTAGCTTCCTCATGAAATGGCATGGTTCCTAACTTAAATGTCCTGTTTTTTTTTTTTGTTTTTTTTTTTTTTTCACAATCAAATCTTTAAGTGATAATAGTGCAGATTAGAAGATAAACATGTCTGCAGACCTTATTCTGAGACACTTGGTCACGTCATGCTTTTTTATTAATGCATGAAAAGTGTTAAATGTCCTCCCAAAGGCATTTCAGACCAAAATTCTGGAGATGTTTTGAATGGCATAGAAGATGCGACGCAAGTGAAAATGCATCTGGTTTTTAGGTTACATCTGTAAATGTTAGTCATCCCAAATGCCCAAATTGTGGCAGACCTTTGGGAATGCACACAAAACTCAGATGTTAATTGCCAAATAGATTGTACAGAAACTCATGGAAGTAAACAATATTGGGTTTGCATATAGTTCAGGAATAGATTCATAGAAACACATTTATGTGGATTGCAATACAAATGATCAAGATGTATGATGTGTAAATACCTCTAGAGTTTATCCATTATTCTGTAAATTTGACATTTTGATCCTAATTTACTCAGAGTACTTAAGCAGCCTTGCCACTAGAGGTTTCTTCCATCACAAGACATCCTAATATTGATAAAGAACATACTTTAAAACTCTAAGCATTTGAGCTGCTATACATAAACACATAAAACCTCTTAAGTATGGAACACACTGTTGTGCCACATTGTCAAATTCAGTCCATGGCCTATTAGAGTAAGTGGTTTTGCCGCCTCTTATACCAACACCAGCTCATCGGACAGATTTAAAGTTGAGGAAGACAATTGGTGATGCACAGTGTGTTCCATTAAAAATTCCACCCAGTACTTCCTGTACCCGATACATTAGATCACTTCACGGCCACATTGCTTGTTGTTGCGAACAGGTGCTCTAGATTCAGAGCTGACTAATAAAAATGCTTGTCTGAGAGACAATAATGTTGAGTCTTTCCCAAGTGGGCACAAACATGTAAAATCTGCTCTAGTTTCATGCCACTTCTCTACCCACGATCAAGCTGCTTGCACAACAGATCCAGAAAATGATAAGAGAAGGAGGGCAACAAAAAATGTGCATTGTTTTCACTTAGTAAAGGCATTGAATAATATATCATGGGATGTGTTCATGTATCCACTGTTGAAATAATGAGGTGGAAATCAATGTAAATGAGCAGTGTTCAGTGTGCCATAGCGGACTTAAAGACAAGGCACAATGTCTTAAAGGGGTACAGTCATGTAGCCCCTCCACAGTACTACTGCATTGAGCTAATCCGACCAAAACACTATGCTAAATCTACATTTTTTCCAACATGTTCTAAAACATTCCACAGTCAATCATTATACCAAGCTTTCTTCTAACAAAAAAGTACCACGGTATCACGTATCAAGGTACAATGATAATACAACAGCCTAAAATCGCACAGCGTATGACTGCCTTTAATCATTACGTTCTCAAACATTTTTTTTATGCACATATTTGCATTGCATTGACAGTTTGCTGTATTTTGTCTTTCAAATCAGTGGTTACGTGATGGTTCCCCTTTAAAGAAGGCCCAAAAGCTTTAAAAACCACACAAAAGTGGGTGAAATTTTACTTTGGAAGACAACAAGTTTTCTCATACCCACAAAACCTTCAACAGACAGCAGGACTATTCAGAAAACATTCATGTTGGTTGAAATGTATTACAAAGTAGATGATCTCCAAGTGGTCGATCGTTTGGGTAGATGTATATATGGCAACTACAAAAGTGACGTAATGTCACAAACACCATGCCAATGAAGCCAGCTCAGTGTAAAAATATGGTAAAGCTCGAATAGATGCTCAAATCATTGGTGGAGACACATTAGAAACCTAAAAGTAGATGCCAGGTAGTTTTTGTTGCAGATTCATGCTCCATTGAACTGTGAATACAATATGTACACGATTCTCTGCGGAATAAACAAAAAGTGGCTTTTTTGTAGCTAAAAATGCTCTTTCCACAGAGAAAAATAAAATGGATTTCATTACATGCAACCTAAATGTGTTAAGGCAAAAATATCAGCAAAACCCCAATATCAAATGATAAACCATGTGTTAAGTGAAGCCTTATAGGGAGTCTCGCCAAATCTACCATCTTAACATTGTGATTAAGATGCTACAAACCTTTAATATATATATATATATGCCCGAAGCTATGTCAGGTTAATCCAAAAAGTTCCATTTGAAATTCTGAAAACATCAATTACATCTCAGCTCCTTCCAATGTGCAATGTGTCATGTCCAATCACACAGCAGATGAGCACGAAATGTGTAAATATGGTACAGTCAGACACACTTCACTGTTAAATAGCACAGTCGAACCAATAAAAGCACCCGACAGACATTTTTGAGCTAAGTGTTAGACAATCCACACCGAACACATGAAATTGAAGTCACTTCAACGCAAGACATACAGCATATTACGTTCATTCGAAGAGGACGGATGAACCGTTGAGAGATCATCTCCTGTAGGCAATGGGAACAAAGCTATTTCATTTTCAGATCTGTTCATTGTTCATGTTCCTGCCTGGCACCAGTGTTTCAAATATTACACTTGGTGAAATGGTAACACGGTACAAAATGGTGGGAAACATGACAAATAAAAGCGAAATATAACAGAGATTGCAAGAAATCAGGCCTAATCCAAAACAACCAAATTGTGCATATTATGACACAAAATGACTCTCTTACAAAGACATAATGCAAGTGCAAGTCTGATCGAAAAGAAAACCTCTTTTGTTGCCGACTGATAAATACAGCAAAAGAAGAAAAGGAATAGAGTACAGTAGCAAGTGGGAGGAGGTGTTAAGACTGCCCTAGTTATTCTAAATCGTTCTTCCTACTCTGTGGAAATAGGTAGGCAGCTGAGGAAAGGGAAAAAATGCAAACAAACATTCAGATTGATGTTATGAAGCTAATTCATTTGAAAATGCCACCTAACCTCCCTTAAAAACATGTTGCAGTCTTCGAGGAGTGCTAGGGGTGAACCTTTTACCCCGTAAATGAAAAAGACTGCAAGAATTCCTTGGTATTCTTTTCTATGGCCTTTCTACCTACATGGTTTTCAAGTCATTTTTTGTCATTTTGCTCATTTAATTTCTTTGATAATACTTGAAATTAATGTACAAGTTTATGTTGAGAACGAGACAAGGATTTGCTGGCTTTTCGCAAATCTGCGGTTCTTCTAACTCTCCTGGAGAAGAGAAAGTGATGGTCTCGGTCAAAGCTGGAGTGTTGGTTTCTCAACCGTCAAGACTTCACCTGGTTAGCCTAAGGCCAGGGCATAACTTCACATGTTCAATCCCCAGAAGTTTTGTCCGTTGGGCTCATGCTAAAAAATTGCAATATTTGTTGTAAAGTTCTGTCTCAAATGGGAAGGAAGAGGAAACTTCCTTGCCTCGTCTTTTGTTCCCATTCTGGGACAAGGTTGTTCAGAAAACAGGCACTGGTCAAACCTCAGCATAGTAGCCCTCACTTATGTTCTCAAGCATTTGGGGTCCATCGCGCCCCTCGGTCCGTCATACCCACTCCTGCACGGGGTGTTTGTAGTAGGTCACGTGCTGTTGGACGTTTTTGTTCTTGAACTGGAAGATAGTATATACAAGGACCAGAATGCACAGTGAGAGGATGCATGGGATGACCACAGCGATTGCGTTTACAGTGCTGGGTACATCGTTAATGGCGACCATGATGTCGACATCATCGTGTGGAAGGTGACGATCCTTGTTCTTTTCTACTTCTGACTGATCGCAGCCCATCCAGTCTTTGAGGATGGATTTGGGGTAGCCTGGCTCCACCGTTAACTTCTGGTTATCGAACTTCCAGTAATCCTTTCCCTTGTAAAAGTAGGTATAAACTAGAAAAAAAATCAGAGAGAAACAAAATAAGATATTAGTACATATCCATAACCAGAACTCATCTACTATTGGTCAACAAACAGATAATCCCGCCCTCAAGCTCACGCCATTGGTTGAGTGAATGCTCAAACAACATTGGAAATGTTTTGAAATGCCACAGAGCCAGAGTGTTTGCTTATTTATAATTAATTTAATTAATTTAGTAAATTATTTAAGTAATAATTGACGTAGTTTTACTAATTTACTGACTGGAAATTCACTGATTAGAATGAGTTATTGCACAAAAAGAATTAGAATCGTGAATTATCAAGCTAAAGTTGTAATCATAAACAGGTGTAAACATGAACAGATTAATGGTAGAAACCCATTCAATACAAGCAAATATTTACATGCAGGCAGAGATGCATGCCCTTTTCAGAAAGCTCAATTCATATTCACGATCACATAAATAGCTGTCCTTGTGAATACTCAATGACACAGTATTTCAAAAAGTTGTTCCAGTGTTACACAATCCCTCAGGGAGCTGTCAGTCTGATTGCCAATGCCACATAAACAAATGCATCCGAGACACTCACAAAAGTGCGCAGACCCAAAACTAAACGTAAATACAGTGAAGAGGCTTTAGACAGCAACCCATGAGTGTGTGACTGATGAAGTGCTCATCCTTCCTCTCTTACTTTCCCTCTTCTTACTCGCTATCTTACCGAGCAAAACATGCCAAATCCCTCTTGCAAAATCTGAGTGACAGAAAAATCATGAGCAGACCAAATAGTCTATATAGCCCTCTTGGCTTCTCCATCTTGAGTCCTGGCCCTAGGCTCCATGTTGAGGCATGGTTATGACATGGATCACAGAAAAGATGATCATTCCTTCACCGGATAATACTCTAGAGAGAAGAAGGAGAAATTTGCAATTCTGTGCAGCCACAACAGAAATACTTGACTCTAGTGAATAACACTTGAGTATTTACTATTCAAGCCAACGCAGCAAAAGAGAGAATATCATTTGGGCAACTGCATCACGGTCATCATCCAAAGTCGCCCATTTTAGTTTCTGTAGTACTTACTTAATCCTCTTTGTCCCATGTGAGACATAAGGCCATAGTTTCTATAGTGCTAAACTGTAATTTAGATCCTGATTATTTACATATTTCTACTTTATTCATATTCTAGGTATATATTCAATATTATTTTGTTGGCAGTACAACATTATTCAACATTATGAATATAAGGTTTTATAAAATATTTCATAAAAATGTTTATTAAAGTCAAATGGAATTTTACATATTTATGTATTTTTTAATAAAACATTTAAAATAGAAATATAAAAATAAATACTATGGTTTATTAATATATTGGTGTATATATAAAAAATCTTTAAATACAATTCTCCCTTTTGTCTATTTAGTGTGGACAACTTGCTCAACAGAGATATTTACTGTATTTCATTTCTAAGCCATGTTTGATTGGGGGAAAAAAAAATGTTTTAATAGTTAAGCAATTTCAGAGCAAATACATTAATATTGGCATAAATATTGAATGCCATCAAAGGCTATATATACTATTTCTTAGCTATATTGACCAGTCATAGTATCACTTTAAAAGAAGAAGAAACCACATTCCCTCTTCACATAGTACTTTCCAATGATTTCCAGTTATTTGGATGTTATTTTCCCTGCATTAAAACTTCTGAGACATACCATTAAATTAGCTCTCTATCATAACAGCTACCATTTTACTATATTTCTAATCATGCATCGATTGTGACTGAATTTTAATACCCAAAAGTTGTGTCTGCCTTTTCTCCTGGCCAATCCAATCCAGATCCTGTGCCAATCCAGACCTGCTATCCGATCGCCACTGAGGAGGAGTCAGAGCCAAAACACTCACTGTCAACACCACAATATTGCAGTGACTGCGCCAAACAAACACTAATCAATTATTCTACAAGGATGAGCGCGACACAAGACCTCACCACATTTATTACTAGTGCCAACTCAATAAAACACATAAGCATGCTGCGTAAAATGAACACAGTGTCAAAATAGCAGCAACAGAGGATGATAAAAATTAACCAACACTCAATAAATAGTTAAATGCACTATTCTTCCTCCAAGTAATATCATTCATGTTTACGGTTTCCAAGCAACAATGCATTAATACTGAATGTGCAATTTCAGGTGTGCAATTATTGGCTTTTCAAATCTGCTTTCAGTGCTATGACATCTTCACTGATTATAACGCATTGCACAACAGATTAGACCAGAACTACACACTCATGACCGAAGCTCAACCAACTTGCAAACCGGAGCGAAGCAGAGAGATAAGATGCCCACCGACCAAATGGCTGATTGCCACATTAAATATTGATTGGATATTGGAACCTCAATGACTCACATCCTTCTCGACTGACAAAAGCTCCTTGCGGTGCATTAGGGATGCCCTTCCAGACGCTGATGGGTTTGGGGTAGCCTGGGTCAGCCGTGCGCTTCTCCTCATTGTAGCGCCAGTACTGGTCACCCTTGAAGAAGTATGTTTTGCCCACTGGTTCCCAGCGTAAGGCTGTGTCAATGCCATCACGTGGGAGACAGTTGCCCAACTCTACCAGGCTGTGAGGGTACCCGGGCTCTGCTGTAACCTCCTTGAAGACCCAGTATTTATCCCCTAGAGTCAAAACAAGGAGGAGTGGTAGATGAGCTAGAAAATAAATTGGTTATATTGAATTATGTTATTGCATAACACCAAAAATACGCTTATACGCCATATGCAAATGCAAAGTTATACCAATCTTCACTGGATCATCATTTGATTACATTAACACTTTACAATAAGGTTTCATTTGTTAATATCAGTGTTGTAGTACTCGAGACTCGTACTCGGTCTTGGACTCAGTCTCGAGACCATATTGTAACGGTCTTGGTCTTGTCATGGACTCATGAACATATTAGGAATCGGACTCATTCCCGAGACCAGTCGAGTCCCATTCAAAATATTTCATGACTATTACTGTATGTTAATGTTTGGGGGCAAATAGCAATGATAATATTGATTTTCCACAGTCTGTTCAAAACCTAGGCTCTCGAGCCATATTTGGCTCTTTCACTGAATGCCTATGGCTCGACTGAAGAAAAAAATAAACCAAACAATTTTTTAAACTTTTTTTCCCCCATCAATAATCAAAGCTAGCGTGTTGATTTAATTAAAAATCTATATATTATATATTTTAAAATATTACATAATTAACCAATGGCGGTTTGTCATGTATAACACCCCAACCAATTGTAATCTAGCTGGCACAATTTTAAATTTCATTGGACAATGTGAAGTGGAAATTACATGGACAGACGAGCAATTTCCGCGGTTTGTCTCATTTTATAAATTGCATCGCTGACAAAATGGATGTTAACTGACTTTAAAGCCAAAAGTCACATTAATGGTAAGTAGTGTTCAATTCATTTAGTGTTGATACACCGTTTACTATTTGAAGAAACTATCATAGTTAATGAAATTAAAAGTGCCACCTACAGGCTTATTATGTGAAGTGTAGGCTGGCGAAATGGTGACGTGAAAGGACTTTATTATATTACCATTTTTGATAATTATTAGCTTATGTGGCATTATGAAATAAGTCTCTTATGCTCATCAGGCCTGCATTTATCTAATCAAAAACAGCAATGTATTTTTTTAAATATTATTACAGTTTTAAAAAATGGTTTTCTATTTGAATATACTTAAAATAAAATTTATTTCTGTGATCAAAGCTGAATTGTCAGCATCATTACTCCAGTCTTCAGTGTCACATGATCCTTCAGAAATCATTCTAATATGATGATTAATTTTCAGAGTTAGAAAGTGGAAACAATTGTGCTGCTTAATATTTTTTTATACCATGCTGTGATCCTTTTTTCAGGATTTTTTTATTTAAAAATGTTCAAAATAACAGCATTTATTCAAAATGTTCTAACAAATTACCTTTTAATGGAAAAGAATATTGCTCACTGTTAGTTTGTCAAGCTCATGTTTACTTTCTGTGTGTTTTAGGGGCCGTTTATATGACACCGTTTAAACTAAAAACTGAAAACTTTTTATGCGTTTTGGCCATTCGTTTACACGACAACCGTGTTTTGGGGACCTGAAAACGTAAGCTTTTGAAAACGGGTGTCAAAGTGCAAGTTTTCGAAAACAATACCGTTATCTCCGTATGAACTACAAAAACGCGAATTTGTGAAAACGTTATGCGCATGCGTATTGTGTGTTCAGTCTATAGGCACGTAGTGTTTCTTTATCCAATACGTCGCCAACTACTGGCCTGGGAGCATAATACAACGTTTTTAGTCGTTTACGTGGATCAGTGTGAATAGGGATCGTTCTGACAACATTGTCGTCTGTACGCAAAAAAGCAAAGTAAAAACTTTTCTATTTTTAAGTACATGATTGTTGTGTAAATGTACCCTTAATTTGTACATACGTGGTTGTTTGGTTATATTCCCTAAGTGTTCAAAGAATCTTTATTAAAGGATTAGTTCACTTTAAAAAGAAAATTCTGCAGGACCGCCTCCATATTCAACTTACAAAAAAAAACTTTTTTCGTAATTTGAATACAAAATGCTTATCACTTAGTATAAGCGTTTTGAACTGGGAGAGTTTTACACTTCGTAAGTTGAATACGGAAGGCGGTCGAGCGGAAGCTAGATATTTTACTTTATAACTTGTTAAATAAGGATATTTTTCTTACACAAACGTATGGCTACTTGTGCGTCAGGATATTTATTAATTTATCACCGATTGTGTTCATCAGAAAGAAGAAAGTCATATACACCTAGGATGGCTTGAGGGTGAGTAAAGCTTGGGGTCATTTTCATTTTAAAGTGAACTAATCCTTTAAAGTCTTTTTGTTTTGCTATTTTATGTCTTTTCAGTATTTAAATCCTTTTATTCAGATGTTTTTTGCTGTTGTTGTTATTGCATGCAAATATGTGCACTGAATTTTGCAAATAACCCACAGCCTATAATGAGCCTAACCTACACAAAAAGGAGATGTACAGCATTTGCACTGATAAAATGACAATGGCTTATTTTAAATGCAGCATTATTTCAGCACAGTAAACTGCATTGTGTGTAAAGATGCTGAAATGCCAGCATGACTTTATTTAATCAGTCCTTTATCTATTAATACCGATGTGCATTCTCTGAGATAACCATAGGGCATCCTGTGCGCTTGTTTTCTAATGAAACATCACAGAACAGGAGACTCGGGCTATAAATATCTCACCCAACCTCTCCTTGCGCAGCAAGACTGCGCCGGGCTAATTTAATGAGAAAGAGAGGGGGTGAGGATGGCGAGATAGAGAGAGATCGTTTGAGAGAACAAACTGAATAATAAAGTACTAAATAGATTCACTAAGGCTGTCAGGCCCAGTGGAGGATAAACAATATGGATAAATGCAGACCTTTCCTAAGATTAACCCACAATCTATCAGCATTTATCTACCCTTTAACTCAGTGTACCCATGCTTGTATTAAAAAGGTACATAAAACGAATTAGTCTGAGCAAAATATGTTGATTTGAGCTGAAACTGATCCAAAGGCAACAGATGTTTAATGGATATTGCTTCACTTTATTATCTAGGCCATATTCAGGTACTTAAATATAGAGCTTTTTATTAAGACTTCAGGATGTATTTGGTATCATAATTTACAGTTATTACAAAAGATGTTATGAAACAATCAGAGCTTTTAAAACTAGCCTGAGGCTGCACATATTATATCAAGCGATAATCACTTATTAGTTTTGTTAATGGTTGTTTGAATATTCTCTGAATTAAAGTCATGACAACTAATATAATAAATCTTACCTTTGAAGAACACAAATTTGCCATCTGATCTCTCATAAGCAGCGTCAATGCGAGGAGGTAGACCCTTCCAGAACTGGTCTATCAACATAGGATAGCCTTCCTGAACTTTGTTGTTGCGCAAACGCCAGAACCAGCGATCCTGTGATGAGTAAAAGATTATTTGGGTCGATTATATAATTTAGACTCTTTAGCTGAGTCTTTTTTTCCAAGTAGGGATGAACAATATTAAATATATGTCCAATACCTGTATAAGCCAATATTTTTTTTTTTAATTATTCCCAATAAAAAAATGGCCTTCATTAAAATACTATACTATTTTGTCTAAATACTGCCTGAAATCAATGAATATTACCTGACAGCAATCAATAAACAAATCCCTAATATCTCTAACAACAATTTCCAGATATAATACAGATATATTATATGTGCCAACTTTCAACAAAGCATATTGCATGTTAACAACTGCTTCTTACTTTTACTGAATCATTTGTTAATACCTGGTATAAAAAATTACAATTCTTGATATCACATACAACCAAATTTGACTAAAATGATCTGTATTATGGTATTATATTATGTTATGTTTTATTAATAATGGAAAGAGAACTGATGCAAATCACCTTAAAAACAAACATCTCCCGCCGAAAGAAGGCCACAGTGTTGAAGTTGCCATCGCAGATGTTGGGTCTTCCATTACCAGGAGAGAACGGCCGATCTCCAGAGGGTGGGCGAGCAGGGCGAGACTGCCGGTCGTGCTTTCTCTCAGAGGTGGAGTGTGTGCGTCGTGCAGGTAGAGTAGGAAGAGGTCGAGTGGGCTCCAGCATGGCTGTGGGTATTCCTGGAGAAGAACAAAGTTTAGTTAGCCTTCCATGGCATTTAAAGTATAATCTATATCCTTGCTTAGTTCCTTCAAAATGATAACAGAGCTAATAGATATAACTGTACCATAGATTTTCTGGATCCCCTGAAGGTCATCTAGAGGCAGTTTGAAGTTGTGCGTGTCCATGTATTGATAGAAGGGGGCCATGATTGCACTGGGGTCATTGGAATGTTCCAGACCCAATGCGTGTCCCAACTCGTGTACGGCCACCAGGAAAAGGTCATTGCCTGAAAGGTAAAGGTAAAGTTCAAATGCATGTTTGATTCACTACTAATCAGAATTTGAAAAATATAACAGTATGGCATACACTGCATGAACAAGAATATGGAAGCAGGAGAATTACCAATGCAAAGCCTAGCTCTGCATATTTAATGTGCATTTTGTTAAAAACAGTCCAAATAAGAGCTCGCATAGAAGTTCATCAAACGCTGACTTAGCAGAGAATAAATGTGTTCATTCTATCATTAAAGGAATAGTTCACCCATAGTTCAGCACACTTGGGGTACCTGCTTTTTTTGTCCCTTCTGGAGCTTAACAGCATCCATCCCCATTCACTTTCACTGTATGGTACAGTATAATGCACCTGGGAAATTGCATATGCATATTAAATCAATAATCAATGTCAGTTTCTGTAAACTTTCAAAACCAGGTGCAATCCATTTGATTATTAGTTTAGAGAGGAACTGATGGGTGAATGCTAATTGAATGCATACTGCAATAAGTCTACTGTATGGAGAAAAATCCTGAAATGTTTTCCTCAAAAACCTTAATTTCGACTGAAGAAAGAAAGACATAAACATCTTGGATGACATGGGGGTGAGTAAATTATCAGGAAATTTGATTTCTCAAGTGAACTAATCCTTTAAAATCCCACTCCAGCCCTACTGTAAACAATGTGGCTTAATGAAATATAATTTTTAAAACTGAAAATATATTTTGTTTACACTTTCAAATGCCAAAATGTATGACCAAATACTTAGGGCTAAATTTACTAAACAGAGCAAATTAGCTTGAGACTGCAATCCCATGAAAGCGCAGATGGGAGTGGAAATGTTTGCAGCTGATCTACTGACAATGCACATATTAAAGAACACACACGCAACCAGTTTATTTCCATAATGACCAACGCAATCTATCAAGAGTAGCGCAAATTTGAGTAGGGTCACAAACAAGCAGGGCTGATGATAATCAGGTGTGTGAACTGCTAACAACAGAGATGCAAAATGGCTTAAGACATGCTTTTTAAGGCAGCAAATAATGGTGCAAATACCAGTAAATTGACTAGCGCAAACCTTAGTAAATCATGATTGATTTAAATACTCTCCTCCCATAAATTTTGCATCTGACAGGGAAACTCCTGCAAATGCATAAGCAATAAGGTCAGCCACAAAAACAAGCCTTTTCATTGCTAATTTCTTATTGCGTGTCTCTAGTATATCCTGACAGTAGTTTTTTTTTACGCCTAAAAGCCATCACCAGAACATGACTCAGTCGAGACTGACATGTTCAAATCTTTGGAAACACAGAAGGGATGTGACACCATATCACTCAAATCACAGAAATAGCCTGATCTGTTGGTTGGCGTCTATTGGTGCTACAAGTATCAGATGGCTCACAAAGCGTCTTGTACATTTTTTTTTTTTTTTTTTTTACAGACTGCTTCCCTTTTCTTAGAGGTTATCTTGGCCAAAGATTTTCTCCTTTAATAACCCTCAAGCTCTGTCCAATTTAACTATTTTATTCTCTGTCTCTTTGAAAAGAAATAGATTTTGTGTTCTGTAAAGGAGTAAGTGTTATTGTGAATATAAAATCTACATCAGCCGCTGAAGATAAATACATCTACTGTTTGTTGCAAACTGGTTACTTTTGAACTGTATCCACTAGGGTTGATATGGTGTATAGAGAAAGAACTGTAAAGTAGTGAATGTGTGTGTGTACTGTGTACAAGGTACAGATTGTGTGGTCTATAAAGCATGTACTTGAACTGCTGACATTGCAGCACCCAGGCAAAGATAACACAGCAAATATGCAGCATGCAGGCACGGAAAAAAGAACGCAATGCTCTGTTTTCTTTATGTTTCCCCTGTGGTCTCTACTGATGCTCCTCAGCTCTCTGCTCCAGTTTACCACTCCAGAAGCTCCCAATAGATTCACCTCTACACATCTGACTGATCTATTTATCTACAGCTGCAGAAAATTCTAGAAAATCCATCCATCTTATCCCATTTAATCTAACGTTCCCCTACTAAATAAATAAAATACATGAATTCATCATTAAATAAAAATAAAATATTAAAAATATTAAATATAAATAATAAAATATAACATTCATATTACTATGTCAGAGATTACAGCCCTGTTTCTTCCACCACAAAAACTTTCCTCATGAACTCAGGACTTTGGGGTGTTCCCGTGTTCTGCCCTCAGGAACCAGGGTCTAAATAAAGTTCCAGGTAAAAATTTTCCCCTCAGAATATCCCTGCTCATGCTCAACTTTTGGGGGTAGGACTTGGGCACTGAACATGTGATTGGTTGAGTTCACGCAGCATTTTGATTGGTTGACTCTACGCAGCATTTTATTTCAACCACCATTTTTAAAAGTCTGTTGCGGTGCATGCAGTAAGAGTTGTTTGCTATTCGAATCAACAATGGAGTTTAAAAATTACGACTGATGGGCCAACGACAAGGTTCAGGCTTTTTTAAGAGTATATGCGGAGGACAAAATCCAGCGGGATTGTCGCGCTGGAAAGTCGCGCACAGTCCTACATGACCGGACTTGATCTTCACGGTACTTTAGACCGCGATGGAAACGCAGACAGCAACAGGTCTGGGGGAAAAAGTTCCTAGGACAAATTGTTCCGCGTAATTTCAGTGGAAAAGCCTTAATGTAATGAAGCGTTGAGAATACATTTTGTGTGCAAAAACAAAGCAAAAATAATGACTTTATTTTAATGACAATTTCTTTTCTACCATGTCATTCTCCTAGGCTGTTGACATAGTAAACACAGTGCAGTGCTTCCGGGTTCTACGTCAGAACGTCGACTCATTATTGGCCAAGGCTGTACACATGAGCAGGACGACGCATGCTGGCCAATAATGAGCCGGCGTTCTGATGTAGAACCCGGAAGCGCTGCACTGTGTTTACTACGTCAACAGCATAGGAGAATGACAGGGAAGAGGAGAAATTGTTGAATAAAATTATTTTTGTTTTGTTTTTGTGCAAAAAAAGTATTCTCGTTGCTTCATAACATTAAGGTTGAACCACTGTAGTCAAGTGGACTATTTTAACAATGTCTTTACTACTTTTCTGGACCTTGAATGTGGTAATTATGTTGCTTTCTCTTGGGGATCAGAAACCTGGATTTCATCAAAAATATCTTAATTTGTGTTCCGAAGATGAATGAAAGTTTTACGGGTGTGGAACGATATAAGGGTGAGTAATTAATGACAGAAATTTCATTTTTGGGTGAACTAACCCTTTAAACATGATTTTACTCACATCTGACCACAAAGAACTGAACAGATGAACTGGAAATAAAGTGCAGCCTCAGAGCCACACCTACTTATTATATAATCACCAATGGGAGTTCAAAGGTGTCTACCAGCCAGGGTTGCATTTCCCAAAGGCATCGTTTGTCAACTATGGTTGTAACTCTATTGACCTCTATTGGTAATGACGGAACTTGCAACCATAGTTCGGTTTGGGAAACGCACCCCGGAGCAAAGTTCGAACTACAGAAACAACCTCCAAATGAACTTTGTTTTGGCCTGATTTTGTTCAAAATGACATCACACCACTTCAGATTTCGCTCAAAGTATATAGGGGCCCTAATGGCAATAATCATATACAATTGAAAACTAAGTACTATGAAAGAGCAAATCACAGTTTATTACATTATATTATATTATCACATTATAGCGCCACACTTACCATCGTGATTGGCATTTCCTAACGTCCAGGGCTCATCAGAGTCAAAGTGGGTGTCTCCACCAATTCCGGGACCGGGGAAATATGCATGAGCTAAAAAACCTCCCTCTCCGTCAAAAGGAGAACTGTCACCATGGAAACCAGAGGCAAAGAAGATCATGATATCTGCCTCTTTACCCTCGTTCTTGATCTCAGAATAGGCCACTTCCTGAAAGGTCAGTGGGGTCACTGTCTGCCAGACATCGAAGGCCTGGCGAATGGCTCTCTGGGTATCTTTCTCGCCCACTTTGGGGGTGAAATTATGTATGCTGGAAACAGGAAGAAGAGGAAGGATACAGAAAAAAAGATCATGCATACTTAATATTATATTGCATGACTTAATATTAACTAATTCATTAAAATTAAATATTTCATGGAACAAGGTGCTTTTTAAACTAGTTTAACTAGTAAAATATAGTGCAAAATATAAAATGTAAAGTTATAATAAAAAAAATTCAAAACAAATGTGAAATGTTGCCTTGGCAACTAACTGAAATAAGCTGAAATTGAAGTTCTAAAATAATCTGAAATAAAAATAAATCAAACTAGAAATAATTTAAAGAAACTAATAAAACTGACAAAATCACAACAAAAGTACTTCAAAACTTAATCTAAAATGAAAAATAGAAATATAATAATAAAAGCTAATTAAAAATATGAATAATACTATAAATAATAGATAATATCAGTAATACTAAAATAACACTGCAACCCTGCATATTTATTTTTCATCCCTATGACATTTAACATCCCTATGACACTATGCCATCAGTCTAATAGCATTTTTTTTTTTTATTAGAAATGCTGTTTCTATATGAATTAGTTCTGCAATAAACTGAAGCGAATGCCATTCGAGTGCACAGCGCTGTGCTGTTACATAAGAATTAATCTGCATAAAAATTTCCTTGAATATAGGGCAAAAGTTAAACCAGGCCAGACACCTAAGGCAAAAGCAGATGGTTGTCTCTGGCACAAAACTGCAGGCACACACAAGTGAGAATATCACATTTGATTAACCAGTGACTACAAACTAAGCTCAAGCCTGCATTAGATGACTAAATGAAATTAATAGAGCTTAAAAACAGATGAAAGCAAACAAATGTTTGCAAATTATCTAAATGGTCTCATGTTTATGCCAATAGCAATGCACCGCAAGTACAAAATGTCCCAGAATCCCTTTTGTTCAGCTCATATACACTGAGTCAGCATCATGTAACCATCAGAAACAGCTTCAAGTCAAATCCTGCAAATATATTGGCTTTCTGTCTACTAAAATGGTTCATCTGGATTTTTAAAGGTAACATACTGTAGACTGATCCTTTTTTGTGTATGAAAATGAACTATTATATATATATATATATATATATATATATATTATTCAATATAATATAATATTCAGTTATATATATTACATTTTATTATTTATATTATATATTAAGGTTAGGTTTCAGAGACAGGCATAGGCAGAAACTGACTTAAAAAATAAATGAATTAATAGGTTGAGTGGGTTTTGGGGGGATAATAGCAAAGAAAACCACTCAAAGTACCAGCTTTTCATCAGCTATTCCTCTTCCATCCTGACCCACAACATCCCTTGTTTCTATGTTTCTCGCTCTCTCTCTCACTCTCTCTCTCTCTCTCCCATCAGACATAAAAACAAAAGCTTCTTGTAGCATTTTTAAGGTTGGAGGGAAGCATTTCAACAACGTTTGTCTGGAACATTGTGTAAGCGGCATGTGTTTCAAAATATACTCAAACGTGTGAATGCAATATGCACTAAAATAATTGAAGATGAGGGTACAAATGTACTCCACAGGCTGGCTTCAGTAAGATGCCTAATGGGCCACCATTAAAGAAAATCAAATCATGTGAGATGCTGTTAGTTACAGACATATGGAGTTTTTGGAATGCTTCCCCGCAATAGCATACAATGGTCATTCATCTATAAAGAGTAAACACAGTTTTTGTAGTTTCGTCAAGAGGTTCCTCAGGTGTAATATTCAGTGAATCAGTCCATCCATCCATCCATCATGTAAGCTTTGCATTTAAACTGTCTCTGAATATACTGCACACTTTACCTGTATGTGATCTTTTTGTCCCTCCATTTCTGACCAGTGAGGGCATAGCGTTTATTTCTCCTCCGTCGGCTGATGTGAGGGTGATCTGGAACCCCACACCTTGGTTTTCTCATCCACCTTAAAACACATGGATAATGATCACACCAAAAGACACCAGACAGCTTTCATAGAAAATGTATCTTAATACTACTGTACATCAGATAATTCAAGGCTAAAATCAACATGAAACATCAAGAAGACCAATGCATTAAGTAAACAAACAGGGCAAAACTTCTTGTTTCAATATTTTTATAAACTATATTGCAATTAAAACATTTTATATTAAGTCTAATTTTTTCACCATGAAATCAAAATGAACAATTCTTATTTTTTTATGGAACATTGCAATATTTATTATTTATTCATGTATATCAATGTGTTAAATTCATGTGCCTCATAAACTTTAATCAAAATAACTTCCGTCCCCTCTTGCAGCAACATCTCTTCTCTGATGACGTGTTTACTGGCATGAGAGCGGGGCAACCTGTCTCTCACATGGGATCCACCAATAGCAAACCACAACCATCCAATCAATTTCACATGAGCAAAATCAAGTCCTGCTCTACATTTTTTTCTTTTTTGAGAAGCCGTTTCACTCGGATATACGCTATAATAGGGAAGAAATGGCTATAGCAACTTAAATTTCATGCCGATTTTAAGCACTAAGAAATTACATAGTTCACTGGCTTTTATTCGTCTTCCTAAATAACAATTAGTCTCTCTGTTGCCCCCATCAGCTCTGGAGCACTCGTTACATTTACGTATAACTGGTGCGCAGTATAACAAGTTGATGTTCTAAAAAAAATCAGAGTCTGAGGTAAGTCTCCTTAAGTTTTTGTGCACATTAACTTAATCTAACCGTAACACACGGCTGGTTGACTCCCGTGAGGGGGCGATTCACCTCAGTTGTTCTTGACTTGAACTTTCCTCTCATGTGAGTGGATATCATTTAAACATATTTATCAAAAAAGTTTACATTAAGTTTACAGTTTGCTCAAAAACACAGTAATAATTAAGCTTATGCACTTCAACTGTTTTCTTATGTTGTGCAGTAAAAGGTTGTTACTAACTCGATGGTGGTTTGATCCAGCACTCCCGTCACTGGAATACCATAAAACCGCTGCATGGCAGCGACTGCTGACTGCATGGCTTTCTCCGATCGCAGGTCCGAAGTCCGGATGTCATGAGGGAGCAGGTAGCCATAGTTCTTCAGCCACGTCTGCAAAGAGAGAGACATTACATTAAGAACTAAAGGCAGGGTTATTATAGTTAATTATAACTAAAAATAGAAATTTTATTTCACAAATAAAACTTGTGAAATAAAATTAATTTAAAAAAAACTATATAGACATATTTAAAAAGATAATAATACATGACAAAAATACAAGAAAATTACTAAAACTAACTAAAATTAAAATTTTAAAAATATTAATAAAACTATAATAGTATCTCTATATCTCTCTCTAAAGTGCATTAAATACTAATGCCAATATAATGATTGTAATATATACTAAAAATACACCTAGAACGTTACAAAACAAAATGGTGATGTACGTTTTCTAAAAACCATTTTGATAGCCATTAATCAGTATCAGAACTGGAAAACATGACCAACAATTTGATCGTGGTGAAAAAAGTTGCAGCTTTTTGAATCTTTGAATTGAAACTCTAACAATTACGGACTAAATTAAGACCTTAAAATGACATCTTATATAATTCTGACTAAAAAAAAGTGAGCAGTAAGAGCACTATCAAGTTTTAAGTTCATAGAGATGTGCTATTTTTAGTGCAATCACTTATGCAATACGTTTTTTGATACTAGTGCACAAAAATTAAGCAAATCAAGCATTTCAGCTTTAAATATGTGTGAACAAAGGGAGAAAACACAAACTATATCAATAAACAGACGCTGTTGAGGTCAGCCACCTCATATAAACTCCATTTGTTCTCAAAGTTCAGTTCATTTCACATGCTCCTTGATCTCAACGCATTTAAAAGCATAAAAATAAAACTGAACTTATATAGAGCATCCTCTCATTCCCTCATCTCATCCTCCTCTCTCGGCTTTCATCTCTCCCTGCGGACAGGCAGAGTGGAGAACTAGTAAGCACAGCCCTCATTTTAAAGCACTGCACACATGGAGAGGGGCTCTTTAATTGAGCTCATGGCTGAGAGTCCATTTTCAGCATGAATATTTCAATGCTGGAGTTTCTGGTCCTTTGCTTCTCAGCATGAAGCAAGACCCATCACAAACAGTGAGTCAATGTTTAAAACGGAAATCAATCCTTGGGCCGGTACACACTGCACTGTTTCTATATAAGAAAGAGCCATGTAGAGTTCATTAGAATAAAAAAGAGTGCTCTCTTGATACTACATGTGTGTCTGCAAATAGAATCAATCACATCTACTACTGCATAACCTAGGAGTTTTGGCTAATATGTCATTTTAATATACATTTACACTATAAAACAGGCAAAGACTTACATTTAAGGGAGGGATTTAAAGGTCGACTCTTATGACTTGAGCAAGTAAGAATAATTATGGAAGCTTGTTTCCGCCACTGAATAAAAAATAAAAAAGGTATAATTGCGACCTTTTTATCTCACAATTGTGGGTTATAAAGTCAGAACTGCGAGTTATAAAGTCAGAATTGTGATATAAATTTACAATTGCGAGTTATAAAGTCAGAATTGTGAGTTATAAAGTCAGAATTGCGAGATATAAACAATTGAGTTATAAAGTAAGAATTGCGGGATATAAACAATTGAGTTATAAAGTCAGAATTGTGATATAAACTCACAATTGCGAGTTATAAAGTCAGAATTGTGATATAAATTTACAATTGCGAGTTATAAAGTCAGAATTGTGAGTTATAAAGTCAGAATTGCGAGATATAAACAATTGAGTTATAAAGTAAGAATTGCGGGATATAAACAATTGAGTTATAAAGTCAGAATTGTGATATAAACTCACAATTGCGAGTTATAAAGTCAGAATTGTGATATAAACTAACAATTGCGAGTTATAGAGTCGGAATTATGAGATATAAACAATTGACAGAATAGAACAGAAATTTATAGAACAGAATTGTTCTATAAATTTTGTGAGATGTATCAAAAGTCCATCTTTTTTCTTCAGAATTGGACTTTATAACTCACAATTCTGAGAAAAGAAGTCAGATTTGCGAGTTTATATCTCACAATTCTGACTTCATTTCTCGCAATTGTGAGTTTATATATTGCAACTCTGACATTATTACTCGCAACTGAGAGTTTATATCTCGCAATTCTGAGAAAAGAAGTCGGAATTGTGAGATAAAAAGTCATAATTACCTTTTTTTTATTTAGTGGTGGAAACGAGATTCCATAAATAATAGTATCTCAGTAATACAAAAATAACATTTACTACAGGGAATTAAATACTAGTGCCAAGATTGTAATAAATATTAGAAACATATATAAAAAAAACAACTGCAAAAGGCAGTGTACATTTTCTAAAATCTCTGAAATTTCTGAAATCTCTCAAAAAAAAAAAAAAATCCCAGGAAAAAACTTTAGCATTGTGGCATTCATGAAACTGCATCAACTGTGTGTATTATAAATCTAGTTCTGTATTATATATATAAAAAATTTAAACCAGCACTAGATTATCATACTCTTTACTGTTAAAATGCAATGATAAAGCATCTCTACATATCAATATGCATGAAAATAATGCACAATCATATAACGATAACATTATTTTGCATATTCCAAATGCTGAAATGCAAACTTCACAGTGTATCAGCGAGTACATGGCTGGCTCAGCCTCCATGGTAACAGAGGCTCTGCACGGCCCCCTGGGAAATCGTACCCATTAAATAATTCACCAATGCTCTTACTGGTGCCGACATTATAGCATGGCATTCAGTGAAGTCTGAAACCAGCGCTAGACCCAACAATACATGTCTCATCCACTTTGATAAATCAATGAAGGCTGTGAGATCTGAAGAACACAAAAGACTGTGACAGTTCAGCTCCGTGAATAATAAGCCTTATTTAAGCTGCAGGACTATTTCCGTTCCAGCACTTTGTGGGAATCGGTGGAATTGAGTTCAAAGTCAGAAATCATAAATTGTTCTTGTGAACTGCACTGACGTCAAGGATAGATAATCAAGTAAAGGGATAGTGAATGTGTCATTCCAAACTTGTATGACTTCTTTTTTCTTCAGTGGAACACAAAAGGAGAAACTCCAAAATGACACAAAAAGCACCATAAAAGTGGTCCACATGACTTTTAATGTGCCATTTTGGAGTGGCCAAAACATTCTCCATCATTTCTCCTGTTACGCTCCACAGAAGGAAGTCGTGAAGCTTTGAATGACATGAGGGTGAACAAATTCAAATCTTCAGAGTGAACCCTCTGTAATTAACAAGTGAGAGTGGCTACTAACCACACTTGTTAAATAAAGCACTGGTAAATATAATTCTAAAACTAGATGTTATTTACTGTCCTGATCTCAGATTTCTCAAATTGTCAGTAATACAATAGTGGCTGTACTACTGTATTTTTTTAACTGTACTAAAGCATAAAAATACCATAATATGTATGCAGATATTTAGGAAACATGCTAAGTTCACATACTGTTTTTCACATTTCACACTTTTCTGTGGAAAACAATGCTACAGTCAGTTATTTACTTTGAAATGTACATTTCGTGTCACAATGTATGTTTTTGTTTTGGTCTGTGTGATCTCACCCACTGCCAATTTACCCAATAGTATTTCGACACTCCAGTTGGCGAATTCACACAGTGAATTGCAGCAATGGAAGGCAATAAATGAACTGGGTCCGAGATCGCAGATTCTACCCGATCTAAAAAGCCTCGGCATCCATCTAAAAATCTCTATGAGCGGGAGCATATTAAAACACAGATAAATTAATTAATCAACTGTGTTTAAGTCTCTTCACCTTCCATTGTCAATTGCACTCGCTCCTGTTGCGTGTCCTCAATCTGGCGATCTGGTTGAGTCTGAGAAGTAGGGGGCGGGGAAACAACTCACTAATATTTTGAATTTGGGCTGCAGTACCCATTTCAACCACTAGCTGTCAATATTACATACTGCACACTGCTGTATTTTCTGTATGTTTGATATACACCATGATGAGCTTGAGACATGATCACAGAGCGTTTTTTCACAGCCTACCTGACTGAAAGGCCTCATTATTATGCAGGTCATTAGAGGTCTTTATGCGATTCTTTTGTCTTCTCAGGTGTGAATTACCTCATTATTCATGATGATTCGCGCCTCCGCGCATACTGTGTTTCTTGACAAAAAGTGTCTTACAAAAACTAAATCAATATATTGTTTTATATGAACGAGTAGGCACGATCATTTTTTACATCATTTTGAAGCAAAAAATCTAGTCTACAACCTCCAATACCCAGAAGTCTTGTGAACACAGATTTAATATTTTTTTTTTGGCTTTATTTCAGTGACTTAAGTTTTTTGTTTTTTCAATAATCACGCATAAATGTTATTCCTTCAAAAACACAAACATGTACATACATGTTCCTCACATATTATTGTAGCCTAGTTTGTGCTGAATACAGTGTAATGACACTTTTTCCATTAATATGTTTATGAACAACTGAAAAAAGCACAAATGTCAGGGCATGTCAAAACTTCTCCAGGGCCCCAAAAATCCTCAGACCCCAGAGGGTTAACTACCCGTGTTCATCCCTCATATTTAAAATACTTAGAAATATAAAATATTTTCCTTGATGGTTTAATTGAACTTGTAGGGTCATTAAAAACAAATAAAAACTATTAAAAACAAATTAAAAACAACACTTTTCACTTTTGGCCACTACTGTAGTCCTGGGCTATATGTTCAGAATTGCATGCTAGCATACTACCCTTCCTATTTCAGTAAATATACGCAAATATGCACGCAATACTCCCTCCTGCATCCCACAATGCAATGCACTTCCATTTCTAGTGTGATGAATGTTCATCTCTTTTTTACTCTTTGATTGGACTGTTAATCAAGAGTTTTAACTGGATATTTTCTGATACTTTCCAAAATGATAACTGGGTGCCACTGGCTAAATTAAACATGCAATGTGATGAGGTCATGTGATAACAATGTAGCATACTACTGTTTAAAATCATTGCAAATTGCATTCTTTTTCAGATACTATTTTCAAATATAGTATACAGATTATACAGTACAATATACATGATATACAGTATTAGTACTCCATTAGTACTCTAAGCTTGTACTCCATTCCAAACATAGCACTAGATGTCTTTTTTTTTTAGTTTGAACAGCTGCCCCTGAAACTTGAAATCCTTTCGTCATCTCTGCCAGGTGGCACGGAGTGATGATATTCTACCTCGATGAGCAGCGTGCAGTATGTGCTCTCCAAACAAAGGATGAATTTCTAGTAGTAACGCACCTTAAAAACATATTCATCTGACTCTCTTTGGGATTTTGTGGAAAATAATGCCTAGAGAAATGTTCTGTGTTCAAAACAAGTTAAGCTTTATGTACAGCATCTGTGACATGCAGTCGATTACCTCAGAAAATAACACCAACGCATCCCTCAGTTTGTAAAAACAAGTAAAGCGCATGTACTGTAATGCACTTACAATGGAAGTCAATGGGACAAGACATTCTGAAGACATTCTACCAACTATAAGTAACTTTACAACTACATGTCAACTAACTCTCATTAGAGTATTAGTAGCCTGTTAGGTTAGGGTTAGGTGTTAGGGTTCGGCTTAGTAGAATAAGTTGACATGTACTTGCAAAGTTACTTACAGTCAGTAGAATGTCTGTTGGAGAACAACAAAAAGTGTAAGAAGATATTAAACAGACAGTCTACTAATACTCTAATGAGAGTTAGTTGACATGTAGTTGCAAAGTTATCTAAAGTGGACCAATTAAAATAATTATCTGCTTTTGCTCTGTTCATATGGCACACACAATAAAATACTGTTTAACACTGATAAACAGTATAAGGTTAAGATTAAGAAGTCTGCGTCTGACTCAAATTACATCGGATTGTTCTGCTGAAACAGCACAATGTCTTCCTGCGAGACTTTGCAGAGCTCAAATAACGCCTGGTTACCTCATCATGATATTTGCTGTAATGTAATCTGTATAAAGTTTCATGTGTTTTACCTCAAATAAACAATCTGACTCTCGAAGAATCAACCATCAATCCATCTCCTAGAACTTAAAGGGATTTAAATATTTTTTTAGCAAAGGTCTTTGTGCCAAAACATTTTTTTTCATAACCTTTTTCCAGGTTCTGTCTTAGGCTATACAGACTATTTCTGATATTATGTCTAACACACACACACACACACACAAAAGTTAATTTCACTCTTTGACTACTTTGTTTTTGGACAACTAGTAAACTAATCTGCCATTGCTACCCATCCCGAAGCACAAAACAATCAATGCTGAAATGTGCCGCATAAACTGCTAAGATCAGACTAAAATTATTAGGTACAGTACAGCATTAGGTACACTAAAGTGTACTTGCCCACTGCCAATTATTACCGGCTGTAAAATGTGTGATCACAGCCCATGTAATTGGCATCTTTGAAACATAAGATGTTCAGGTCATATGGACTCTCCTTTCTCATAAATGTGTGCTAATGAGTAGGGAGTTACAAAAGAGTTGAGAGGACGGTGTGTGCGTTTAGTTTGAGGAATTGTGGGCATTGATTGGGTGGCAATGCTTCGTGACTTTTCATATATTGTGTTTCAGAGAGAAACCGCATGTCACATCATCACTAAAATCAATACAGGTTCTGTTCCTCGCAGCGATACCTCGATACAGCCTGACCAATAGAATAGAAGAGGAGTGAGAAGATATATTGAGCCATGGTGCTCATCAGGGCAGCATAAGTTTGTGTCTGGCTCATGTTATTAAGTTTTATATCATTTCCTGTTTCCTTATCTTATCCCTGTCATTTCCTGTTCTCTCTCCATTGTTCAATAATGTTGGGGCAGTTGTGGCCTTATGGTTAGAAAGTCAGACTTGTAACCCGAAGGTCGCGTGTTCGAGTTTCAGTACCAACAGGAAACATAGGTGGGGGGAGTGAATGAACAGCGCTCTCTTCCACTCTCATTACCCACAACTGAGGTGCCCTTGAGCAAGACACCTAACCCCCAATCGCTCCCCAGGCGCCGCAGCAAAGAAAATGGCTGCCCACTGCTTCGGGTGTGTGTTCACAGTGTGTGTGTTCAATTTTGTGTGTATATGTGTGTGTGTGTGTGTATATATATATATATATATATATATATATATATGTGTGTGTGTGTGTGTGTGTGTGATGTCAAACCCACACAGGGTTTGACATTACACACACACACGGGTGGATTTCAGCAGTGGCGTGTAACACAGTCACTCCTAATAGCCACGTTGGCAGGTTGAAATTTATATATAATACATACATTTTTTCAATTGTAGTCATTTAAAAAGGCATCTGAAATAATAAACTAAGTGCATTGTTGTCAAAAATATCGATTTTTCAATACATATCGATACTGAAATATCTGAAACGCTTCCAATACTCAAAAAAAAGTGAAAGCGCAGCTGGTATCGTGTATCTGCAGAATAGAGACACGATACCAGCCGCGCTTTCTCGCTCTTTCATATCCCCGACAGCGAGTTCACACACAAACCCGCCTCCCCTCACTCACTCTTTTTATTTGCTCCAGATGAATATTGTTGGTGTTACAGGGCTTGAATTTCGACGTGGGATTGCGTGTATTGCGAATAATTTTACTCATTCCCACAGATTTTGTGCTCACACTCAAAGTGTGTGCACATAAAGCCACCTCTCAGTACTAAATTGAGTACTTTTTCACTGTTTATTGCTCTTAACAGTCAAATACACACAAAATAATGTCAAAATGCCGGTCTTGTTGAGTATTCATATAAACACAGTCAGTTATGTTTTAAGTGAGAAGTAAACAGTTGAGAAAGAAAACACATGTAACAGTATAATGGTTTCGTGCGTCAGGTCTTAAAGTGACAGCAGCCTAATATACCTGCTGCCAAATGATGAGATAATATTAAAAATATCTGTATGGCAGTTTTTCCACATGGTATCGATGTCAACATTGTGGCCATTGAAAATGCTGAGAGGCTAGTAACTTTGGAAAACCACTAACCACAGTGGCTGGTGAGCAAAAAAGTTAATGTCAAGCCTTGTATATATATTTTTTAAATTGTGATAACATTTTTTTATCAGAAAAATTGCAATTCGATTTTTCCCCAAAACGTGCAGCCCTACTTACACATTAAGCTTATAATGACATAAAAAATGAATGTCTGGCTTGCATAAAACATAATAACAGTGCTATAGCCATGGCCTAGCAGTTAGCTAACACACTGAACCATACGGGTGACGAGTTCAAGTCTGGCTCGCATCATTTCGCGATCCTCTTTTCCCATCACTTCCTGTCCTTTCGCAATTGTTTTATGTATACAAGTGGCACAAGAGCCAAACAAATAACGATAACAACAGTACTGGAGAAGGAAACGGACAGAGATGGAGACAACGAAGAACAAAAAGACAAAGGCTGTGGCAGCGAGACAAACAGAGCAAGACAGAGGAGAGAGACGAAAGATATCGGCGGGGAGGGGTAGAGGTAGAGTGATGGAGAGAGGAAGATGAGAGCGTACAGTAGATGGAGACGTGGGGGAGGGGAGCTCAGACAAAGACCAAGAGGAGAGCTGCTGTTTGTGTTCGTATCAAGCACCCCAAGACCAACCAAATGTAAAATGTAAAAAAGAATTGTTGCTATGTTGTTTTGAGCATTTTATAGCACATTGCTATGAAGATGTTAATGTTTCTGGGTGATTTCAAGGCTATAGTTATGAAATTTAGGGGTAGTGTTAGTTGAAACTCTTGACACTAAGTATGAGCACTGGTAATCATGATGCTTGATACGAGTTATCAGGTAGCTGACAAGTCAACATACTACATAACAGCACAGGCCCCAAAAATTGCTATAAATAGCATAACAAAGGCAACCCACCATTCAATTTCAATTCAAGTGGTGATACAAGCACAGTATTTGTGAGAACTAATTAGGTTTTTCTCTGGCCTCGTGATTTTTTTCCCTCTTGCTTTTAATTTCTCCCTCAGCATGTGGTCTCTTGAAGAGACATATTCAGGACGAATTAGAGTTTTATGTGAGGAAACTGTGCCATCCTTATTTAGTTCCCTGCATCAGTTGCACAGTCAAAGCGAGGACTGCTTTCTCTCACCACATACTAGCATAACTAACAAACGCTACAACAGTAAACAGAATATTTAATAAAAACAACAGCATTTTAATCCTACAGTGAACATAAAAATACCATAATGCCAAAGAGAGAGAACAAAGCAAACATAAAAAACATAACAATAGATTCCTTTCACAGCCTTCACCGCATGAGATTCGCTAGGGACTGAAGCAGTGTGTTTCAGTGTATACTTCACACACTCAGAGGTTCTGACATGCTTTAACATCCTTTAAAGGGTACAGCGAAATGCATATCTCACAGTCAGAGACAAAAATTAGGGCAAGTAAATACTGCATTTCTATATCCACACACTGCATTTCTATATCCACACTCTGTTGTTATTTTTTAACATTTAAAACAAGTACTGTAGCAGTAATGTACAATGATGGTAACAGACAGTAGTATGGTACTATATATATACTACTATGGTACTGTATGACTACCATATTTATGTAGGGCCTACAAAACCATGTTATTTACATGGTACTCCAAAGTACTTCAGAAAATACCATGGAATTACCATTATACATGTCCAAAAACAAGATACAATTGGTTAAATGTACCATATTTGTAAGTGTGATGTAAGTTTCTTTAAGATGTCTAATACTCTAAATAATATTCTATGAAATTAGATATTTTAGGGGATTTTTGTGGCATTAATGCCATTGTGTGAGGTGGTGGTGGTTGTTGTCATTGTTGTCTTCACTGTGCTGAGCAGATTATAGACTTGTGTGTATATATATATAGGCATATATGCGCGTGTGTGTGTGTGTGTGTGTGTGTGTGTGTGTGTGTACGCTTTTGTGACATATCAGGACACACATTTGTATAATGACATAGGTATTACAAGGAGAGGGTGACTTATGAGGACAATACCCTATGTCCCCATTTTTCAAAAGGCTTATAAATCATACAGAATGAGTTTTTTGAGAAAGTAAAAATGTGCACAGTTTTCTGTGATGGGTAGGTTTAGGTGTAGGGGTAGTGTAGGGGGATAAAAAATACAGTTTGTACAGTATAAAAATCATTACGTCTATGGAATGTCGACGCAATTCACAAAAACAAACGTGTGTGTGTGTGTGTGTGTGTGAGAGAGAGAGGGAGAGAATCAAGTCCATTTTGTCTTAAGCCTGCTAACTCAAATCTAGACATTATTAGCTACACCTGCTGTTCACAGGCCTTACACACAGAGATGTACGTAATTAAAAAAATACAAAAATTATATATTAATATATATTTATATTTAATAGCTTTAATAAAAAAGAAAATGTTCAAACGTTGATTTTCCAAAAGAAATTATAAAAATATATATAAATTATAAAAAATATAATTTTTCTAATTGCTTTTTTATTGTTTTATTTTTCTATATGACAACTGACACCATCTAAAACATAGATATTAATTAAATGACATCTTCAATAAATCTCCTGAGCTCTGCAAGACTCTAAAGCCGTACATTTTCCTCTCAAACATCTTTATAAATGAACAAAATGCCAATAAAAATACCCAGCATGCTTCACAATCCAGCTAAACCTGTGCCACATCAAAACAGTCTCAAATCTCCATTTGAAAAATTAAGCTTTTCTAAAAGCTGAATGAATTTCCTCACGACTCTCCCAAGTCCCTATTGTACAGTAAATGTGTGCAGTTCCTTACAGAAAGCAACCGCTGAGCATTTATATTCAAATCCAACAAACTGGTGGGGCTTAACTGCTCCTGTGGCTAAAATTAAACTGTCAGATGGAGACAGCAATCTAACCTCGCCGGGTTTCAGCTTCTCAGACTCTGTCACATGAAGGTGAAAAGGTTTCGTATCTGCACAAGGCTAGACACAGAATAGAGAAATCAATTGATAGTTCAGGAACCGAACTAAATCAGACTGAAAATCCTGCATGAGTGTCTATAGAGCCCAACCACCAAATGACCAAAAAGCTCCATTATGCCTTGTATTAATCTGTATTAAGAACTAAAAAAGCTGCTTGCTGTAAGAAACAAATGCACAGTGGATGAGTCTCTGAACCTCAAAAATGCTTAGGCTTTGGTTTTTGTGCCTTTTTTGATTAGATTAGATGCTGGGATTCCTCTAATGTGCAGACAGTGGTTCGATATCACCTTGAATACAGCATCTACAAACTAGATTTTGACATTTTCTGAAGAAAATATGAGTGTTTTTTACCCCAGAAACGTACTGCTATGCAAATGATGGGTTGTTCCTGGCAATAAAACAAGTCTGATCACGGAGTAAAAAGTAACTGCACAGTTTACCACATTATTGTCAGTAAAAGCAATAGTAATAGTGATGCGTTCTTTGCCTTTGATGAACATGGTCTGATGAAGACCACCTTCTCTTTGTCCTGTGAACTCTGTCCTTTGCAGATAACAGCTGTCATCCATTAAAACAGATGTCAGATGGAGACGGCACACTAAGGACATCGCTGTCAGCCCAAGTCACTCGCACCTTGTCAAATGACATTCAGAAAAGATAACTGACATACTTTTAGCTAACTGAAGGACTTTTTATCCAAATTACTTTTAAGATTAAAGTCAAAACATTTGGCACAAGTTGCCTCTAAGAGTCAAGGACGTTGTTTAAAGTCAACTGCAACCCATTTTACTTCCATAATGTGAAACAGGATAATTAACATGAAAAAAGCAAGGCATTAATCAGGAAATGTTGACTTTATGTTGGTTGATGCTTGAAGTATTATAGACTGTATCAGTATATTTCTATTTATTTCAGCCAAAGACAATATTTGTGACATAAGAAAATATTTACATTTGTTTTTGTTTAATGAAATAGAGCTTAAAATAAAAATAAAATATACATATCAGAATTTTTTTTTATTTCAGTGAATTGCCAAGGCAAACATTTCTAACTTTTTGTGGAAGTGGAAGTACTGAAATAACTAAAACTAAAATGTATTAAAGCTAAATGAAAATCTCTCTCTCTCTCTCTATATATATATATATATATATATATATATATTTTTTTTTTTTAAATAATAAAAAAAAGTAACAAAATTACTAAAACTTAAGCTAAAATTAAATTGAAAACTGAAAATATAAAAAAAAATGGTATTCAAAATATTCATAAATACTATAATAATATATAAATAATACTAAAATAACACTGCATGAAAATATAAAAGTGCAAAACTTAAATGTATTCTTTTTTCCTTCACCGGGGACACTACAGTACTCAAAGCATAAATACCAAGTCAGCCTTAAGGCAACAATCCAAAACTAGTATCAATAGCAGCCTACTCACTGCATGACTTGCTTGGTAGTGAGTCAAAAAGCAACAAGACTGATATAAGAGTATGAGAGACAATACTGGCAGAGGACAGAGTTTCATCCTGACCAACTGCTTTCACCATTATCATTTTCCACATTAGCAGCTCCACCCGGTTCTTTATCATTAACCTGCTTCAGTGAAGGAACAGACGCTTCTTTCTGGATGGCCAGAACTGTGACACACTTAACTGGTACTCCAAAAAGCATCTTTACTGCTGGTATATGTTTAGTACAACTCAACCTAACTGCAAAAAATACATCCAAATCCACATACAAACCACTGCTTCTCTGATGATTGAAGCTATTTAGTTTAGTGAAGCAGAATGTAGCCTGCTGAGATAGGAAGATATAATCTATATAATATGGTCTAATCTGATATCACAGTCTTAAAATATTATTATCTGAAAACAGAATGAGCAGCTAACTGGATTACGATGATCAAATTATTTAGTTTTGATGGGATACTAACATCGAAACCTATTTTTCCCACCATTTTTGATATCTAATAGGAACCTTGACTAAGGGTACGTTTACACGACAACAATATACTAAAAACGAAAAGGAATCCGTTAACACAGATCAGCGAAAACGATTAAAAACGCTGTATTATTCATGCCAAGCCAGTAGTTGGCGATGTCACTTTGTAAAGAAACACTATGCTATAGACTGAAGACGTAATACGCATGCACATGATGTCGCTGTTTCACTAATTTGTGTTTTTATAGTTTACACGGAGACGATAACGGTATTGTTTTCAAAAGCTTGCACTTTGAAACCCATTTTTAAATGTCTTCTGTTTTCAAGCCCAAAACGCATAAAAAGCTTTACATTTTTAGTTGAAAATGGTGTTGTGTTAATGCCCGTTCACACAGGACGTGTTTTTTTTTTTAATTCCAGTGCGCTACTTTCTATTGTTTTTTATGTAAACATGTGCTAGATGGCCGTGTGTGACCGTTTGCTTATGTCTTACGACTTTTGCAGCGTCTCGCACATGACAAGGCATTCTAAAAAGCGCTAGAGTTAAAATCAGTTCAACTTTTAAAAAACGCGTCTCGAGACCATGCGTTTTTTCCCCATTCCACTGCCCGTGTCTCATGTTTTTCAAAGCAAAAACACATTCTGTGTGAACAAGCCCTAACACCTTGTCTACAACGGACACAAGCGGTGTGACTAACACTGGATGCGACAAATCCCCCACAGTAAACTGATGTCTCATTCTGTTTATGACGTACTGACACGAACGCTTTGCGATGCTTTGCAACGGGCGCGTTGTTGACAGTCTTTAGCTGTGGCGCGATGTCACGCAAGGGACAACGGTCGCATCCGGTGTAGACACTGTGTAAGGGTACGTTTACACAACAACAAATGAAAAGTTTTTCCTTTGCGTTTTTAAAAAGTTGCACATACAGGCGACAACGCTGTCAAAACGATCTCCGTTCACATGAATCCGCGAAAACGACTAAAAATGCTGTATTCTGCTGCCAGGCCAGTAGTTGGTGATGTCACTGTAAAGAAACACTACGCGTAATACGTATGCGCATGATGTCACTGTTTCACAAATTTGCGTTTTTGTAGTTTACACAGAGACGACACTTGCACTTTAAAAAACGTTTTCAAAAGTTTGTGTTTTCAAGCCCCCAGTTGTCGTGTAAATGAATGGCCAAAACACATACAATGTTTTACATTTTTAGTTTAAAATAATGTAGAGTAAATGCCCCCTAAAGGCCCGTTCGCACCAAGAATGATAACTATAACGATAACTATATTTGCATTAACACCAACGAACAATAACGGTCTGTTTATTCTAAGCTCATGCGCTGCGGTTTCACAGTGTGTACAACATGTTTTTGCTGTTCTTGTTGCATTTACACGGCTTTACCCAGCAGCTGTTCTCAGCAGGCTATGTTTCGGGTGAATACTATAGCTAGTGTAATCGATCTAATTTAACAGTGAATTCAATACAGTGGAATAAAAACAACGCCTAGTGTTTTTCACTTCAACTTCAAAGGAAGCAATACAATGTTTCAAAACTAGTGCTGGAATTTTATGTTACACGGTTTGCTAGCCTTGCATAATGATCTAATTTTTTTGACTTGTCAAACAGCGGTGGCCTTTTCTGGAGCTCTGCGATTAACTTCTTCGCAATTTCATCTGTCATTTTAAATGCGCGAGCCCTTAAATTAGAATGGATTCTGAATGGCTGTCAGTGTTTTATCGTTCAACAGCTGGAAAAAAAAAATCTTTCTGAAAGTGATCCCAACGAAACATCGTTATAGCTGTGGTGTGGACGGTGCTGTTTTTTTATATTTAGAACTATTTTTAGAACTATGTCTTTATCATTATCTTTATAGTTATCATTCTTGGTGTGATCAGGCCTTTAGACTGTAAATATCAGTTCATGCAAGTTAAGGACTACTACAAATCTTATGAATTGCAATTTAAAAATTAGGTCATGAAGCCAAATAATGTGTATGCTGTATACTGTGTGCACCCAAATGATTTGATCACACTGTTTTGTAAGCAATCAATTAATCAATCAATTTAAATTGTTTATATATACCCAAAAGAATCAGTATACATTAGGTGCATGTAGCTATTACGTGCAATCAGGCTGAAGCCACCTGCTGCAAGTCACTCTCATGAATGAAACAAAGAAACGGAGAGTTAAAACGCTCCTGGCATGGGAACAGAGCATGGGCAGAAACAACAAAGTCTTGAAATATAAATGAATCTATAATATTGTCATTTTTGTAACTGAACCAAATTGTCTTTTTCATACGTATTTATTCTGTCAAAGCAAAAAGGAGATTCATGCATGTTGATAACCACTAAAGGCTTTCGGTCTTGCTTACACAATACAATAATAACAAGCTGCATATCAAAACATTTGTGCACCTTGCATAACCTATTTATCTCATTTATCCACTGGATGTGCGTAATAGCCTTTTATACCTGCAGTGAAAATCAACCTTTCAGCAAGCAATTTATGCCATAAAGAAATGCTTTATCTTTAAATATTGTGACATAACAGAGTAAATGAATGGTGAGATCTCTATTCACCAAGTAACATATTGCCACAACAAAGCTGAATCCAGGAGAACTGCTCTTGTGAGCTCTGGCTCTCTACTCAAAAGCATCCCTGCCTTTCCCATCAATTATGGAGAAACCTATATTTGGAACACACAAAAACAGCAGCTGCACATCAAAACAAAAGCATTAAGTGGCTATAAATGTAACCTCTATCGTTCAAAACAGTTCTTAGGTCCTTAAGGAAAATGATTATGCTAGCTAATCTCCATCTTAACTGAAGCTCTTTGTCCTATCTTTGCTCAATAAGATGCACGTATCTTGAACAGGACCAGTTGTGTCATTTAGTATCTTATATCTAACATTACACTGAGCATAAAGGCTTGAACATGTTGCTCTCAACAAAGATATATAGGGTATAATAAGGGAATGCATGTGGAGTGAGTGGCGCAATGAAATTATCCAATTACTGGCAACCTGATAATGGCTTCAGTGTGCTGTATTTCCAGGAAGAGCTAACATAAAACACTTAATGTCTGTCTGGGGCCGAATATAAGGCAAAATGGAGCAGAGAGAAATAATGAGAATTCATTCACATGTGGATTGTTTGGTTGCATCGCTGCAGATGTGTACTACCTGTATCACAAATACATATCAAATAATAACTATCAAAATTAGTAATACTTTTTTCAAACATGGTAAATGTATTCAGATATGGATGATTTGGGTACATTTTTATTGTTGCTAATGTGCTTTACATGTAGTGTCACAAATAAATGTAAAATATATACTGTACATATAAAAACGTGTTACTATTTTTAGAGATGGTGCATTTATTCACATGTGGATGGGTTGCATTGTTATTGTTGCATTTTGCACTACCCATAATGGCACAAAAATAAATCATAATGAATAATAAAACATTTTAATATCTTATAAATGAAAAAAAAAAATGTTTTCGAAGCTAAATTCATTCAGATATTGATGATTTGGGTGCATTGTTATTGTTTTACCTGGCTGTGGTGTCATACTTATTTACGATTTTCTGGTATGCATATGTATTTAATGGTGATTATTAGCTATTAACTGTTTAAAAAATAAATGTTTATAAAAATGAATTGCACTGCTTGTTCATTTGACTTCTTTATTTATGCATCCCTATATCATTATTTATTTACTATGTTTGACCCACTGGAGCTAATAAAACCATTTGACTATATAATTCATTCTAATGGTCATCTGCTACCCAAACGCTGTGCGCTATAACGCGTCCGTGATGCTCAATGGAACAGGTCGCTTTCACGCGCAGCCAGTGGAGGTGAGGATGGTGGACATGTCATCTCTTTCCACGTACCTCAACAATGAAGGTCCTCTCTTCTCCACAAACAGACACGACCCAGAAGAGAATGTGGAAATAGCATGTTTTCCAACAGAACCCCGGGAGTCCCGTCTTTCTCCCCCTGGCTCCCACCCCCGCCATGACTGTCCCCAAATTCCCCCCACCGTCCGCCGTTGATTTCCAGGCTTGTTTCTTGTTTATGGTCTTTATTATTTCAGAAAAAGAACGAGCGTCCTATATTCCGGATGGTGCTTTGAGCGTTTCTTCTCAGTCGAGCGTTAAATTCGCAAAGCCATTTTGTGTTGCGTCTTCTCAAGGTGGTGCGTTAAAATGATGCTGCGCCGCTGATGCGCTCGAGCGAATGCAGCACAGTCAGCGCGCGCAACCCCACGCGGAAGTCCGAGTCATTGAGCGAATCGGTTCTTTTGAACCGGTCGTTTCAACTGATCGTTTATTAAACAATTCGGCAAATACTTTTAAGCTACCCATCACCTCCAATAAAAGGGTATTGGGAACTTAAAAAAAGGAAAAAAAGAAAAAAAAATGTAACGATTCGAGTTATGATTAGTCTTGACGACTGGGAACAGGCCTATTTAGAAGGGGGAAAAACGTTTATTTTTGCATTTACGCACTCAGCCAAATGAAGAAATAATTTCAGATTCCTCAAAAGATATAGTCTATAATCAATCAGAAATAAATCCATTTAAAAATGTGTGTTTACATAGACTTAGAGGCTGCATAAATGCAAAATAATCGGTACCTATAGAAATGTGGTGAAGCAGCCTAGGCTATATTATTTAGGGTGAATTCGGGTTCATTAGGACACTTTTTCCAAGTAATCTCAATGGCAAAAAGTGTCCCAATCACCCCGAATTCATTGTCATATTAACCTGTCAGTAACTGCACTTATTTACATGACAGTAACATTCAGAATGTTCATTCAGAATCAGGCACAAACTAACTGAAACAGTACTGAGTTCATTTTAGATTAATTAACCACTCCAAATGATTGATTCCTTATAAAGAATCAGTTCTTAAGAGTCATTCGCTCGGGAATCGGACCACATCACGCTGCCTGTTATTGATTCACTGTGGGGTAGAGCGAGACATTACAATTTGTTTGGGTTTCTTATGTTACCCATCTCAGTTTTGCACCTAAAGTGTCCAAGCCAATAAGGATCTTCTATATGCCTCACAAACAAACAACAACAACAAAACTCACAAACAGTAACTGAAATAAGATCAACCAATGATGACTTTAAACTGACTCCACAAATCACTTTCAAATTATTAATTTAAAGTAACAGATTCAAACAACCACATAATACTACCAAAACGTAGGCTATATATAAAAACCTGTTCATAAAGCACCATGTTAACATCCATGGAGATTTCACTGGGCTGTAGAGCTACTTCAAATGTCTTAGCCTTTGTGTTCTTCTTTAATACTGAAAAAGAGCTAATTGAATCCAAATCAAATGAAATGCATGGGTTGCATATTGCCCATTTCATCTAAGATGAAAATAATTATTTGTAATTTGCTTGTTAACGTCACTGGACTACAGTGTTATTAAGGGTGTTTAACATGTAAGGTGGTTCAGAAACCTTGATTACCTGACGCTGTGAATCAGTATTATGCTCATTCAAACAACCATCTCAAAGGCCAGTGGGTGTTCAGGGATCATAGGAGGTTTTGTGTCTAAGGGAAGGGACACAATAGTGAGGAATGGGAAGTCAGAGAGACAGGTTGTGTTCTAGGTGCGCTGCCGTATATCTGGGTCACAGCGTGCAGAGCTTACGCCAGCCCTGGAGATGCTCCTCTCTGCGGTGTGACAACGACGGGCTGGAAGCCAGAGCTCCAAGATGAGCAGCAGGGGAGGCCTGATTTCTAACAGTCTCTCCATCTGGAGCTGTGTTAAAGCAGTCAGACACACACATGCTGGGTTTCCATGTTTTATGGGGACTTTCCATTGACATTTCTAAACTGTACAAACTGTATATTCTATCCCCTAACCCTAAACCTACCCATCACAGAAAACGTTTTGCATTTGTACATTTTTAACTTCATTCCGTATGATTTATAAGCTGTTTCACTCATGGGGACCAAAAAATGTCCCCACAAGGTCAAAAAATACTGGTATTACTATCCTTGTGAGGACATTTGGTCCCCATAACATAGGGAATATGAGGCGAGAGCTCTCTCTCTCTCTCTCTCACACACACACACACACACACACACACACACACACACACACACAAACACTTTAAAGACACACTTCACATTAAAGCACAAACCCACCAACTTCATTACGTCAATTATGTAGAGATAGGGTTATTATAGTTTAATAAAGCTAAAACCATAAAATAATTATTTCCGTTACTTTAAATAAAATAAATGCAAATCAAAATACAATCAAATATAGAGAAACTGACATGTATTTAATTTAATTGAATTTAATTTAAGTTTCTATTTAGTTCTATTTAGTTTAGTTTGAATCATGTTTATATGCTGCATGTGTTAGAATGTGAGTGTGTTTTTATTTCACGAAATATCACAAACTCTGTCAAGATGCCTGGGTCATATTTCGCCACAAAATAAAAAAGAAAGTTTAGAAATAAGTTTAAAGACAGTGGTGCCTGTTTTTTAGGAACATTAAGCACATTCATCCTGTTACAAAAATGACTGTTAGAAATGGCTTAATGAGAATCTAATGAGAATCATCACTGAATATAAAGACAGTTACAACAACAATCTCTGGATGTATTATATAAGAATTTGGGGTAAACATGCTTAATTATTGAAAAAAAAAAAGTTATCTTTATGCAAAAAAATGTTTTCCCTTTTTGATTTTGGGGTGCAATATATACACACACACACACACACATACATATATGTATATATATATATATATATATATATATATATATATATAAATATATATATATATATATATATATATATATATATATATATATATAATTTCATATTAATGCATAATATGACCCATAATAATTCTAGTTCATATGGACATAGAGCTGGAATTAACTTGACATAACATAACAGCAATAAATATGTAGGCTTTCATAGTCTATTAAAACACCTGATTACACTAGTGAAGCTGCAATGAAGTCATTGCGGAGTTCCCATAAAACACTGTACCACACTGAACACTAAATCTCAGACAAACACATTTCACCCACTCACCTTCCATTAGGGGTTATGCGCAATCTAACTTCCATATTCTGTATAGGTCTTTAGTATGTGCTTCATGAAAAAATTAGCTGTTTTATTCAAGATAACTTAAAAGGAGCGAGCAAAGATGAGCATAACTGATGTCCCCCGCATATGCAGATTGATATTTAAAAACTTTTTTCATTTTTATTCTTCACACTAACGTTTAGATATTTAGTAGAATAAAACACCTATAATAATGTGAACTAGGTAGTTTCGTTGATTACCTTAAAAGTCCATAGATATGCCGTCAGTTAATACTGCTGTTAACACTTTCTCTGACAAGCGGATGCAATGAGATCAGTTTTCCGGTTTGGTCATGTGACGTTCGACATATACCCTTTTGCAAAGAGAGAGGGAGAGGGAGAGAGGGAGAGAGAGAGACCTCCTCATCCATCTGTCTCTCACTCCCACATCTCACTTTTGTAGATTCTAAATTAGCATGTCATATAAGTCATGTGCTATTTTTATGGTCAGAGTTGCGAAAAAATTACCTTTGTTGTACATTAAAAGGTTGATTTGCACTGACCACTTCAGACATTTTAAAGTGAATAAGTACTGGTATAGAGTTTAGCAAACTAATCAACTGATCTTTACAGATACTGAAGATTGGTCAAGTTGTTTATAATAAATATAATATAATATAATATACAGGTGCTGGTCATATAATTAGAATATCATCAAAAAGTTGATTTATTTCACTAATTCCATTCAAAAAGTGAAACTTGTATATTATATATTTATTCATTACACACACACTGCTATATTTCAAATGTTTATTTCTTTTAATTTTGGTGATTATAACTAACAACTAAGGAAAATCCCAAATTCGGTATCTCAGAAAATTAGAATATTGTGAAAAGGTTCAATATTGAAGACACCTGGTGCCACACTCTAATCAGCTAATTAACTCAAAACACCTGCAAAGGCCTCAATCATGGGGAAGACTTGACAGTTGTCCAAAAGACGACCATTGACACATTGCACAAGGAGGGCAAGACACAAAAGGTCATTGCAAAAGAGGCTGGCTGTTCACAGAGCTCTGTGTCCAAAGCACATTAATAGAGAGGCGAAGGGAAGGAAAAGATGTGGTAGAATAAAGTGTACAAGCAATAGGGATAACCGCACCCTGGAGAGGATTGTGAAACAAAACCCATTCAAAAATGTGGGGCAGATTCACAAAGAGTGAACTGCAGCTGGAGTCAGTGCTTCAAGAACCACTACACACAGACATAGGCAAGACATGGGTTTCAGCTGTCGCATTCCTTGAACTCTTGAACAACAGACAGCGTCAGAAGCATCTCGCCTGGGCTAAAGACAAAAAGGACTGGACTGCTGCTGAGTGGTCCAAAGTTATGTTCTCCGATGAAAGTAAATTTAGCATTTCCTTTGGAAATCAGGGTCCCAGAGTCTGGAGGAAGAGAGGAGAGGCACACAATCCACGTTGCTTGAGGTCCTCACCTGACCTTAACCCCTATAGAAAATCTATGGGGTATTGTGAAGAGGAAGATGTGATATGCCAGACCCAATAATGCAGAAGAGCTGAAGGCCACTATCAGAGCAACCTGGGCTCTTATAACACCTGAGCAGTGCCACAGACTGATCGACTCCATGCCACGCCGCATTGCTGCAGTAATTAAGGCAAAAGGAGCCCCAACTAAGTATTGAGTGCTGTACATGCTCATACTTTTCATGTTCATACTTTTCAGCTGGCCAAGATTTCTAAAAATCCTTTCTTTGTATTGGTCTTAAGTAACATTCTAATTTTCTACTGAATACTGAATTTGGGATTTTCCTTAGTTGTCAGTTATAATCATCAAAATTAAAAGAAATAAACATTTGAAATATATCAGTCTGTGTGTAATGAATGAATGTAATATACAAGTTTCACTTTTTGAATGGAATTAATAAAATAAATCAACTTTTTGATGATATTCTAATTGTATGACCAGCACCTGTAATATGTAATATAATATATTATATTATATTATATTATATTATAATATAATATAATATAATATAATAGAGTAATGTTTGGGTTATAAGGTACAATTTGTTCACATTGCCAAAGCCAAAGTATTTACTAAGAACTGAATTATTTCAACATAAAGTCAAGACTGTTATTCCAAAATAAGAAAATAAATGTCAATATTTGTTGATGTGATGAGTATTCCACATTAAGTTAGTGTTATTTTAGTATAATTTATATATCATTGTATCATTATTAATATTTTGAATTAACTTTTATATTTTCAGTTTTCATTTAAATTTTTGTTTAAGTTTTAGTAATTTTGTTATGTGATTCCGTCATTTTTATTTTTTAACTATTTTTTATTTTGCTTTATTTATTCAGTTATTTATTTTATTTCAGCTTTATTTCAATGACCAAAAACAATGTTTAATAGTTTTAGTCCCTGTTAATGATAACAACACTGAACAACTTAAATGATGGTGCATTTTTTGTGTGGAGACAAATTGTTTGTATAATGCAAAGCGTTATTAGCATGCCTTTCTTGATGCTGAAGCATTCAGAAATAAACAAAAGGTTGGGGCTGGAATCATTGCTGACATTTAAGAAAGGTCACCATTATGCTGAAAGGGCAGTTAAACATATAACATAGATTCAGAAAGAATCAACGAGAGTAATGTGCATTCATTATTCATTGTTAAATGTCTTCTTATATAACCATTTGAAGGAATAAGCCATAGTACCAGCAAATGGTGTGTAAGAGACATGACTTAACACACCAAATGGGATCAATCAACTGATTCAGGACCCCTGCGCCCGGATGCACTTCAAACCCTTAACATGGTTTGTACGATGACGTACCTGGCCTTGGTTGAGCAGTTAAATGCATTTGGTTTGTCTATTGGTGAGTCATCTTTGGTCTGGGAGACATTAAACTGATTTCATGTTCCAAAACATTTGGAGTGAAAACTAATCAAGCCTATCTTTTCTTCCTGTTTTCCTTTTAGGCCCTTGAAGGTCATTGGGAGCTACAAAGCTGTCAATCATCAGCAGGTCCGTCAGTCTTATGGTGGTTGTTGTTCAGCAGATAAATCAAAGGTTTCTTGCAACCCACCATTAGATGAAGAAAGTCTAGAATACACATTGGAAATGTAGAACGCTGAAGTTTGAGAACTGGGCCACTAACTGGACTCAAGACTGCTGGTGTGCACATATGCTACAATCCCATAATCCTGCTTTACAACTGTGCCTTTCTGCAGGAAACTAAGCCATCACAGCTTCAAATGAGCCCTGGGAAAACTATCCTTATCCGCTGGTAATTTCAGGGAAATTCAGAGTCTCTTTATGAACATTCCTGAAATAATGGTCCAACTTGTTCACATTAGTTAATGCTTTAACAATAAACCATTTTAAAAAGCATTTATTAAGTTTATGGTAACTTATGAAGACTCTATTGTTAATAGTTGAACGTTCAAAAGTTTGGGGTCGGTAAGATTTTTAAATGCTTTTGAAAGTCTCTTCTGATCACCTAGGCTGCATTTATTTGATTAAAAAAATACATTAAAAACAGTAGTATTATGAAATATTATTACAATTTAAAATAGCTGTTTTCTATTTGAATATATTTTAAAATGTAATTTATTCTTGTGATCAAAGCTGAATTTTCAGCAGCATTACTCCAGTCTTCAGTGTCACATGATCCTTCAGAAATCATTCTAATATGCTGATTTGATGCTCAAGAAACATTTCGTATTATTATTAATGTTGGAAACAGTTCATAACTTTGTGGAAACCATGAATTTCTTTTCTTTCTTTTTTTTTCAGGATTCTTGGATGAATAAAAAGTTTATTAGTATTCATTTGATATAGAAATTTTCAGCAAGTCACTTTAGATCAGGTTAACTAATCTTTGCTGAATAAAATAGTATTAATTTCTTTCACGCGCCGCCAGTGGAGGTGAGGATGGTGGACATGTCATCTCTTTCCACAAACCTCAACAATGAAAGTCCTCTTTTCTCTACAAACAGACACGACCCAGAAGAGAATGTGGAAATAGCATGTATAAAAAATAATTTTTTATACGGCAGTGTATGCAGAAATGAACATTAACCTAGTTAAATGATGTAACAGTTTTGTTGCTTTCTAGAACTTTAAAATGATTTTCTATGACACGCAAATTAAAGGGATAGTTCACCCAAAAGAATACAAAAGAAGATATTTTGAAGAATGTCAGTTGATGGACCCCATTGACTTCCATTGTATGGGGGGGAAATCAAAAAGATTCAAAATATCATCTTTTGTGTTCAGCAGAAGAAAGAAATTCATACAGGTTTGAAACAACTTGAGGGTGAGTAAATGATGACAGAATTTTCATTTTTGGGTGAACTAACCCTTTAAGCTGCTGATTGAATTTTTATTGAATAACATTCAGTGTTTCACAATCTTGATCATTTCACTGATGCAATTATATATATGTTTGACCAGCAGAGGTCCCTGTAACCCGGTAAACTGTTGTCCTGAGTGAAGGAGACATGCTTGATAGCAAATAGGCGTGACAACATTCAAACAAAGCTTTCATATAGACCAATACTAAGCGATGAATTCAAAATTAATTAAAAAAATTAAATTTAAAGACCTTTTGCATTGAACAGAATTAATCCTCTAACTATTATTTTGGTGTATGATAATGTAACCGGTACGGTCATAGTAAATCACTTTTTTTTTTTTTTTTTTTTTTTTTTAGAGATAGTTTACAAAAAGCTAGTCAATATTACCCTAAGCCCTGACAGGCTGTTTTGAACTCACTTTCCATAAGGCAACAGTGCCACCTCTGTCTTAAGCGGTTATAAATGTCAAAGCATAGCCTATACATAATAGACTCTCACAAGTGGAAACAATTTAGATTTTTATGGCATTGCATTAACCAAGTTAATCTATAAAGTATTTCTCAGTCTGGATGCTATGGATTCAGCTAGAACAAACGCTGACTATGAACTATAGGTTTAAAACTTAAACATGCCACAGCAAAGTTAGTTTCAGCCCCACCTCAACAGAGTTTGCAGCTTTCAGCACAGATTAAACAGTGCCTGTGGCACATTATCTAAAGTAAACCTCTAACTGCCATATATCTCTCTGGATGAATCACACAAAAACACATCCGGCCTCATATTTCACTCTAAACTAAACTAAAATAAAAACACACATTAGGCATAAAGAAAAAAATCTACATTTGAAACGTAAGATTTTTGACGGCATTATTTTCATGATATTATCCTGCATTATTATAATGCATCTGAATGTATTTCTGGAGCTTTTTTGCAAAATTAAAGGCAATATCAATCTTGCTGAACAATAACCAATAATTTGTATTTAATAATAGGTTATTTCTTCCTATATTTTCCTGATGACGATTTTTATCAGTGGTTTATGCTATTTCAAATACTTTTTGGATTTTTTATCACAGAATAAGGCAGAAAATATATATGTTATAGTTATTACACTGTAATAAAGGCTATGTCAATTAGCACTGCATTATTCACAGGCCTATATTTTATTGTTATGAAAATACCCTGACATGATATTGTTGCAATGTCCTTTGTGTATTTTACACCCATGATTACACAAAAAGTTAACAATTTAACCCTTAAACGCATACCTTAACCTGGGACATCATTCACTACCCTGTCCTTTTTTAAAGTTAGACATCAACCTTCTTAGTAGGGCAAACCTCAATCTATTCATTATAAACAATATAACAAGAAAAGTTATATTATATATGAAGTATTAAAGTTTATCTCCTTAGTATCTTCACATATTTTATGAGATTCACTCCTCTACTTGAACGTCAAACAAAATAATCAGTCACAAATAAAAGTTTTTTTTTTAGGCTAAGGACAATCAAGTCACTACCCAATGTGATTCAAATATCACTGTGTGCTATTCAAATTAAATAAAAGCGTTGGAACATGACAGAACATTTATTCTCAGAACAAATGAATCATCTTGGCAGTTTTGAGGCATAAATGAATGAACACTCATGCACTGTGAGACCAGTTCTCTCACTACAGTTTGCTGACAAGTGAGCATTAGCACCAAAAGCTGATTAGCTTTCTCTCTCAGACAGCGGCCCACTGTTCAAACACAGATATTTGGCACGCTTTCAGCCAACAGGCTCAGCCACATACTTCAGCTAAAAACACCTTAAAATGTCATCAACTCGCTCCATATCGCATCACATTTTTTTGTATAAGGCCGCAAAAAAAATCTTTATCCCAGTTGCACTTCAGAGCACTCAGACACCTTTTGGAGTGCACAGACTGTAACCAGACATGTTAGGGAAGTGAATGTGGCTGACCAGGAAAAAATTGGCAAGCTTTGACTCACCCGGTCTCCTGTGGCTTTGATGTTTGTTAAAGAGGAGCATTGGGGGAAAAAGCCTTTGTCACTGACACTAGTCAATACTAGGAGGGAGCATTAACAAACAAAAAAAAAAACAACATGTTTATATGCACAAGTCAAAAGTTTTAAAGCACCTACTTAATATTTATTATAAATATTATATTTATAATATTTTAGGTACTTAAACAATGAGATAAAAAGGGGTTTAAAGACCATGAAAAACATACATTTCATTTTAAATGTGTTATTTATTTTTAAATTAAATTACTTAATTTACTATTTCGGTGTGGCCAATGTTAAATGTGTTTAAACTTTTGAAAGAGATTTTAAAAAATAATAACAAGAATATTAAATTAAAAATTATGTTCTAAGGGCTTGTTCACACAGCTTTCATTTTGCGTTGAAAAACCTGAGACGTGAGCACTGGAACAAAGACTTTATATACTATAGAAAGACGGTGCACTCATAAGCCTATTATTATGAATTGGAGAAAGTGACACGCGCAGTATGGCGGAATAATTAAGTCCTGCCTTCTAAATAAGAGCCAATAGCCGATTGGTAAAGTCATCGCGTCACTGCAGCTGCCGTTAGAAGCTCCGGATCCTATAGAAACAGTCCAAGTCAGACGCGCGCTTCCACTTAGGACAGCGCATGCGCATTAACTTGATTCCGCCTGAAAAATGCCGTTTTTTTTTTTTGTTGTTGTCATGATTCGTGCGTTTAGAAACAAAATTCATGAGACAGCTGTTGCCAGATTTCATTAGTGATTTCAAATATGAAATTTAAGTGTAAGACTGGTAAACAGCTTTGGAGAATTTTAGGCTAAGTTTCCCCATTCAAAGAGATAGGAGCTGTTCTTGCATGCCTGAGAGGCGTTTCAAAGATGGCCGCCGAGTGAAATAACTTGTCTTAAAGGGACTTTGACTGGAATTAGGAAAAAACGCAAGGTCTCAAGATGCGTTTTTTTAAATAGTTAAACTGATTTTAAATGTTTTAGAACGCTGTGTCATCGCGAGACGCTGCAAAAGACGCAAGCGCAGCGGTCATACACATCCGTCTAGCACGTTTACATAGAAAAACAATGGAAAAGTAGCGCACTGGAATGGAAAAACGTGTTCTGTGTGAACGGCCCCTAATAAGAGTGCAGAAAGCTCTGGATTCGGCTATAAGGACAAAATAGATATTGGTATCTAAAAAAAAAAAAAATCCTCTATTCTTAATCAAAAGCTGTTAAAGTAAAATGCAGAATAAAATAAGTAGTAACCTTATGTGATGTAAAAGCAATGATTGCTTTCAGTCAGCATATTGAAAATACCAATGTCAGTCTCTTACTAATAAATGTCAGTCACCTTCGTGTTTGAAACCTCTGTGGTTAAAGGTAGTAAGGAAATCATTCCATTTTAAATAGAGTAAATGTATTTGTTGTGACCCACTGAGAAACAATGAGTTCTGAGTAAGACAGGGAGGTCTGGCAAAGAAAGCAAATAACAAAACAACTCTCAACACACAACCAACGTGGCTTGGTATGATGCACTGATGGCTTTACTCAACAAAACCGTAAAGCAGTCAGCAGATTGAAACCAGTCCATCCAAAAAAGATTATTTTGCAGTATTCATACAGGCCTTTGAGTTGAATCTTAAAATTAAAATGTCAAACAGCCTGAAACAGTCTTCATGTCATGGGAAAGTTCATGTGAAAATAAAAAGGCAAGTGAACAAAAATTACCCATATAAATATAAATCATATAAATAATTGCGATTAACAATTTAGGTAACACTTTAGTATAGGGGACGCAAACTATTAACTATGACTTTTCCCTCAATAAACTCTTAATTTACTGCTTATTAACAGTTAGTAAGGTTGTTGTTAAGTTTAGGTATTGGGTAGGTTTAAGAATGTAGAATAAGGTCATGCAGAATAAGGCATTAATATGTAATTAATAAGTACTAATAAATAGCCAATACTCTATTAATATGCATACTAATAAGCAACTAGTTAAAAGACCCTAAAATAAAGTGTTACCACAATTTAATTAAATTTTTACTTGGAATAACATATACTATAATAATAAAAAATATTATAAAATAGGCCCATACAATTTACTTTAATACTGTGAAAATGAATAATATTTATATAATTATATTATAATAATATAATATAATTAAACTCACAAACCTTCATTTTGTATAAATATCTTTGTGCAATTTATAACAGTGTTTCTATTTTTTATATTCTTTATTCTTTCACCGGAAAAGGAAACACAATATTGCGCTTTTGATGTACAATTGTTGCAGTTATCTCAAATAACTGCAGTTAGATCGAATAACAACAATCTGATGATTAATAATCATGACAGGCCTGGGTTATTAAGTTATTGAGTCTAGTTATTTTAGATTGTCTGAAAACTTTCCAATAGTCAACAGTACTTTTTTAAAAGGTTAATATGCAGAGACTACTAAGCAAATTGGCTCCATCAGTGGCGTGAGTTTGGGGCGGAGCTATCTGTTGGTCTGACCAATGGAAGAGAGAGAGTTTGGTGACACTAAGGGTAGAGAAATGACACACTTCAGCTTTAATCTTGGTTAACACTAATGTAATGCAAGTTATGGCAGTAATAACAGATAGCAAAATATTGGTTTTTAAAAAGCGTTACTGTTGGGATGCATAGAGTTGCATTCAAGGATGAACTTAAACTTCAGCCTCTACATTCTGATGACCATTTCAGTTTCCAGCAGGCGGAGGCTCAAATAAACATGGCCGGATTCCTGGGATAAAATATTCTTCCTCATGCACATAATTTAAGGTCTGAAATGATTATTCATGATCCATTCCATTACTGCAATGGATAAAAATCAGCCTCTTCCTACATTTTTTCCCCCTTTAGATTTGTTGTAAGTCAACATCAATTGCTCGTATACAACCGATTTTACTTTCATAACAATAGACGTATTTCAGAGAAAAACAGGATTTATAACAGGCAGAAATAATATAAAGCGAGACTCCATGAATTTATCCATGAAAATACAATTAAATTCACCCATTAAAGACACCTATTATCCATTTTATTAATTGGATCATTATCCAATAGCCCATGTGGCCTAAGTGAGGTCAGCAGGAAACAAAAATAACTTCAGAAGAAGAGCAATTATTTGTTTTGATCAAATATTTTGAAGATATAGTTCTTTGGAATAACAAGCACCAATGAATCGCTCACAATGAAAGCAGGAGCATAAATTAGAAAGTAAACAGGGTCAAATTTGATGTCATATTGACTCAAAGTAGGTATCTTTTGACGAATAGAGAACGGTTGAGCAGTTCCTGGGAAAAGTCCACTCAAATAATAGGCTGTGAAAAGATTTTCATAATAGGAACATTTTCACAAGGAAGCGTCCGAAATTCAGAATATATAACAACATGAAGAGCTTTTAGCGATCTTATTTATGTGGTTTGACTTTACCACATCATTCACAACATAAAGCACGGGAGTCCTTTCGGATAAGTTAGCGGTTCGTGGTTTGCTGTAACACTACATGAGCTTTCTCATCTTCGTCTCTTTGACTTTGAGAATGGTTAATGATGTGGGCCGTAGCTGAAACAAGACCATGAGGGTAAAGTTACTCTCTCCAGCACACTAACAGACAACAAAGCAGGTCAGCAGTTTAAAGCATGCAAATCCAGTCTATCCCGCACACTTCTGTTGGAAACAAGACATAATTAGACATCTCAAACTGACTACACTCCTAAAACCGATGGTTCCATGAAGAACCTTTAACATCTATGGAACCTTTACATTTACATTCTTATAAGAACTGTTTAATGAAAGGTTCTTTGGGGAACCAATAATGGTTCTTCTAGTACACAAGTCATAAACAGTGGCTTCAATTAGTATTAAGACATTTAAACCTACATAATGCAGTTATGTTCAGACATTTTAAGTGTCCGGGTACTTTCTGCGACTACTTTAAACACACATGCACACACAAACTAACACCTATATCCATCCTTCCTGAGAAACTAGACAATTTCAGTAGCAATGAGACCCTATAATAATCTATAACTGCCATTCTACCATGGAAATGACATGTAACTTGGTCTAATGGTTTACAGTAACAGAGGAAGATAATCTACAGCAGGTGAGGGATGAGCTGTATTCATATAACCTGATGGCAGGTGAAGATTACATTTATGGCGGTCATGATGAGAACGTGGATTGTAAACATGAATTGTTTCTATACAGGTTCATACAGAAAACTGCACTACTGTATTCAGTGTGTTTCACAAAGAATGTGGACATTCTTGTCACATACACAGTGCTGACAGACGACTGTTGCCTGCCAAACCATAAGATACTGAAAATAGTAACTACTTACTGAAATATATTACATACCTTTTGTATATTAATTAGTAACATATACAATTATTTAAATATAGTATTTAAAATTAAACTAAATAAAAATTATAGTAAAGAAACCCTTTTGACAAAGCAGTTACTTTTCAAGTTAATAAAAAAGCAGCATATTAAGGGGAAATATACATCTATATTTAATATTTAAGGTGAAATATCTTTCAGATAAATAGCAGACTGTATCAGTTTTTTTTTACCAAAAACCATTTAGATAGTCAGGGGTGCACATAACTTTTTTGTTCTGGTTCTCAAGGGAGCACCTGGAGATGTTGTTTGGTATGCACACTTTCCGCGACACACTTATCCAAGTCCAAAAGTTCAAGACTTAGAGTTCAAACTTAAACATCAATTTACAATAAATGCAACTAATAAAAAACAGATATAAACATAAAAAATTATTTTGCTACACAAAGCTTATAAGAGTTCTGTAAACACTATTGAGTGAATACATAAAAATGCAATTTGCTAAAGAAAAATGTCTGAACAAAATTCACTGAACTGAAATAGGCCTCAATTTTTGGTCATGTTACTTGTCATGACTGAAAAGCATAGCATCGTTACTATTTTTAGTCAGTAACTCATTTAGCCTATACACTGTAAAAAAAAAAAGAAAAAAAAAAGAATGTTTGGTTTAACTTAAAAAAAGTAAGTTACCTGGTTGCCTTAAAATTGAGTTCACTGAAATTAAAAATGTAAGTTAATACAATGAAGGCAATTGGTTTAATTAACGGAAACACAAAATATGTTATCTGAACCAAATTGGTTACACTTTATTTTACAGTGCCGTAGTTACATTGTAATTACTCAAATAATTACTGAGTACTATTAATTAACTACATGTACTTACTATAGAGTTACAGTTAGGGTTGGGTGTAGAGTTAGTTACTTGTAATTATGCATAATTTACTGTTATTACTATAGTAAGTACATGTAGTAACCTGTAACTACAGCACTAAAATAATTAATTAACATTAATTATTGAAGTTGATTTAACAAAAGAAAAAATGTGATAAATCACATTTTAAGTGAAAAAAAAGAGAAACATAAACTTTATTAATTTATGGTAGTCTTTGGTAACACTGTTGGAAAAGTTATGCAAGTCACATGTAACAGATTACATGTAAAGATCTGCAATTGTAAAAGTATGTTACACATCTAAAACTCCCAAACACGGTTATGTTAATAGATCACATTTTATAATATTTGATTTTTATATGTACATAAAAATGCAAACAACAAACAAACAAAAAAAGTCACTGGAAGGCACTACCAAGACAAAAAAGGTGAGCAAAAAAATAATGAAAAACTATTGTAGGCACTGACTACATTACTAGGAATGCACTAGTAAGTTCAAGCCCTTACATTTCAAGTTAGTGCTCGGCAGGTATTGGCTTGTGTGGCAAAAGTTAGCACTTTACAAGTAATATGTAATCATGTTTAAACACATAAAGGAAAATGCTTAGGATTTGCTCCTATTAATCACATATTTATGTTTACGTGTTGTGGATATGAAAGGTAAAACCTGACCTTGAATCAGCACTACTTTACAAGCTTTTGAACCTTTACTCTAGATCTCGGGTTTCTCAGCCACGTCTTCTCTATATGAAGGTATCTGGTGACCGGAGCTGATTCTAAATCAGTTCTACAACTTTAACATCATTTTTTTTCAAGCTCACCTATTCACAGTATCTCCTATTTGTTGGATAAAAAAGCTTGTAGATTAAGAATGTATCTATAGATTTGTCAAAGATGCATATTAAGTGACAACGATCAAACGCTGTCTTGCATTCAATGTAAGCTGTCGCAAACACTTCTACACAGAAATTAGCTCCATTAACATTAGTAAATATCAAAAGGTGGAAAAGCTTACCGGTTTTAATAAAATAATGTAAATCATGTTTTCCTTGCAATTAGCTTCTATTGCATCAGAGACCACTAAGATGCAGTGAGTCTATACTATAGGCTTCACTGAAGTAATACAGTACTTTATAGTTAAGCAGCTAATTGCAACGTTACCCAAAGTGCATTTTAGAGTCTCTAAATGCATGTCTTAAGTGACAAGAATCACATTTTAGTATAAACACATGAGAACATTTGGAAGACTACACGTGTAACCTCCTGAATGATGCTATCCAAGGGTAATACTTAGTGTCAGACAGAGTGGCTACATTTAAATCAACACCATCTGCTGCGCCAGCTAAAGTGGCAGAGAGAAAACATCAAGAGTACAAAAATGCCCTCTGAAGCAACGGCTTTATATATACACTAGGTTTTTTTATACAGCACAAATGCTAAAAGTACTATGTACTGGTACAAAGAACTAACGCTGCCTTCAATTCATGTAAGAATTATCATATTTACAACATGAGCACCACAACTGTCGTAATCATCAGTCGGGAAACTTCTTTAAGCCCAGACTGTCTGAATTAGAGGCATGTGGATTAAAGAATCACAGCGGGGAAAAAAAAACTTGGAATTGAATTCGAACTTGGAATTTTATATATATATATATATATATATATATATAATATAAAATCCTAAGTTGACACTGAAGACTGGAGTAAATTCAGCTTAGATCACAGAAATAAACCATTATTTTCAGTTGTAATAATATTTCACAATATTACAGTTTTTTTCTCTGTTTTTGATCAAATAAATGCAGGCTTGATGAGCATAAGAGACTTAAAGAGAAGTGTGTGTGTGTGTGTATGTATATATATATATATATATATACACACACATACACACACACATTATATACATTATATATGTAAACATGCAATTAATTTAACCTTCATGTTGATATGCTGTTGAACTAGCACTACAGCTTCTTGTCTTCAAGAAAGATATGCAATTTCCCATGCATACAGTTTATTCTGACCAAAGTCACTTCATGTCGTGATTATGGATTCCAGGAACCTCCCAGAAGAACTTGAAAGCAGCATTAGTACCAAGTACCTAATATTCATTAAAAATACAAATTCACTCAAAACACACATCTCACCTTTCACTCCTGGTTGATTTTTTTAGTCTTGTGTAAAAAAAAAAAAAAAAAATCTCACTCCAAGAAAAGTATGTTCCTTTGCACAATAACAGCTATGTACAAAAGTCGACCAGAGAGAATGATCAATCAGGCCCAACATTACTGAGGCATGTTGTTCTTTAGCTCAAATCGACTATATACCTGCTTGGATTTGTTCAACTTGTTGTAATGGTTGACAAGGTCCAATTTGCTGTGACCTAATGTCATGCGTTTCTCGTCCCGCCGATGTATCCCTTTCTCCGGGCCCATCCTGTCCATTGGCATGGGGCCTGGTGGAGGAGGAACTTGCTTACTCTCTGGCTCGTTCTGAGAAAGATCTGGCCCACCAAATGGAGAGGAATGAGAAGGCTTCTTCTGGAGGAGGTGAGGGTCCTTGTCCTTTGTGGTGAACAACTCCGTGAACTTACTGAGGAAGGGGGCAGGGAGTCGATGTTTTGGGGAGATCCTGATGTCGGCTGGAGATTGCTGAGTTGGTGATGGAGGTTTTGGAGAACTGTAGAGACCTAAAGACTGGATTTTGGATGTCTGTCCAGCAACGTTTGCGCGTAGGTATTCTGCTGCTCCGACTTTGGACCATTCCACCGCAGCAGACTGATTTTGGTGGGTGTCATTAAGAGAACCTCTTCTGATGTGGGTTCCTTGAGGCATGTGAAGCACTGAATTCGTGACTTCTTTCCAGTCAGGAGTCTTTTGCGAGATGTCCGGGTTCTTCTTGTCATGCGTGACTTTGTAAACAGGTTTCATGCCTGGAGGAGCAGCTTTGATGCTGGAAACGCTACCACTGGATTGGCTACTGGAGTTCTCAGAATACACTTTCTCCTTGCTGCCGTAGTTCACAAGGAAGTCCAACCCAAAGTTTGGTGCCGGCATGTTGTAAGAGTAACCGGGCAGATCGTCTTCATCTGGATTGTGGAAACGGTCTATTATTTGGGAATCCGCATACATACAGCGGAATTCACGATCAAAGCAATCTGTAATGTGGCCGGAGAACTGCATTAGCATGTTGCTATGGACCTGAGCAGAAAGCCATGTGAAACTAGAGGGAAAAAGAGCATAAGAGCATAACTTGAAATTGTTTTTGGAAAAAAACAAACACTTATAGAAAATTAGACTTTAAAAATGTCCCATCAACACAAAGGGAGTCATTGATGAAACATGAGCAGAACGAATTTCAGTAAAATTGTTTACACAAATTGTTGCACTGAATTGAATGCTTTTACAAACATTCGTTCTGCTTGGGTTTCATAAACAAGGTTTAAAGATTCTATCCAGCCTGGGTGAAAAGGTTAAAACTGAATCCTTAATTATAGTTTTATGGATGGTTCAGGTGACTTATGATAAGTGTTTAACTACTTCAAGCTAACCATCTGTTTATGGCATGACTCATGTCTTGCATGATACTAAAATGAACGAGCATGTGATAAGCATTGCATTAGATCATCACAGTCTTTTTCCGGTTTGTAGGTTAAAAGAGCACAAAAGACAGAAAACTGTATCCCAGCATGCATCAATCTCTGTTAATTATTAGTTTTACAGAACTATGTTTACAAGCAACTTCCCTTTGAACTGTGTGCACTTTAAGTCAAATAAAACTCCCTGTTGGCTATTATATGGGTAAAGCCTTTAACACGAGTGTGGCCTCACCCACTATCCATACTATAAAGTTTTACACAGGCCACACTGTCCCTGAAATAACAAGATAACTCCTACACAAACTCATTCCTACTAATAATTCCTAATCATCATAATCAGGGCCTAAAATTTAACACTCGTCAAGGGCCAAATGCAAGTGAAAATCAGAGTTGGTGAGTATATGAAATGGTGTCAATTTTCTAGTTGGCCACTAACATTTTTATGAATTCTAACAATGCATGAACGTGAACGACACTCGGGACAGCTGACCTCATGAAAGTTTAAGCCTTGACCAATTAAATATTCAAGCAGGTGAAGGTGCGAAAGTGAGTTAATTTCATTACTCGCACACTGTGTGGAAAGTTTTGTGTGCGAACATCCAAAATGCGCACGCAGAAAGCTGCGTCTCAGACAGCGTGCGAATACTAAACTGAGTTCTCTTTCACATCTAGTTGCACTTGAGCAGACAAATTCACACCATATTATGTCAAAAAATAGCGAGTATCCTAGTAAACATAGTCGGTTATGTCTTAAGTGAATGTAAACAGTTGAGAAAGTAAACGCATGTGTAACCTACAGTAGCAGTATTTTACACTACATCGTTTTCAACTGAAAAACGTTTTATGCGTTTTGTCCATTCATTTACACGACAACGCCGTTTTGGTGGCCTGAAAATGCAAACTTTTGAGAACGGGTTTCAAAGTGCAAGTTTTTGAAAACGATATCGTTGTCATCTCCGTGTAAACTGCAAAAACGCGAATCTGTGAAAACGGGACGGCATGCACATGCGTATTATGCATTTAGTCTATCCACCTTATTTTTCAACACGGAAGTGAGGTGTTTTCTGTGAATGTATGATTTATTAGCCGCTATAGGGAAATAACGAGAAGAATATCAAAGTGCAGTAAACTGTAAAAATGTAAAAAACCCTAAGATCCATGGTGTGTGTTCGCTCTTAAAGTGACAGCAGCCTAATATTCCTGCTGCTGTCTGTGTTTTTAATGTTAATCAACCAACAAAGGACAGAGAAAAATCACTCACTGCCCTTGACTGAATAACATTTGTAACTTTAATAAGGATTCATTAATAAGGATGTTTAATTTATAAAGTGAAGACTATGCAGTGTTATTTTGCATTTGCTATTAAATTTAACCTTAAAACTACTGTCAGACCTACCTGAAAAACCTGAAAAGCTCTTTTTATTTAATCTTTGTTATACTGTATTTATTTTTGCTTTTGCTTGTAATTTGATTATTTGTTTTAATTTTATTACTGACTGTTTACTTGTCTTTAATGTTTAATATATATTAGATAGGCTAGTAGTTTTAGCTGTGGTATCAAAATTGGAATAGGGAATTGTGAATTTTCACTGGTTTCCATGGCCTGTAAAAAATATTTATGGCTGGTAAATATTCTTAATTCACTGGCCATTGGCAAGTGTGGCAAAAAGTTAGTTTTAGGCCCTGATCATAACTGAGGAGCAGATCAGCCATTTAGACATAATCCATGCAAGATTGAGATTGCTTGTTGGGCCTCAGCTCCCAAACAATTGTTAAAAAACAACATATTGCCTTTGTAATTCATCAGTTCCACTAAAAAGCCACTGAGGCTTGGAAGCTGATGGCTACAACAGGGCTAATGCCAATGCTAACACGTGCCTGAGAAATGCAGACTCATCATGTTTTCATTGCTAAGCTGCTCAAGTCTACAGATGTCTGCTGGAGCGCATGAGGTGCATGTCCTGTCATCTCCCTGCCAAAACGCTGCCATGCGCTAAAATGCTTTGCATAATACAGAGTGATATGACTGAAATGAGATAAGCCTGGACTGATGGGTATTTGAACGTGAATAATTCAATGCAACTGAATTCCTCCTGTGAAATATTTCAAGTTGCTTCTAGCATAGTTGGCTTTCAAAACTCTTGCTGTGACATGTTGTACCTGGCTGCTAACCTGTATGTTAGTGTAGTATGTCAGACACTGACAACGCAGATCCTTTGCTGTTAATTATTGTTTCTTGTATCAAATTACTGCTACAGCCCTTTATAGATTAACATATTTTTACCACTGTGGTAAAACTTGATATTAGTCACCAGTGCCATCAAAAAAACATTTAAACAAAATGCTTCTTAAAGCGCCATAATTTAAAGGATCTGATTAAATTACTAAGACGTACAGTAGTAAATATCACTGTAGCAATTATGATATTTGGTGAAAATTATGATTATATAATGCATTTTTTAAAACTAAATTACACAATGCTTGAATAAACACATATATAACGTAATTAACATACCTATAGGATCCAGCTATGACTTCCTCACAGTCAATGATCATGAATTTCTCTTGAACCTGACCTGAGAATTTCTTCCCACTTTTGGTGCAATACGTGTCTCCACATACACTTCTTATCCGCATATTCTGAAAAAAGCAGCAGTACATAAATGTTAAATAATCAGTTATTAAAAACATGGGAATACAATTTGAATTTGAGTTCTGGTTCACCTACACTACTGTTCAAAATTTTGGGATCAGCAAGATTTTTTAGTCTCTAATGCTCACCAAAGCTACATTTATTTGATCAAAAATACAGTAAAAACAGTAATATTGTGAAATATTATTACAATTTAAAATAACCGTTTTCTATTTGAATATGTTTTAAAATGTAATTTATTCCTGTGATCAAAGCTGAATTTTCAGCATCATTACTCCAGTCTTCAGTGTCACATGATCCTTCAGAAATCACTCTAATATGATGATTTGATGCTCAAGATACACTGTAAAAAATGAAAAGTTTAAAAAACATTTTTGTTGTATAAACTGAATACAACAAGTTGAGAAAACACAAAAATTGTTGCCTTAAACTTTTAAGTTTTCTCAACTTTTCATTTTTTACAGTGTATATTTCTTCTTATTATTATTAAAGTTGAAAATAGTTGTGTACATTTTTTTTTCCAGGATTCTTTGATGAATAAAAAGTTCAAAAGAACATTTATCTGAAATAGAAAGTTTTTGTAACAATATACACAACCGTTCAAAGTTTGGGGTCAGTAAGAATATATTTTTTTTTTCTGAAAGAAATGTATACTTTTATTCAGCAAGGAAGCATTAAATTGATAAAAAGTGACAGTGAAGACATTTATTATGTTACAAAATGCTGTTTTGTTTCGCCAAAAATGCTTTTGAAACAATATAAAATGCTTGCTATTTTGCTTTTTATCGGAATGACCTAATGGACTTATTTTAGGCAACTTACATAAGACAAAATTATCCTGTTGACTGACAGATGTATTCATAAACAGAACTGAGAACACCCATCTCATTGAAAACTTTCTTAAGATGTATTATGTGCAACTCATGAGCTGGACCACACAAAATGCAGTTTCTATGAGTGCGTCAGTGTTTGACTTACACTCAAGTGTGAATTCTGGATGTCTAGTTCTGAGCACATGCTCAAGAAATGGGAGAGATTTTTCTCGTCCAGTAGAATATATACAGGAACCCGGCGCTTGTTGGAGGCCTCCATTAAATCACAGAACAAGTCCACGTCTGTAAAAATATCCATCACTATTGCGATAACCTGTGTTGAACAGAAAAGTTGTTAGGGCACAATCTGAATGTACATCAGTGATTACTTTAAACTTGAGGTGTTTTCAGTGATAAAATAACTGATAATGATCAAGCAATTTAGCAGTCAAGTTGCTCATAATGTTTAATGTAACAATTTTTATGCAATTACAAATTCTTCAGTAGTTATCTCACCTATAATCACATACAAAAACATTTATAAATGTCTGAACGTTACCACATTAAAAAACATCAAACTAAGTGACATGTTCTTCTCAAAATAAATTTTATGAGGCATTTTTGTAGGTATTCTGTTTTTAAAAAATAATCTTTTTGTAAAATATTTAGTTTGGAATGTCTGCTTGTGCTCTCTCGTGCAATACAAACATCCAGGCAAATAGCATTTATTTAAATCGATAATATTCATATTCGATAATACACATTTATGTGTGGCAAAAAGGTTCAGTCTAATTATTCCTTACGCACATTTTGTGGTACGTAAAATGTGATCAAATGTAACGTAAGAATTGAGGCTATCCAAATGAAAACGCGTTTTAAAAAAAGTATCCTGTTTACGTGTGACGTCACACGTCACATACAAAGAAAGGCAGGTTTCATGGAAAACTCTTTTATTATTGTTGATTTTATTTGTTGTATGGTTATTTTTCTGTCTGTTCCTGTTCTCAGCAATAAAACAAATCATGGAAAACATATTTGTCAACCACAAGTAAGGAAACAGCATTGGAAAATATACAAAACATTTGGCCAATGGTATAAGTGGGTTTCTGTTGTTCTTACCTTCTTGGCTTTACTAATAAGTGATCGTATGAGATCTTTGACATTTTGCGACTTGTCCCTCTGAAAGTATATCTGCGCTTCTGTGGGTCCACATCGGTTGGAAGCCTCTGGCCAGCCCAGTTCCAACATTGGAGGCTCCTCGTCGGACATCATGGGGAAATAAGTCCCTGAAGTGAGCTCTGACATCGTGTCTTCCTCCATGTCCACTCCATTAATCCCGCTGTCCGCGCCACTGCTTTTGGCCACATATTCGGTGATATAGCGTATTTCTAGCGAAGACAAAAAGTTTACTTCTCTTTCTTCATGCAAGACTTTTTTATACTCCTTCTCGCCCTGTTCCAAGAGCGCGTCGGTGGCGAGCCGCGCGGTTTCATTGTGGCTGAGCTCGAGTGTTGATCCGTGTCTCCAGGGGTTCTTCACCTCCTCCAGCCTGGACGCAAGCTTCCCTTTACGCGCAGGGTTCTGGGTCGGACGCAAAGCCTCTGAACTGATCATTTCCACGACTGGTGTTAATCTGGGTTTCAAAAAAAGTTTAAGTGAGCTTTCGGTTTTTAAAGCTGGTGTATTCCAAAGCTGACCTTGTTTTGTGTCATGGTAGTTGGAGTGCGTTATTCCCAGAGGCCTCTCCGCGTATTGTTGTGAGCTGGGAAACTCAATGCTGCGCTCCACCTGCGCGCTCACCTGCGGCTGTCCCGTTCAGCCAGCTGCTCCACCTCCTTTGACGTCATATGGAAAGAAAACTATGGCAGGCCGTTTTAACATAGAAACCAACGCTAAACATAATATAAGTAATTTTTAATGTTTATTTATTAACTTTTTTATATATATATAATTTTTATAAAATTATTAAAAAAAGAAAATAAATGATCGATCAAAAATAAAATATATTCAATTCACATTTATTTGTATAGCGCTTTTGACAATACATATAATTTCAGAGCAGCTTTACAGAGAATGCATGTCAGCATTACAATTTAGGGTAATCTAATATCAGATGTGACTGTCCAAATGATGTAATTTCAGAAATGTACATATACAAATTACACAGTAAGCTAACAATGTACTAATTTAAGCAATGTATTAATTAAGGCAGAAACAATGAGCTAATTGAAGCTCATTATATTTTTGCTCATATATCTTTCCTCATATATATTTTAAGCTCATAATATTTGTAGATAAATATTAAAATATCTCAGAAGCCTGTCTTAGTATAAGGATTAAACATAATAAAACAGATACTAGTAGTGTTGTCAAAAGTACAGACAGCGATACCAAGTCCATACTGAAATTTTAAAAACATGACACTTTGAGCGCTGTTGAGAGGATTCGTAAACACCTCTGATTGGCCTTTGTGTTCACGCGCTCATCAGATATGTCTGTGACTGGCTACAATGATCAACGCTTCAAAAACATGTTGTAAATAGACATCAATGATACTCTTCACCGAGCGCTTACACGGATACACACGGGAGCGTTTAAAAAGCGGGCGTCTATCTGCTTTCAAACGCTCCCGCTTTCAAATTCAAACACTTCTGTGTGCTTTCAAATGCTGCCATGTGTTGACCATTGTAGCCAATCACAGACATATCTGATGAGCGCGTGAACACAAAGGCCAATCGGAGGTGTTTACGAATCCGCTCAACAGCGCTCAAAGTGTCATGTTTTGGTATTGCGGTCGGTACTTTTAACAACACTAGATACTAGTTATTTGTAAAGAAAACAATGTTAAAATGGCTTGCCACAAGAAAACAAGCCTAGGAAGCATTTCATTAAACAATTGTCTACAGATAAACAATCTATTGTACTCAACTTGGCACTAATCACACTGTGGGCAGATTAAAATTACTGTAGATTTCATTACTGTAGCTTAGATAGTATATATTCACAGACTGTACAGTTTGAGTTAGATAAAATATAAGTTAACAGAATGTGATACTAATTGCCTTGGCAAAAAGTCACAATATATATAGGATACAATAAGGGCCTTTTTGATTTTATTTTCTCCCAACACACGAAATAGTGACAAACACCACCACAGCACTTTTCATTAGCAGCCAGGACCGAAACTGAAACCTCAAATCTATTTTAGAGAATGTCAATAACTTGGCAAATGCCAAAAAGAAGTGACTAGTAAAAAAAAAAAATTAAGTTTGACAAAATTAATATTTGATTTAAATGTGAATTTCATTATTTCAGTACACACAATAATACTATCAAATGCTTGATAAGTAATTGACTTTTGACTCTGGTTAGAATTATTTAATCTGGACGACAGTAACTGGCGTTTAGAACAAAAACAACATCATGTGATCATCTGATATGGCGGTTCAGCTTTTGTGAGGCATGTCTGTATTATTTGAATGGTAAATACAGAGGATGTAACTTGTACGATTCATTTGCATGAGTGACGTGCAGAGATGATCATAGAGCACAAATCGACAGAGAGCAGATATACTTGAAGGGCAGGTCTTTACAGGCTAGCTGTCTTAAGCAAATGTGCAACCATTCTCAGAGCAAACACTGGACACACTTTCTATGTGTTGTATTATACTCGTCAACTGCCTTCTAAATTACATCAGTTGTTACGTTTCTTTTTTTTTTTGTCTCCATTGTCCAACAGCGAGATATTTTTGGGTCTTCCTGTCTTTCTAAGGTAGCAGCCACCCTGAGGCTCGGCCAGCCGTATGAATCATAACTTTTCCATGACATATAAAGGGGAAACAGACACAAGCCAACATCCAAACAGCATTTCTTTTGTTTAGAGTACTAAATATTTTAACTCTCAGATGAAGCTGTTAAAAGTCATAGAAAACATAGAAAAAGCTGCCTTTCCACAACTTTATGGACTGTAAACACATCTCAGATGCTTGTAGACATTGAAAAGTATGACTCATAAAACAGATTAATCTGCAGTTTTATGAAGAAATCACTTTTGACATATCATTCAGATGTCTCATTGTGGACACACCGCATACATGGCACAATCTTATGCTTGTCATGAGTCACATGGATCTCTGAATAATGGTTTCACTGTAATGTGCGACAGTACACTGGACTATCTGTCCATGCTTTGATGATGAAGGGCAAAATTTGAATTTTTGCTCATGAATAAAACAATAGTGTTCAGGCAGAAAAATATTGCCCTTTTGTGAGTTAAACACAGACATATACAACTGGATCCAAAAGTGAGAAGAATGTTTTTTATTTTATTTTTATTTTTTAAAGAAATTAAAGGGGTGGATGATTATGGTTTCACTTTTTTAACTTTAGTTAGTGTGTAATGTTGCTGTTTGAGCATAAACAACATCTGCAAAGTTGAGCAAACGATGCTCAAAGTTCAATGCAAAGGGAGATATTTTCTTTGAAAGAATTCTCTGTTTAAGAACTACAACAAATGGCTGGTAGGGACTACAATGACCTTCTTCCTGGGATAGTGACATCACTAACTGTAAAAATTTTCATAAACCCTGCCCCTGAGAACACACAACAAAGGCCATGTTGGGCTGTTTTAGAGAAGAGGAAGAGTTGTTGTAGTAAAGTGTTGTTGTCATGCCGTCACTTTACGCCGGACCGCTTCACAAACGAGGGTAAATTTAATGCTGGATTTGTACAAAAGATTAAAGATTAATAATGATGGCACATGCTAGTCGATGAGTTGAATCAACTCCACAGCAACTACATGAATTTATCCACTGACCATTCAGAAACGTCCAGTTTCATTCTAAAAGTTGTAACTTCTTCCTGAGTCTCTCCATCAGTGTCGACTCCGGTTTGAACAATGTAAGGCTGAACACCATTACTGACAATCCTCATTTTGGCTGCGTGAGATTCTCCAGCTTTGTTGTTGTTGAGCAACCGAAGCGTGAGCTGTTAAAGCTCCGCCCTCTTCTGGAAAGTGGCCGGAAAATGTATCACGGTTTCCATAAAAATATGAAGCAAATGTTTTCAACATTGATTATAATGTTTCTTAAGCAGTGTAACAGACGTAGGCTGGTGCGAACTGGAGGGGCTACAGCAGCAAATCAGCATATCAGAATGATTTCTGAAGGATCATGTGACACTGAAGACTGGCGTAATGATGCTGAATATTTAGCTTTGATCACAGGAATAAATTACATTTTAAAATATATTTAAAAAATATCTCTTTTAAATTATAATATAAACAGTTTTACTGTATTTTTGATCAAATACATGCAGCCTTCTTTCAACACATTTAAAAATTTGACTGACACCAAACTGTATATCACAGACTGCATATTCTTTGTTTTAAAATGTCCAAAATCTCAAAAATGGTTTATTTCCAATTTTAAATCTTTGATGGTCCCACTGGACATAATACCCCACAAAATCATATTACATAAACTGTCTTTTTGTTTTTCCATCATATATTTGTAAATAGTTGAAATCCACTGATTGCAATTGCAAAAGACCTTCTTGATTTTGCCTGCGGTTCCATGAAACCAGATCCTGCTCGGTTTGTGCTCAGTGGAACACGCCTGGAAATCCCAACATGACAACAAGGTATGTTACTCAGAAATTCAACAGAACACCAACACATGACAGCAAATCACATTATATAAATGTTTATTATTGGCATGACTAATTGAGTCAATTTATTTACAGCTGTATCTGGATTGATCAAGGTTAACAATTATGACAGAAAACTCTTATCACTCACACTATCATACAGACATAAAGATATAAATGCATTATATGTTAATATGAGCAGCAATAACTGCATCTTTTGAGAACCGACAAAGCCGGTTTGTCCAGAGGCACATGCCTATTTCACATGATAAAAGCTAACTGTGTCAACAGGAAAATTGATACTGTACATCTCCAGAGAGTTTTTATTACACTTCACAGAAATCTGTAGTGAACTGTCTGCTTAAATGTACCATTTTAATTTGATTAAGCATTAATGTCATTGCTCTTACTTTGGGTTAGGTTTTTTAAACACTCTTAAAAATAAAGGTTCTTTATTGGCATCTATGGTTCCATGAAGAACCTTTAACATTTATGGAACCTTTCCATTGTACAAAAGATTCTTTAGATTATTAAAATGTTCTTTACACTTTGAAAAACTGTTCACTCAAAGGTTCTTTGGGGAACCCAAACTGGTTCTTATGTGGCATTTCTGTAGAAAAAACTCTTCTGGTACCTTTATTTTTTAAGACTGTTGCAACCACATAGCAACACCCTGACCACAACCCAAAACATTGTTATATTGTGCTGGTGAGTTTCTCACAGATAAACACCACTTTTTTACCGAAACTTGTGCAAATCTTGTTTTCTATGACAATTAGATTTTTCTGTCTGCATATTTGTAAGGAAAGTGGTGAAGACACTGGAAAAAACCTATTATTAAAAAAGGAACTAATAACAATTCTCACCGTGGTATACTGTATGTATTTACAGTATAGACATTATATTTTAATAAATATAATATTGGTTATATAACATGTACATTCAATCTGCTGTGGATATTCTTTGTATCAAAGGTCTTTGTGTTTTTAAAGGAATTTGATTTAATCTATCGTGAAGGGTGATTACACTTGTCATTTTGATGTTGAAATCTTAACGGCGAAGCTAATGCTATAAGGCAGAAAACAGCCTTCAGCAAGAGCTTGTTTCGGCAGGATCATGGGTGCATAATACAGGTCTGAGGAGACGCACCTGCCCATTATGTTTCCTCTGACAACCAAGTTCAAGTTTATTTACATGTACACTACTGTTCAAAAGTTTGGATTTGGTAAGATTTAAAAAAAAGAAGAAAAAGAAAAGAAAAAAGAAGTCTCTTATGCTCACCAAGGCTACATTTATTTGATTAAAAATACAGAAAAAAACAAACTATAATATTGTGAAATATTAGAATTTAAAATAACTGTTTTCCATTTGAATGTATTTTCAAACATAATTTATTCCTGTGATGCAAAGCTGAATTTTCAGCATCATTACTCCAGTCTTCAGTGTCACATGATCCTTCAGAAATCATTCTGATATGCTGATTTGCTGCTCAAAAAACATTTCTTATTATTATCAATGTTGCGTACTGTGGTATAAAGTGGCCACAAATTAACAAATCATTCCCACGACTTGTATGTCAGCACATTTTACTAAATCCTTCCCTCGTTTTAGGTAAATCGTGCATACAATATACAGTATCTCACAGAAGTGAGTACACCCCTTACATTTTTTGTAAATATTTTATTATATCTTTTCATGTGACAACACTGAAGAAATTACACTTTGCTACAAGTAGTGAGTGTACAGCTTGTATAACAGTGTAAATTTGCTGTCCCCTCAAAATAACTCAACACACAGCCATTAATGTCTAAACCGTTGGCCACAAAAGTGAGTACACCCCTAAGTAAAAATGTCCAAATTGGGCACAATTAGCCATTAGTGTTACAAGGTCTCAGGTGTGAATGGGGAGCAGGTGTGTTAAATTTGGTGTTATCACTCTCACTCTCTCATACTGGTCACTGGAAGTTCAACATGGCACCTCACGGCAAAGAACTCTCCGAGGATCTGAAAAAAAGAATTGTTGCTCTACATATAGATGGCGTAGGCTATAAGAAGATTTCCAAGACCCTGAAACTGAGCTGCAGCACGGTGGTCAAGACCATACAGCGGTTTAACAGGACAGGTTCCACTCAGAACAGGCCTCGCCATGGTCGACCAAAGAAGTTGAGTGCACGTGCTCAGCATGATATCCAGAGGTTGTGTTTGGGAAATAGACGTATGAGTGCTGCCAGCATTGCTGCAGAGGTTGAAGGGGTGAGAGGTCAGCCTGTCAGTGCTCAGACCGTATGCCGCACACTGCATCAAATTGGTCTGCATGGCTGTCATCCCAGAAGGAAGCCTCTTCTAAAGATGATGCACAAGAAAGCCCGCTGAAACAGTTTGCTGAAGACAAGCAGACTAAGGACATGGATTACTGGACCTATGTCCTGTGGTCTGATGAGACCAAGATAAACTTATTTGGTTCAGATGGTGTCAAGCGTGTGTGGCGGCAACCAGGTGAGGAGTACAAAGACAGCTTACCTACAGTCAAGCATGGTGGTGGGAGTGTCATGGTCTGGGGCTGCATGAGTGCTGCCGGCACTGGGGAGCTCCAGTTCATTGAGGGAACCATGAATGAGCAGAGCATGATACCCTCCCTTCAGAGACTGGGTCACAGGGCAGTATTCCAACATGATAACGACTGTCTCCAGACCTAAACCCTGTTAAGCATCTGTGGGGCATCCTCTGACATAAGGTGGAGGAGCGCAAGGTCTCTAACATCCACCAGCTCTGTGATGTTGTCATGAAGGAGTGGAAGAGGACTCCTGTGGCAGCCTGTGAAGCTCTGGTGAACTCCATGCCCAAGAGGGTTAAGGCAGTGCTGGAAAATAATGGTGGCCACACAAAATATTGACACTTTGGCCCAATTTGGACATTTTCACTTAGGGGTGTACTCACTTTTGTGGCCAGCGGTTTAGACATTAATGGCTGTGTGTTGAGTTATTACTCAACACTTATTACACTGTAATTTGTTCCATTGTTTTAGTTAAATCAAAATGAGGGGATGAAATAGTACAACATGGCCGCGATTTACTAAATCGACAAAAATAATTAATATAATATGCGCATTATTTACTCAAAACGAGAGAACAAATTCTTAATTTGTGGCAATGACATGTATATATTTCTGTCCGTATGTCACATTGAGGGCTCCGTATGAATCTTACTATTTAGTCTTAAATCTTAATATTTAGTCAATATTTTAGGCTGAACTTAAATTCATAAATTACAATCAATGTCATGATCATTTATAAGGTTCCACTTTATTTCGTTATAGACATTAGAATGTCCACTTTAGACACTCTACTAACTATAAGTAACTTTGCAACTATATGTCATCTAACTCTCATTAGAGTATTAGTGGACTGTTCTAGATTAGGGTTTTGGCTAATAGAATAAGTTGACATGTACTTGCAAAGTTACTTACAGTCAGTACTAGAATGTCTGTTGGGGAGCATCAAAATAAAGTGTTAGCAGATATTAAGCAGACAGTCTACTGATACTCTAATTAGTTATTTTACATGTAGTTGCAAAGTTACTTATAGTTAGTAGAATGTCTAAAGTGCACTATTGAAATGCTTTTTACTTCTAAGTGAAACATGCTGCTGAATTGTATAACTCAACTTATGTTTCCTATTAGAAAGCCAATCATGTGGATCACTTACCATAAAGCACAACAAGCCAAGCAGTTTTCTGCCCCGTGAGATTTGTTTCAGAGAAGTAACTGTTCATTACTTCAAGGGCTGTGAGTGATCCACCATAAAGCAGATTCAAAGGTCCTTCACGAGTGCGGCTGAGGAAAGGTCATAACAGGAAGAGCGTCAGTGAAGCGCGTCGCTCCTGTAACTGGTGACCGGGAGCGCTTTATCTCAGCAGATAACCTTCAAAGACACCCGAGTCTTGCTCAACCACCCAACTAGCCTTCATTATCAGGTGGACAAACAAAAACAAAAATACAGGCAGACTGTTGAAAGAAGGACACATCTTTTGAAGATACTACAGTAGCTTTATCTTTCTCATCTAGCCTTTAAAAATCATTTCACATGCAACACATACAGTGAGCCCAAAAGTATTTGGAAAGTACGGCACAAATAAAAATGTCATTGCATTAGATACAAAATATCACATTTCTTTCAAATGGCATTTGAAAGAAAGAACACATGCAACCAAAATGAAATGCTTTATGGGTTATATTTATGAAAAGATAATGCATTATAACGTACATTATGAATACATACCTTTATGATGCAGGTATGCATTACAAGCACAATAAAAGGACAATAAAGAAGCGTTTTGCAACCCTACACCGCTATTTGTTGGAAAAAGGCTTTGTTACAGGAAAAGCTACAGTATGCTATTATGAAAATAGCTGATGTTATCTAACCACTTACAATTGGACATTTTAAAATGATGCTCAAGTATTCAAATTCTCTGAGGCCACAGAATCTGACATTAGCAGCATCATTACAGACGTTCTGATTTCTGATTCTCATTACATCACTTCTATACAATAAAACAATCACGCTTCAATTTCTGAGTGAATTTTTTTTTTTTTTTTGTAGTGTAGGAGAGGGAGGCATTATTCATACCTAATAACAGTGCATTTTGCTTCAATTCAAATCAGCAGCAGCCAATCAGATTGCACATCAAATGTAGGCCATAGATTCTGGCAGCATTTTAGATGGGTGTAACTGGCCGTTTTTGCTTCAGAGCTCAATACTTCTCTTCCCACAGTGCATGGCATTTGGAGAATACACCTACAGGTTAAAACAGGAGCTCTTGCATGCAGCATCTTGCTGATCTACTTCTGTACACTTTCTCACCCCTAAGCCTTCTGCCCTTCTGATTCTCGGCTCTGTAAAATATAGGAGAAAAGCTGGTAACATGCCTAATGGCTGCTGGGTGGATTAACAGGAAATGTTATTGTTCATGATGACACGACTGACACTGAAAGCAAAGTGTGACATTCTGTTCTGGATCATCAACAAACAAGCACAATGGTTTAATTCTACTCTATTGTTTAACACTGAGCACTGAACTACTGAGTAGAACTGAACATTTACTATGTGTGTGTATATATAGTGTGAAATTTAAAGGATTAGTTCACTTCAGAATTAAAATTTCCTGATAATTTACCCATCCCCATGTCATCCAAGATGTTCATGTCTTTCTTCAGTTGAAAAGAAATTAAGGTTTTTGAGGAAAACATTGCAGGATTTTTCTCCTTATACTGGACTTCAACAGTTACCAACGGGTTGAAGGTCCAAATGTCAGTTTCAGTGCAGCTTCAAAGAGCTCTACACGATCCCAGACGAGGAATAAGGGTCTTATCTAATGAAACAATCTTTCATTTTCAAAAAAAAAAAAAAAATTTGTATACTTTTTAACTACAAATGCTCGTCTTGCACTAGCTCTGCGATGCGCCACGCATTATGTAATCACGCTGGAAAGGTCACACGTGACATAGGTGGAAGTACCGCGGTAGGGCGATAAACTCCATCTCATTTTCTCCTCCAACTTCAAAATTGTCTGACATCATTGTTTTACCTTTTTTTGTAAAGGACGTTTGACTTAGTCTTTGCACCTTCGCTTTGTAGACACTGGATCAGTACTTTCCAACCTAACCTTTCCAATGTAATTACATAATGCGAGGCGCATCGCAGAGCAGTGCAAGAGGAGCATTTGTGGTTAAAAAGTATATAATTTATTTTTTTAGAAAATGGCAGATAATTTCACTAGATAAGACTCTTATTCCTCAGCTAGGATCGTGTAGAGCTCTTTGAAGCTGCACTGAATCTGACATTTGGACCTTCAACCCGTTGAACCCCAGTAAAGTCCACTATATGGAGAAAAGTCCTGGAATGTTTTCCTAAAAAAGAAATTCCTGGAATGTTTTCCAGTCGAAAAGAAATTCAGACATAAACATCTTGGATGACATGGGGCTGAGTAAATTATCAGGAGATTTTAATTCTGAAGTGAACTAATCCTTTAAAAGTAAAACTATACACAACCTTTCAATTTGATATTTAACAGAAATTCTCTATTTTATTCTGTTGAGACATCCAATAAAAACTTTTTGAATTAAACTTTGGCCTGGTGATAGTAATAGCAGGACAATCCAGTAAAATATACTTAATATACAATGGAGTCTTATAGAAATGACCTGAAGGTGGGTAAGCACCTTAACAAACACCACTAATGACACTAAGAAAACCCCCCACTATTTTACAGGCCCATCAGGCAACAAGTAGGGCAAATGTGTCATGTGTTTAGAAGAGAAATACCTACGGGAGTGTTTCAAATAATTCTAAACCACTTCTTTACACGAAACAAAAGGCTGTGCGTGAAGTTCATTAAGGAATTCTGCTAAAACAGGGATGTTACAAAACAACAATTCAGTACAAAGCCACTGGATGTCAAGTGGTTAAGAAAAGGCTTGCCAGGGAATGACAGCACAGAGAACAATCTTGTTAAACTGCATATCTTAGGTCTGTCATAAGCTCTATAGATCACACAACAGCATGTTTATCCAGGTCAGTTATGAGAAAACAAGGAAGCCGTGAGGAAATCAGTATGGCTACAGACCTCGAGTAACTAATTAGACTTACTCGATTGTTAGCAAACGCTAAAGCTCGTCTCAGTTTAGCACACAGAAGACTCTGAGCAACCCTCAGGGAACAAAAGAGCGACAGCAGCATCATTTGAGCAGGACGACGAGGTCAGAGAGGTTGAACAACATCCTTATGTGTGTTTATCACCCTCTACTGACTTTACCACTGTCCCAGTGACAGCACAGAAACTTCAACATGATCTACCTTTGAAACACTATAAGTCTAGAATATCCAGACAAACTAGGCACCTGAAACTTAGAAAATTCTATAGGTTTCATGTATAAAACGATAGATAGAACAACAGATAGATGGAGAGAACAAAGGGAAGATAGAGTGACCGACAGACACACAGATAGATAAATAGACAGATAGACAGACAGACAGACAGATAGATAGATAGATAGATAGATAGATAGATATTACAAACACAAGTATGATGGATGTGTCAGGCACATGACAGTTGATGACACATTCATCTGTCAACACTCCTGACCAACTGAAGATATGCAAACACTGATCAGGACAGCAGCAGTGTGAGTTCAAGAGCTGACAGATTTCTGCAAAAATTACTGTGACATTCTGGCTAACATATGGGAAGATGAGGATCTTCCACATTGGCATGAAGGATTATATAATGCCTCCAAACTTCACTGAACCGTTTTCAATGTGTTGTACACAGAGCACTACAGCACAGCAGACTTTTAACGCCCTCTGTGGTCTCAAAAGAAAACTGCATCTCCAATGAATGACTAGCACCATTTAAAGGAATATCCTGATTCAAAACAAGCGCTTTCAATAATATCTATGAGTAAAGACGTTCCTGAGAATCTAAAGGCAGAAATATGCATTTCATATATATATTTTAAAGCACTTATATCTATTCTTTCACACATGAATGTTGTTTGATCTGTGAAGTGGGAATATTGTTATCGGCATTACTGATGTGAGTGGCTTCACAGGTAGAATTGTGCATATAGTTACTGTTTGGATTTACATGACAGGAGCTTCATTCTTTAAATGAGTTACTGTAAATGCGGTGACAAGCCGTGTATTATAGGTTTCAGTAACTGTCACCTTGTCTTTCAAAGAATTTTCTGTGAAAAGCATTTTTCCTTTTTTAATGAACCCAGAACATTCCTTTAAAATGTCTTTGCTCAGTCGTTTTCTTCAAGGTGACACAGTCAATCAAGCTGATGCAAAACCAGTAAAAATTGAAGCGCCACTCACATCAATATTATAACGTAAAAACATAACCACAATGATATGAACCAGATGTTTTGGATGAACACCCTGTAGTTGCCGCAAAGCAGATGGGAAGCCGTCAGGTCGTAACAGAACACCTGCTGTTGCTACAGCAACCACTGGCTATCTGCGGCCCTACATCTGACCCACAACTATCAGCTAGCACACTTGTGGAACTAACTTGCAGTGAAAGTGTGGCTACTGTACAGTATACTGCAGAAATAGTATGCATACTGTGTACACACTGTGTGAAATACAGTATCCCGCAATGCGATGTGCAACACTTGACCTTCCATTTACAGAGACAAATTGCTAAGGTGCTCAAAAAAGTAAGAAATAGTTGTAATGAAACAAGAAATAAGATACAGAGTGAAATTCCTGTGAGGTCAGAAGAGGTCATTACTCAAGAAGCGCTTTTATTGGTGGATGACCCTGACAAATAAAAAATACACTCACATTCACACACACTCCAACACATTGAGAGTAAAAAAAAAAAAAAAAAACTATTCGCACCGTAAACGTTGTGGAGAGATACAGTGAAAGAGCCAGGAAATATTCCTATAAATATTGCAACATTGCAGCCATATGGAGAGACATATATAAATACAAGAATACTATAGATTTAGAAAGTGTAAAACCATTCTGATGAGTCCTTAATACTCTCAATACACGTGAGAACAAATGTGTGTGTGTGTGTGTGTTTGTGTGTCTGTGTATTTGTTTGTGTTCCCAACACTGTGTTGACGTGGGAAGCTGACTAACCCATGGGGAAGGTGAAAGGAAAATTCAAGAAGAGGGAGAGAAAGACTCTGACATAAAGAGGGTGTGACTAATCAGGTGAGCGCTGCTTCCTGATTGGCAGATGGTGTCCTGATTGGCAGCTCTTAGAGACCAGCGTCATTGTAGGTGGGGGTGGGAACCTTCAGGATGCTCTGGGCATTCTCCTCCACCAGGGGGCGCCATTTGACTTCTCCTGTTAAAAGCAGGTCCTCCCCGTCCAGAGCATCAATGAATTGCATCTGTGGTGGAGAAAACAACATCTGTATTATCTGCAGGTGGGACTTGGGCTAATACACAATGGAAGTATATTTTGACCAAAAAGTTGAAGGCAAAGGCTATTTTTTCAGAAATGTCTGGTTGGGGCAAGTAGTCACATATGTTTCACAAAACAATGTTTAGTATTTTTTCTTTTACATATTTGCCGTTTCATAACTGTTTTATGGTTTAAGGTGTATTGAGAAGGCATTAAACAACTTGAAAATACTTTTAAAACACAAATATGCTTTGGAAATGTTTTTAAAAAAATTATTTAGTAGTTAAAAAACTATTCTTATCAAATCTGTGCCAATAAATAGCAGTTTTCTATTGTAAAAACATGCCTGAAAAGCCTGTGTGAAGTGTGAACTCCATCAATTTTAATTGCCAATAAAAATGAAAATAGCTCTTTTTTGCAAATGTAGCAAAAAAGAGCAAAATGTAGACACTGAATAAAATAAAATAAATAGAATAAAAGAGAAAAATAAAATAGAATAAATTAAAATAGAATAGAATAAAAATAATAAAATAAAATAAGAACAGAATAAAATAAAATAATATAAAAAATAAATAAGAATAAAACAGAATAGAATAAAATAAAATTAAAATAAATCTACTGTAGTTCACTACAGTAAAAAGTGTGGCTACAGCCCCAGTCAACCCTACAACAAGGAATTCACGAAAGACAAGTGTGATCCAAACTCGGGCTGAACCTCACAGCAAGTCTGATCAAATCCAGGCTCAATTTACATCATTTCTATAACAGCGCTGTAAAAAGACAGACCTCTATTAATTCACCTCCTATAGTGTTTAAAGCAGGAAAACTAATTAAAACTAGACTACGACAGCTGTTTTAATGAATGCAGGACCAGAGCAGCGTCCTGGGAACTAATTACAAACTGATGAAAACTCAACAACAGACAGGTACAGCTATAAAACATGACTGGATGAGACGTGCTCAAAACCGCTGCAAAATCCACACATATACTATTGTTCAAAAGTGACACTGAAGACTGGAGTAATGATGCTGAAAATTCAGTTTTGCATTAGAGGAATAAATATATTTTAAAATATATTCAAAAAGAAAACAGTTATTTTACAGTATTAGTCTTTTTTATTGTGTTTTTGATCAAATAAATGCAACCTTGGTGCGCAGAAGAGACTTCTTTCAAAAATCTTACAGAGACCACACTTTTGAATGATACTGACTGACACCATTTGACTTTCAACCCTCACACATAGCCATCATATGGCTTCAGAACAGCTGGAATATATCTTATTGTGCTTTTAAGTCCATTTTGGAGGTTGAAAAGACCCCGGGGTCGCTGTGTGTGTGTGTGACGAGACAAGATTTTTACACAGTTTTATAAAGAAATCCTCAATGACAAAATGCATGACTAGAAAAATAGTCTGCAGGTGCATTTGAAATGTTTTAACTAATCATCTTGTAATTAATATCATTTCAGTTCTACATTTCTGAGTATGAATTATCATCTGCAGTAAAAGACAACAATACTGTACTGTAAAAGGTTTTGCCACAAACTCGATTGACTGGCTTCTCTCCTGTATGATTTCACACGAGTCTCTTTAGACCTTAATGTACATGATTTATGAGCTTCTACAACTTTTTTTTTTTTTCACCTCCTAACTGAACTCCTTTCCACAAATTGATCATAGAAATAAAAACAGTATAAATAAAAACAAATAACAGAGTTTTCTTTTAGTCTTATTAAGTGCAAACCATAAGTGCAACCGTAATCAAAGTCATCAAATAGAGACAATATATTTCTTCAAGCATGATACAGAGCTAAGAGATGGTTACAACTACACAGCCCAGCCTTAGATAGCTTTCATATTGGGAGATATTTCCATGCATCAGGAAACTGCTTTCAGAATGCTTTCTCACATTTTACTTTTGCAATCGCGCGTACTCTGTGTATAGGGAGCGGCGGTGCTGAGTGCGCGTTCTACAAGATAAGACATTAGTCAGATGCTTTTTGGCTCTGCTGTGCAATGAATCCTCTGCCATGGTCTTGTCAGTCATCTCGTCACTTACTCTCATCACGTGATCAATGAACTCTGCACTACGTAGGACTCCGTAGCGCACGTTGGATTAGCTGGATGGGATTAAAGCGACAACTATACAACTGAATCTTTTTTTTTTCCTATAAAAAGCGAAACGAAATGTAAACATACCAGTGGCATATTCTATCCAAATTTCACCCTCATGCTCCGTCATGGCAATATCGCGAGACAGCTTTTCACCTCGACGAGAAATAGTTATAGAAAATATAGTATGTATGTATATATATATATATATATACACATATACACACACACACACACACACACACACACACACACACACACACACACACACACACACACACACACACACACACACACACACACACACACACACACACACTACCGGTCAAAAGTTTTAGAACGGTAAGATTTTTAATGTTTTTTATTTAAAAGAAATTTCGTCTGCTTATCAAGGCTGTATTTATTTAATTAAAAATACAGTAAAAACAGTAATATTGTGAAATATTATTACAATTTAAAATAACTGTTTTCTGTTTGAATATATTTTATAAAGTAATTTATTTCTGTGATCAAAGCTGAATTTTCAGCATCATTACTCCAGTCTTCAGTGTCACATGATCCTTCAGAAATCATTCTAATATGCTGATTTGCTGCTCAAGAAACATTTATGATTATTATCAATGTTGAAAACAGTCGTGTACTTTTTTTTTTTTTTTTTTTTTTTCATGATTCCTTGATGAATAGAAAGTTAAAAAGAACAGCATTTATCTGAAATACAAAGCTTTTGTAACATTATACACTGCCGTTCAAAAGTTTGGGGTCAGTAAGAATTTTATTTTTATTTTTTTGAAAAGAAATTAAAGAAATTAATACTTTTATTCAGCAAGGATGCATTAAATCGATCAAAAGTGACAGTGAAGACATTTATAATGTTACAAAAGATTATATTTCAAATAAATGCTGTTGTTTTGAGCTTTCTATTCATCAAAGAATCCTGAAAAAATATATATTGTACACAAATATTTTGTACAATTGTACAATAAATGTTTCTTGAGCAGCAAATCAGCATATTAGAATGATTTCTGAAGGATCATGTGACACTGAAGACTGGAGTAATGATGCTGAAAATTCAGCTTTGCATCACAGAAATAAATTACTTTATAAAATATATTCAAACAGAAAACCATTATTTTAAATTGTAATAATATTTCACAATATTACTGTTTTTACTGTATTTTTAATGAAATAAATGCAGCCTTGGTGAGCAGACGAAACTTCTTTTAAAAACCTTACCGTTCCCAAACTTTTGACTGGTAGTGTATAAACAAATTTTCAAAACATCTCCTTTCATGTTTCACCAAATAAAGGAAGCGATAAGAGTTTAGAATGACATGAGGTTAAGTAAATGTCAGATTTTTTTGGGGGGGGTGTGAATATTTTGTCCATTTCATTTCCAAACTCAGACGTATCCACATCTCAGCTTGGAAAAAAGTTGCCACACTTTAAATTATCCAGTGGACCATTCTTAATTCTGCAGGAGTTTAAAAACCCAAACACACACACACACAATGATGTCAGAGCTAGCGGGTGTTTGTCGAGAGCAATTAGCGTTGAATAACGACGCAGTCAAGCACCAGCGCATATATGCGAGTGCACACACATTCAGCAGCGTGTGACTTCATCAGGAGAGGCCACTGTAGCCATGACGACGGTGTCCCTCTCTGCGCTGTGTCATCAGTCGCTGCCATGCTTCATGTGCTGCACCTGTGACTGTTTTCTTTTCGTTTCACCTTCTCACTCGCTCCTTCTGCTTCTCCCTCCATCCAGAGCTAAGCAGGCCCCTGACACTCGGATGACGCTTATTTGTTGTTTTTCTTTCTTTTTCACAGAATGCCTGCAGGCACCAGCTCGGTCGCGTATAATGCACACCTCTCGCAAACGCTCTCGTCTGTAATAAATTCCTGCCCACACCTGTAATGAGCTCATGGCCTCAGCAGTGATGGAGAACACTCATTGTGTGTTTTGTTGAATGATGGAGACCGGACGATGGGGTCTTCAGCCGGACTTTATTCCAGATAATCATGTATTGATGGATAAACATGCCGGGGAAAAGTGCTAGGGTGAAAACCTGAGGAATTTATTAGGGATGCACCAATATTACCTGTTTTTTTTTTCCAGTTATCAGTTACTGGAAGTAGATCATATGTGAAAGACAATATACAATCATTACGGACATAAAAGTAAATCCTAAAGGCTGACCAGACATGAAAACCTTGTCCATAGTAAACATGGACAACTGTTTTAATACTTTTGAAATCTGACATACACACACACACACACACACAAAAGAAAAACTATAACTTCCCGCTGCCCTGTATCTTGCTCTCTCATTGGCTGTAGGTCTTCGCCAATGTATTTTTCAGTCAGAACACATTTCACACAGCAGGATTTTCACGCAGACAGGTCCAGATATTTAGCATGCCAAATATCTCAAGGACGTCGACGACGCATAGTTGATTCTCACTCGTGAACAAGCACCGATTTGCCTCCGATTTCAGCCATTTGTCTGCAATTTCGCAAAATCTGTCGGCGAGTGAAAATCAGGGCTAAATTCGTACTCGGCATAATGAAGCAAGTGGCTGTATTATGAATGGGTCATTGAATCACTCACGATTCATTCAAACTGGCAGATTCGTTCATGAAACACCGTTGTGTTGCAGTTCTGCTGTGGCTTTTAATAAATTAAATAAAAGCCATTAACAGTTCATTTTGGACCTTGCAACCAGCCAATGAAAAGTACAACCGCTTCATACCTTGAGTGTATGTGTATATACTGTGTGTATATATATATATATATATATATATATATATATATATATATATATATATATATATATATATATATTTATGAATGAACATTAGCCTTGATTAATAAATGTTGTAAAAAAATAGTTGTTTTCATAATAGCTCATTTTAAACCTTGTAAAGTATTACCCATTAAACATATAAATCTGAAAAGCAAAAACAGTTTCTTCCTAATATGACCAAAACAGTTCAATTTGCTCTATTTCAGGTCAAGAACTGTTGCTAGTGTAACGCAAACTACTGACACACACTGGCGTGACAGCACTGGCAGGTCAACAGTTCCTGTTTGTGTTTATATCCGCGTTGTCACGACACTCTAGCCAGAGGGTAAGGTGTGCACTGGAGGAATCAATCAAAGATTCACGGCAACGAACATGCTTGTCTATGAACGTGACGTGGTAAAAACTGTATAAAAGTCGCAGATTCTTGAATTACAAAGGATTTGGCACTAATAATTGTTTAAGATGTGTGTTTCTCAATATGAGTGTCAGAGGCAGGGCTGCACGATTTGATTAAAAAAATCATATGGTGATTATTTTGACAAATACTGTGCAATTATATATTACAATTATATATTATATTATGTATGTAATGAATATAACACATATATATTCTTAACATACACTACCATTCAAAACATTGTTCCATTGTTCATTGTTCCATATTTTTTCAGGCTCATTTCTCATTATTTGATCAAAAATATAATAAAATATTGTGAAATATTATTATTTTAAAAATAACAGTCTATTTTAAAATGTAATTTATCCCTGTGATCAAAGGTGAATTTTCAGCATCAAAGGACTGGACTAAAAAGGACACAACCTCACTAGGATATAGCCTTCATTTTAAGAAGCACCCCATGCGAATCTGAATCAGAAAATCTGTATAGAATCTCAGCTGTAATTTTAATACAATTAATTTTGCAGCAAATAAAATGTTGTGAACGTCCAAAATGGAGTGCAGTAACTAATGGAGAGCAGTCATAATCAACGCTCGATTATGTTTTCGATTCGCTGTGCAGCTCAAGCATTAATGTTGTTGAGCTTGAAGAGGGGCTCATGAAGGGGTGAAAAGGAAGGGAAAGCTCTCCACCAGCACACTGTAAATGCTGACCTCCAACTCAATGAATGTCACATTATGGGGTGGAGATGGGGGCGTTTGCTTGTTAAACATGGTGCCAGTTGATTTGAGTGACGGAGTGGGTGACGTGCAGCACTCCAATGTGTTTATGTGTGTGAGGAAGCCGGTGCTGTATATACACATCTCTGTTTGCACAGGAGTAGAGAACTGGCCTCTGACCATCCACACACACAGATGTGTGCAAAAGACACACACTGACCTGTTTGCGAACATATTCAACCATCATCTCGAGCTGTCTGGGGTCTTCACACTGTCTGTTAAACATGTTCCTCCAGAGCGCTGCCGCAAGAACGCAATCATCTGACAGAATTCCCTAAAACATACAGTAGAAACACATGAGATGTGCTTACATGAGCACTAAACATTTCTGTTAACTCTTGACAGTTCTTGATTGGCAAGTAAATAGTCTGTAATATCAATAATGTTCTAGGGCAGAATAAGTTACACTATGCGAAACTGATGAGTACTGATGATGATAAAGTTCAACAGCTTACCTCATCATAACCAAAAAGTGCAGCGTAGAATGTCTCCGTCATCACCTTCATGCTCTCCTTCCTCTGAATGGCATCAATCTATGATAAAAGTAAAATAAGACAATAAGCAAATCACAATATTCACCATAACTAATGACAGAGTGAAATAAAATTATAAAATAAAATAAAATAAAATAAAATGCCAGCATGATTAATCATAATTCACAATGTGCCCATTTTGATCTTATGGATACTGGCCAATAAAGGAAAAAAAAAAAAAAGTTAAAATAATAAAAAAAAAAAAGTTAAATAATAGTCAAAAGTAATAAAAATAAATAAATAAAAAATTTTGGACCCTGAAACCATTGACTGAATCACGTCAGTGACTGATCACGTCATATCTTGCGCAAAAAAAAAAACTTTCTTTACTGTGACTTATTTAATTTGTGAAGCATAATTTAGATGCTTAAAAGTAAAGATAACTTAAAAGGTGCTTAAAAGGTAATTAGAGACTATTTTATTTTTGGTCATAAAATAAAATAAATAAAAATATTTTGCCATTAAATTAGCCATTAACAGATCATTTTGGATCCAACAACCAGCCACAGAAAAATAAAATCACATCATACCTTGAGCAAAAAACAAAAACAAAAACAAGAGTAGAGATTCTTTATTTTCTAATTTGTGAAGCATCATTTAGTCGCTAACAGGTGATGAAGCAATTTGAGTCTCTGCCTAATACTGAGATCACAGTTATGCATTTAGTCAGAGCTGGAATTGTCCTTGGCAGTAAATATCCAACATGTGGAGGATAATGCAACAATCTTACGCCCGAAAACAAAAGCAGGACTGGATCTGAAGCGAGGGGCCTGCCCAGGTGCTTCGCTCCAAATGAATCTAAACACACATACGCACAATGGCCACAGACACCAACCCTTGGGAGGTTTTGGGTGGGGAGATTTTCAAAACAATTGTGTTTATTCTTAAGTCTTGTATGTCGGGTTTTCTGCATGCTTGGAGTGCGTCAGGTCACCGTGTGTGTGTGTGGGTTCGTTTACGCACGGGGCAGAAAAGCACCTGTGCATAATTACGCAGACCTGCAAATAATCAATCTCATCTGGCTGTGCTTTAACTCTTCTACCCTCCCCGTCTTCTCTGCACGCTCGCTCTCCTTTGTGTTCATGCCTACAGCCCGAAACATTCTACGCAAGTATGTGAATGTTAATTCTAAGCAATTCTCTGCAAAACAATTCATTCAAAAGACTCTTTTTGAACGAATCTGAGTGAATGGTTCAGATATATTTACTGGAATAGTCAAAAGGAGACTCACTGGTTGGCCAACTACTGAGTAATAAGGTAACCTATAGAGTCACCAAATTAATTAATGAACAAGATAAGTCACATTTATTTATAAAGTGCTTTATAGACCAATTTGAAGCAGACGTCACAGTTACGTCACTTGCAGCTGAACGTGCATGGTGGCAGGAAAAAATAGCGGTAAAAAGTGGAGGAAAATGGGAAAAAAATCCACAGAATGAGAGAAAAATGTTTTGTTGTGCCTTTGGACGTCAGAATCGTAATGAAAAAAAAATGTAGTCTGCATTTTTATAGAAAAATGCCATTGAAGATGCCCTTTGAAGCTAAACGCAGATATTATGTTGCAAGTCACAGACTGGAGTGATGTAACCTGCAATGACCAGTCTACTAATAAAGCATGAACTTGATGTAAACATAATATTCACATATGCAATTAGTAGGGGAAATATGCAGTTAGTAGTTCAGTTTAGTTCAATGCAAGCGGCAACCCGGTCTCTCTCTTGAATCCAACACGGAAGTGACTTAAACTGCAATTCATTGACTGGCCGCTAGAGACAGGTTTCAAAAGGGAGTCAATCCCATAGACCCCCCATGTTAAAATGCCCAACTTTACAGCAGAATTTTTTTTACAGCCTTGTACAAAAAGTGGTTTTGGTCTATATAGCCAATTTTGCCCTTCATAACAACTGTGAGGGGGGTGAATTTTTATATAACTCATCCGTTTAAATTATATTAAGCCATAAAGTTCTGCATAATTAAGGGCGTGGCCACTTGAGTGACAGGTGGATTGCCGCTGCTGTCACTACTAGCCGTTCGTCTGCTGTCTGTTAGCCATCACATCCTGCCTCTTTGCCCATTTTCAGTTATCCAGCGGTGGCGCGCTGCCAAGATGGCGACAGCCGGCCCCGCCCACTTTGGGCTTCAAAAATAAGTCAGTTCTTATCTAATAGTGTAGGTGCTGTCAAATCAATAATATTTCTGAATATTAATTCTTTTAAGCCCCAATTGAGCAAGCCACAGCATTCTTTTTGCTGAACAGAATCAAAAGACTTAAATCACCTGAATGAATCAAAACTCCAGACTAGATTCCTCAGAATCAGAGAATCAATTCTTTTTAGATTAACAACTGTCATAACGGACCACCACAGTAAAACAAGACATAAGTGACATAAGTTATAAGTACATACAATTGGGACTGCATGCTTGCACTACTTTGCATATTTGAGTATGTTTTATTTCTCCTCTCACGTGCTTCCAGTCTTTAATTTGTCCACCCTGTTCTCCTCCCCTGTTCATCCATCTTCGTCCCTCAATCCTCCTTTCCCATGTTGTGACGCAGGTTGGTAAAACCAGGCTGGGATATTTAATCCCTCACACTAATCAGGCAGAGGGTCCAAAAACTGCTTGAGAGGCACAATCTTGCTCCTATACCGCCAAATTAGTGTCATATCTCACTTCACTGTTATTACTACGGCTTAGAAAAACTCCCAGAATCACACACACGCCCTGGCACACTAGTGAGTGTGTGTACTAGAGGTAAAGTTCAAGGGGGGCTGGTTTAACATGGCACAAATGACAAGTATTTTAGCACAATTAGGCGAAGTAACCTAACCGTAGTGAGGATTGAGTGAGTGGGGGTCCTTCCATTTCCAGCGCTGTAACTGTATCCTGATCCAACAGGATGGACCTGTTATGGACCTGCCAGACGCGCTGATTACACTCAGTTTATACACGATTTTTCACAGCTTAAAAAATAACGTGTTCGGGCACAAAGGGAAATACCTCCTCACTTCTGACCTGTGAAAACAGACCACATCAGGTCAGTGTGCGCACATGTGTGTCTTCACAGAGCCGGTGTTCACAGCAAATACAAGCTGTTAGGGTTATTCCATTATCACTTTATTATGTAGTAACTTAAAAGGAATATTTTAACCAAAAATGACAATTCTGTCATCATTTACTCACTCATGTCATTCCAAACCTGTTTGACTTTCTTTCTTCTGTGGAACATAAAATATATTTTGAAGAATGTTGGGGTCCAAACAAACATTAAACCCCAATGGCTTTCATTCCGTGGACAAAACAATGAAAAACATTTATTCACAGAAGAAAGTCAGTTACACAGATTTGAAACAACACTGGCTGAAAATTTTCTTTCCAGTCCAATAAATGAGGGGTGTTTTGCCAAAGTAGTCACTGCGAGGTATTAAGTACCAAGTCGGTATCAATTTATCCATCTACAAATGTAAATATTTATTTTGTTTAGGCATAGTATCTGTAAATAAGGTACAAATAAAAAAGTTGTAATATGACAAGTGATTTGTCTGTCCATACTGAACATGAAATTGCTGCAAAACACGACACTAAAAGAGCCAATCAGAACATATTTGATGTTTAAAATAAAGTTATATGGAGCAGGATACTGGACCAATGAGATTTCAAGTGGGCTGAGCTAAATCAGCATATCATTGCTGAAAAAGAAACCAATTGATCAACAAAATGATGCTTGGTTAGCAGGTTAAAAGCTTAGTTCACCCAAAAATGAAAATTCTGTCATCATTTACTCACCCTCATGTCGTTCCAAACCCGTAAGACTTTGGTTCATCTCTGGAACATTAATGAAGATATTTTAAAGAAAATCTGAGATTTCGGTCTCTCCATTGACAGTCTACACAACTACCACTTTGACGCTTCAAAAAGTTCATAAAGAGATCGTAAAACTAATCCATATGAATCGAGCAGTTTAGTCCAAATTTTCTGAAGAGGCTCGATGACTTTATATAACAAACAGATTTAATTCAGGCTTTTATTCACATATAAACATTGATCAGCGAACATAAACAGAAGCTCAACTGTATTGCTTGATGCGAGAACAAACCTCTTTGGTCCTTGCAGAAGCTCAAATGTGCTGCATAACACACAAGAATGAACCTCATTGGTTCTCGCATGTCAAGCAAAAATCTTCATGTTCCCGAAGATGAACGAAAGTCTTACGGGTTTGAAACGACATGGGGGTGAGTAAATGATGACAATTTTCATTTTTGGGTGAACTACCACTTTAAGCTACAGTTAAAAATGTATGAATGTCACTGGGGTCACTGTATAACTAAAAATACTAGCACAAAAATAAACAAGCAGGGTATATGTTGCTTTGCTAATGCATGTGTAATGTTAGCCAATTTACTCTGCAGAAGAAAAAGAACGTAAGTGAAAGAGAGACTGTGATGGAAAATGAGGTCACTTTTGTATGGTGCCACTCGATGGCCGCTGCCAGGCCTGAGGGGTCAAATGTCTTCAGTGCCGAACGTACCTTTAGCCAAAATGCACACCACACCACATCACGATCAAACTCCCATCTCATTCAAAATCATGTCGCACCAACTTACAAGGTCCAAAAAACTAGGCGCAACTTCATATTGTCCCTGTATGAGTACATATAATACATACATACATACATACATATACATTATATATATATATATAATATGTGTATGAGGATATAGGTAAGCAACACTACAGAATGCCGTTTTACTTAAAATCACCAAGTTTGCAAATGTGATACTGACTTTATACAACAGTTCAATAAATAAGAAGTTAATATTAGAAGACTCAAGAATATTGTCTGTTTTTTCTCTTTTGCCAACAAAAATTGCTCCAAACAAATTCACAGTAGAGCCATTGCACATCTTTGAGAGACACAGGGATGTTTCTTTACTGAAGCCGTTTTGAACGAATCGTTTGACTGAATAATTCAATGACTCACTCATTAAGACAATGATTTGCCGCTACCTACTGGCGTTTTAATATACACTCTCTGAGGGGCTGAGAGAGAGAATGCCGTTTGTTTTTGGTTTTTTGGTTATGATTGTAACAATATTTCTGGTTAAAGAGATAGAATGTGTGGATAGTGGTAGATAGAATGCGTTTATAAATAGACTATTAAGAGTGAAATATGAGATAACATTGTTAAATATAACAGAGATAATAAAGTTATTGCAGTCACATTGCATGAGCGGGGCTCTGACTGTTTCTTTGAATCAAAGGCCGCCTCTGCTTCATACACATGTTGGGCAAGCTGCTGGGCAAAGTGACAAGTCAAAAGTCAAACGCTTTTTCCATTTCACACGCATTTAATTTCATATAATATGTGAATGAGTTCTGATCAGCAGAGTTTGACATAATTGATGACTGAACATGTTTATTTAAGTGCTTGCTTATGAGCCAATTGCAACTATAGGAGTATATGCATAAATGGTCCGTTTGTAGGAAAGGATGCCATGCGTATCAGAAAATGTCAGTACATTTTATTTAGAAAAACAAAATCATTTCAATAAAAAGAAAAAAAAAAAATTCTACGCACTGCTTTAGCTTATAAGGAATTCAATATTTAAATACTGAAAATAATAAAATATTAAAAACAGCAAGTGTCTTGGTCATGCAACCTTATGGGAGATCAAATATACTTTTTTGTTTACATTCTGTTAATTTTCATTTTAAGATGTTTTATTTTAGCCATTAAAAGTTATCCTGCAAAGAAAAATGTGGTTATCTCTTTTTTTCTTTCAATATTGTTATTAATATTCTCTATTTGAAATCTAAAGGAAGCTGATGAATGCAATTAATACATTTTCCACATGCTCCTTTTCATTTTACTTATAAATCATGTCACGTCATTAACTAGAACAACACGTTTATGGGCTCTACATGGGTACACCACCTTTTAACAAATAAAAGAAAAAAAACATAACCCTGCCATTTTGGTTCATGACATAAAATGAGTTTGACATTCCTAGCTAGGGGGCAATTTTAGGAGCCCAAATTTCATCTGGCCCTAAATTTTAGGCTTATTATTAATATATTCACTGCAATTCCAATGTTAAATTGATAATAAGCTTGTAAAATCTTACTGGCTGAACAGAGCACCTGAAAAATGAGAGGATTATATTAAGAGTCCTCGTGAGAAAATAGAGATTTTTGATTTATGGGCTCTGGGAGAGGGGGAAAAGTGACATTATGGAAAAAGTCATTGCACAGCGTGGCATAAGAGAGGTGCTGAGTTCATTAAACACACACACACACTCACACTCACAAAAGTAGACATTTAAAGTGTTTTTAAGTGCACTTATTTTACTCCGATGCTCACCATCTTTCTCTCACACAAGTCTCATAAAGGCTTCTTGCGCAGTACCATGGGAAAAGAGGCCAATCACATTAAAAAGTATTTTCACGCTAATATACTTAACCCAGGGATAATGTCAATTTTCAAACCCAAATGTAAGGTTCACTCAAAAATGATCATTCTGATCTATGATCATTTACTCATGCTCATTTCTAGTTTATGGCTCTTTCATGATACTTTCACTGTGCTTTTGCATCCTTCTTGATACATAAAAAGTCCCCAGTCCCAGTTCTTTTGTAGGAAAGAGCCAACCAGTACATTAATATAATTTTCTCCTTTTGTGCACCACTGAAGAATTGAAGTCATGCAGGTTTGGAATGACATAAATGATGAGATTTTTCATATTTGGGTTAACTATTGCTTTAAAACTGTGCTTCCAAAATCCTCAACGGGACACATTTTGGATGCCTCCCTAATCTGACACATCCATTTTAGGTCTTGGAGTCGCTACTAAGAAGCTGATGAGTTGAATCAGGTGTGTTTGATTAGGGAGATGTACAAAATGTACAGTGTACTTCTGGCGCACCAGGACCAGAGTTGGGAAACACTGCTTCAAGACAAACAAGCTTTACATGCCGACATTTTCACAGATGGACAAGCAGTTATAAATAAAGTTGCACGTACATTGTGTTCATCATGTCGCATATTGCATCAGCTGCATATAAGTTGTTAATCAACTTGTTAATTAGTTGGCTGGATATTTAGTCGACTAATCAGAATTTTAATTTGTCCAATATGATTTCAGAATTTTAATTTTTTCAAAACTTTACACAGTAAAAGACAACGCTAAATGGCAAGAAAAGAAAATAATAATAGAACAAAATAAACATGTATGGCCATAGAAACTGCTTAAAAATGGTAGAATTTAAAGGCCTAGCACATATATATATATATATATAAAACCTGACTACCCAGGGTTGACTACCCTTAGTAACCTTGGGTTGACATCAAATAAAAAGCCCAACAAACTTTGTTTTCAGCGAAAGATCCAAATAAAAACCTTACATTTGAATTGTCTAAAGTATCAAAGCTTTCTCTATCCTCAAGTCTAAGCCATAAAACCTAAGAACTGTTCCCTCGGATAAATAAACTACTCGACTACTCAAAACTGCTAATACTCTAACTGACAGTCAAACAAATTCTGTCGACGGCTGGCTCGCATCCAGCCCTTGCATGCACTGGCATATCCATAAGGTTGTGATGACTGATTAGCCGCAGCTGTTTTGATCTAGTTCATGTTAACTAGTTTACAGTGTTATGCAATACATGATCTATAGGCCAGGCCACTGCTGTATGTTAAGTGCTATATATGCTATATGTATTTAGAGCAGATCTGGACCAAGTTGTGCTTGTTCTTTAAAGCAATACTAATTCAGTCCTACTATTAAGATTAAGGTGGAAGGTAGAAGAGATGGTGTGTGTGTGTGTGTGTGTGTGTGTGTTGGGGGGGGTGTCAACAAAGAGAAGTGCGGGGAAAGAGAGAGAGATTTCTGTTTTCACAGCTGGGCTGAAGTCTTGTTCCCACCCTTTCTGACAGCAGTTCCCCTAAGGCGCCTTGCGTTGGCTTCCTCTCAAACACACACACATATATGCACACACTCGGCACAGCAGAAGCATGTCATCTTTACTGACCTTGCAGAGATTTAAACACTTTTTGCTACTCCGCTGGACAGCGCTCAGCTCAAAATGCCTCCACAGTCTGTAGAGCATAGTAATTACATCCTAAAGTCTGAGGGTGTGAGTGTGTGTGTGAGAGAAAGAGTCAGGCAGTATTTCACTGTATATCATTATAATTTCAACATTTTTCAACATATCCAAACAATAGACCTGATCATCAGCCATGTCACATGCTAAAACATTTGGGGGGGGGGATATATGTTGTTTAAAAAGCAAAACTCAGTACATGATTCATGTGACCTAGTGCTGATAGGCTCCAATTTCAAACAGTTTTTGGCAAGTGAAATAGTCTGAATGCCATTGCATTAGATATATCAAACGAACTGGCATCTGGAAACAAATGATGGATCTCTTCACTAACATCCATCAGTTAGTTGTTGTTGTTTTTTTTGTTTTGTTTTTTACTGGTGTTTTGGTGATTTTTAGTGGATGTATTCTCAAGTTCACACAGGTGTATTTCATCACATTAACTATGAACATGTTCCAAAAACATTTAACAACCACAAAGTGTGTCAATTTTCAACCATATTTCTACAGTTTTATCATGTATAATGTCTTTTTGTGACATATTTTGCTTGAAAATTGTTTATGCACATCTATATTTTTCATTCACATACACTGCCATTCAAAAGTTTGGGGTTAGTAAGATTTTTTTAATGTTTTTGAAAGAAGCCTCACCAAGGCTGTATTTATTTGATCAAACATTCAGTAAATACTGTAATATTGTGAAATATTATTACTGTTAATACTGTTACTGAATTACTATTACTATTATTAACTGTTTTCTATTGTAATATAAATAATGTAATGTATTCCTGCGCTGCAAAGCTGAATTTTCAGCATCATTACTCCAGTCTTCAGTGTCACATGACCCTTCAGAAATCATTCTAATATGCTGATCTTAGTGACCCCAAACTTTTGAATGGAGGAGAGTCTCAGTGTTTCCAAGTCCGAGCTAGTTGCCATGGGTTGTTTTTCGTGTTCGCGGGTTAAAGCAACCCTAAATAACATGATATTTAGCCCCTGGAATGCAAATCGTACCAGAGGAACCTCCCCAAGAATGCAGATTTTACAGATTTTATTTTTAGTTTTGTGTAGCAATTGGTCGGGTTTTGTTGTGAAAACCTGGCAACCCTGGTGTGTCTATATAAGGGAATCATTAAATGTCCACTTCAAAACACACTCAAAAATATTTTAAAATACATCAAATGTTTGAAATCTATTGTAACTGACACTTTCATTGGTCATCGATAATCGCAAAATGGTCAAATATCAGTTAAGTAATCAAGCTAACAGATGTCATTCTATCACTATTGTGGATGGACAAACACAAAAAGCACAAAATACTAATGGCAAGGTGTTTCAAAAGAGGCAATTGAATCAAATGCACATATACTTACTCCCATAATCTTGCTCCTCTGCTCCACATCCTCCCACATGGAGTGGACGATATAACGGCACATGTACTTCCCAGCTCTGCCTTCCTGCCGCATCCGGACCAGACACATCCTGTCAGAGCAGAGCAGAGCAGAACGCTGACTCAAGACAGCCTGACAAGCTGAGTGCCTGTGTTACACCACGCTCTGTCAGGATCTGCATAACCAGGAAACTTCAGAGATCAGCCAGACAACACACTCACATAAAGGAAACGTCTGGGTTAAATATACAGCATCTGTGGCCTGATGTTGATTCCCACAGAAACTCTTTTTTTACAAACTGAGGGAAGAATCGAAATCATTTTCTGTGGCATTTGGTTTAGCATTGTTTTCCCCCATTTTTACATTTGAGAATCACCGCTTTATGAATACTTTCAGTGATAAGAAGGTGTGAGTGCATGTGTATGCATGAATGAACAACTGGCACCGTTCAGTGTTTTCTCAGTCCATGTTTCTCTGCACAAACAGAGTCATCAATGCGGATGCAAGGCTGCACGCACAAAAACTAAGTGCCTTTAACTGGAAGTGTACAGAGTGTTGGCTCCAAACCACCACCATTAATCATAAGTCTCGTTCTGATGACATCACACATTCCGTTTTTTTCTTTTCTTTCTTTTTTTCATAAGATCAGCCAATCCTGTGCATTAGCATAGGTGCCTTTGATGAGGATGATAATGGGTTAAAAAGATGGGTCACACTTTAGTTTAGGGTCCAATTCTCACTATTAACCAATGATTAACTATGACTTTTTCCTCAATAAACTCCTAATTACTGCTTATTAATAGTAAGGTAGTTGTTAAGTTTTGGTATTGGGTAGGATTAAGGGATGTAAAATATGGTCATGCAGAATAAGGCATTAATATGTGCTTTATAAGTACTAATAAACAGCCAATATCCCAGTAATATGCATGCTAATAATACGCAACTAGTTAATAGTGAGAAAGTGTTCCCAAAAGATTAATTAAATACTTCAAAAGAAATTAGCAATAACACCCACCTTAAATATATCTGGGATTCAAAATCTAACTGAAAACCCGGAAATAAAGTTTTAGGATTTTGGAACATTTTTAAACAAATGTAGAATGACAAAATTATTAAAAAATATTAAAGATGTCTACACTAAATAAAATAATAAAAAGGTAATTGCAACTTTTTATCTCACAATTCATTTTTTCTTTGCGAGATCGTAGTTTTCACAGACGCTTTTCTCAGAATTTTCGAAAATTGCGAGATACTGTATAAACTCACAATTCTGACTTTTTTTCTCGGAATTGCAAGATATAAACTCACAATTGAAAGTTATAAAGTCAGAATTGTGTGATATAAAGTCAGTAGTCAATATAAACTTGCAATTCTGACTTTTCCCCCCTCGCAATTCTGACTTTATCACGCGATTGTGACTTTATAACTCACAATTGTAAGTTTATATCTCACAATTCTGAGAAAAAAAAAAAAAAGAAAAAGAATTGTGAGATGTAAACTCGCAATTGCGAGAAAAAAAAATCAGAATTGTGAGATAAAAAGTTGCAATTAACTTTTTTATTTTTTATTTCATGGTGGAAACAAGCTTACATACTAATCAAATAAGCCAAGGCAACCAAAGACAAAGCTACCAAAAAAACAAAAACAAAACAAAAACAAAAACACTGGATATGGCTAAATTAAGACATTCTGGCAAACAAATTAGGAAAAACTGCAAAAATTAAGAAAATGCCAAAATTATATTAAGTAAATTGCCCAAATTAGGAAATTCTGGCAAACTTAAAAAGTAGGAAAAACTGCAGAGGAAAATGGATATAAGATCTTTTAAGACTAGAATCAGTGTAAAAGCACAAACACACACACAAAATAAATTGCAATCTGGTGAAGAAAAAAAAGAAAAAAGACTTGATTTGCTTGCTTTGTGTTACTAAATCTGAAGTTGGTATGCAAGTATGGTTGCACTCTTCAGAATGCTAGGTCTAGTGAAACACCATTTGCAATCCACCTAGTAGATGAATATTTATCAACTCAATGACATGAATAACCAACCAAGGATCTGGAATTTGCATGACACAATGTCGCAGTTCTAACCAAAACTGTATCCAAAAACTCACCAAACGTGGAGCTGTGCCACCAAGAACCAGGAGTTGAGCGTGTCGGGGAGAGAGCACTCTGGGAGAAAGAGAGGGAGTAGAGGACATCATAAGGGGGAACAAGAAAACACAACATGTAGCCAAACCAATGCAAACTTGGGCTCCGATTCCAAAACCGCTATTGGGTTTACACCTGTTTTTTCCTCAGCTAAAGAAAACAACGTAACACAGCTGTAAAGTGCCACATAAATCTTTCAGCTGCTGAAAAGGTCCCTTTACGCTCATTTCAACATTTCGGATGAAGTGAGGGGTGTTTAGGAGTTCTTCAAAAAATTTAAATGAGCATGACATAAGACTCATAAGGCCATAATACGGGTGTAAAAAAAAAAAAACCCCGAAAAGATTCAGGCTCAAAAATACTTACTTTCAAAAAATTCGTCGTAGTTGATTCTTTCTACACAGCATGTGTACATTCGCAAGGCAGCTATCTTAATTTTCTGCAAAAGAAGAGAGACATTTGTGACACACATGATCAAAAAGCCACTCAATCCAGTGTGATCAAAAGCAGGAACTGATTAAATTGGCCAAGACATCACATTTTCAGTCCGGTCTACAGAGCCGAACATGTGCCCCAAAATGAAGCAGACATGCTGAAGTTTTAGACAGCCGTGATGCTGATGACTCTAACATGGAAGGTCATCTCGGATTTCACAAAGTGTGGCCCCTGCTTTTGAAAACACGAAACAGGTAGCGGTACAAGATGAAGTCATCATTCCAGCACCAAAACTCGAGTGTCCACTTCACTGTTGAGTCGTTTGAGGGATTACGGGAAAGTTAACCAAAGACAGTGCCAGTAAACTACAAAATTCAACTGAATATGTGAAAAATCTGGTTGATGATTTCTTTGTTATTCTCAAGAAAACCTGTTCATATTTAACCCCAAAATTAAAATTATATAATCATAAAAATATGCCTATTTTTGCATATTTTAATAAAAAAAATAAAGCCTATTTTTAAGGACTATTAAATGCTTTTGCATTGTGACATTCTTTTCAGAATGATTAAGCACAATTTCCAGTATTTTTGTAATACAAATCATTATTCTAAATGGTGAGTCTTGTTATATTACTGGAATAAAATAATGCATTTTGTTTCTATTACATCAGCATATAAATACACTCTAAAAAATAATATGTTGGAGTAATTACAACTTTGAGTGAATTTACGTTCAACCAACAAACTACACTGAGTTAGAGGAACTTACTAATTTGTAGCATAAACACACATTTTTAAGTTGATTACTCAAAAAAAAAAAGAAAAAAAGTCGCTTCAACTACCAGAGTTGTAGCCCTGGAACCAATTAATGTATTTCAGTTCAAATCAACAGCTTTCATAGCACATGCGGACATAACTTATTTAACATCTATATTTAATGAACAATTAAGATATTACTTGTCACTGGCATAAGCGCAGTCATTGCTTATAGAGTCAACGTAGTGTTTACCTTCATGTATCTACTCTTCAGCACAATGTTACACACAAAAACTTCAACATTACAGAAACTCTTTTAAAATGTCAAACATAATAGCATTAAACACTAAGAGGTCTTTCCCTACACTAAAAACACATAAATTAACACTTAATTTCAACATTTATTCTCCAGTCCTATGCAAAGCATGCTGGGAACTAGAAATCCACTGCCTAATTTCCAAAGTTATCAAATTTTTTTTAAAAAGCTAATTAACACAGAATATCATCTATAATTTAAACTCAAATTTAAGTTGATGTAATGATCAACATGATTATGTCATCAGAACTCAACAAAATAATGTTTGCAACTTAAAAGGTTTAATTAAAACAATAAATTAGAATTTTTAACTTGCAACCATGCATTTAGGGTAAGTTGTGGTTACAGGTCCCCTGAATTACTTTTTAGAGTGTGCTTCACAATTTAAGTAATATATCATTAATTGTTTCCATATTCCAGTAATACAAGCAAGATTTTTGGGATTGCTGTAATAAGAAAATTATGGGGGCAAAATGCAAAAAAATGTTGATAATTATCTTTAAGCAAAATAAAAACTTATTTATTTCTCTTTGATTTTGCCATGAAATATAAGGATTCTTTTTGCCCGATACCAATTTTAACAAACAACTATTGACTAATTCTGATATGGATATTTGTCATTTGCTCACTTATCTGAACTTTTGTCATTAATATAGATTTCTGTTTTGATCATGTTTTAAATTAGTAAAGTTCAAAAACACATGCATGAAAATGATCTGATGATTTTGATGCAACAATAAACTAGCTAAATATACCTTATATTAGTTATTTTCAAATATTTCTTATTACCAAGATTAACTCATGACTATTATAAATCTCTTTAATAAATAGAAACACATTATACAACTGAGTGCCTTTACACAGTTTGTTATATCAGCCTTTTTCATGCTATAGCCAATATGCAGATGGTTTTAAATTGATCAAAAATCAGCCGATAAATATTGCACCATCGGTGCATCTCTAGTAAGTTAAATTTTACGAAAAACTGTGAACAAATGATCAAATATCAAAAGGGGACTATTTAAAAGAAGACTGTTGAGTAACACTAGATGAGGAGATTTATTTACCCATTTGTTGTATTTGAGGGGTCCAGTGAAGCCCATGGCCTCAATCAGTTTGATGAAGGCCCCCACCTCTTCATCTGTAGTCTGTGGGGTCTCTTTAACAGAACGCAGCTTGAAACAACATGGAAACACATCTGACATTAGAGCTATATAAAACATTGGCATAAACACTTGGGCATCTGGCAAAGTGACCGCATAAAGACAATACAAAACAATACTTTCTCAGTTACAAGACCAACTGAAGTTGCATTTTGAAGGATCTCTAGGGTTTTTGGGTTTTAATATTGACAAATAGCCATTACTGTGCCAAATCCATCAACAGTTCCCGTTTAAGATCAGCCTGTAAATCTCAACTCAACCCAGGTAATCTTTATGGAGGCATTGCAGTGAAAATATCCGGCTAATTCCCTCAAGTCACCACTATGGACGCAATAAAACCTTCCCCAATGGATTTCTCACAGGAATATTATGTTTTACTGCTATGATTGGGAATACTAGTAAACTAGTAGAAGTAGAGATGCACCGATTGCAATTTTAATAGCCGATTCCAATTTTTTTGTTAGTGTGATCTGCCGATACTGATTTCTGCCGATTCCGAATTTCTTTCTAAGAACTATAATACAAAAATCTACTTTTCTTCAACGCAAAGTTTTATTTTCATAAAACAACCAAGTAAGTCGGTAATAAAATAAGAACAAATAAAAAAAAAAAATGCAAACAACAGCACAAATAAATGCAATAGAATAAAGAGAGCTATGAAACTAAGTTTTTCAGGTTAAGTAGGTTTTAATTCAGGTAAGAAATGCTACAGAAATAACTGCAAAAAAAAAAAAAAACACATCCAGTGTAATTTTACATTGGTCACCTTAATTTCTGTAGTCTTTATTGTAAATATTAAATACAGATTCATTCTTGCCATTAAAGTTATAAAACATATTCAGTCAAGAGCAGAAAGTAATTTTCTTTGTCTTTTGTTCTTTGATTAACATGACAGACAGCAGCAGAAATATTGGACTGCTGTCCCTTTAAGAGTTTATGAACGGACCCAGTATTACACAAATGCCTTCTCTTTCTCAGCTGTTTAACGATCTAAAACTGACCGTTTGTCTAAATAATCGCCAATAATCGGCGTTTTTACATAATTTTGTATGTATATGACCTTTTAAGCGCAGTAAGCCACTCATTTTGGTACGCTACTTGTGTCTCTGTTTGAGACTGAGCGTGGCTTGTTCGCTCCACTTATATAGATCAGTGGTGCACGCGCTTTTGGTGTGAGCGCCAAACCTGCGGGAATGACTAAAATTATACGCAATACAAGAACTATTTAACCGGAGCAAATGAGACGAGTGAGAGAGAGGAGGCGCCCGCGCGGGTGTGTGTCACTTCACAGTCGGAGAGAAGAGAGCGAGAACGCGCAGCTGACGTTATTGCCTGTACCACTGGTAACAAAACGGATCGGCTCGGAATCGGTAAAGCCGCCTTTCCACTGCACACGACATTAGCATCCGACTGTCGCATTTCGCCCCCTAGCGGCAGTCGTGCATAACTTTGAAATTGGTCGTGAAGCATTAGTTACCCTCGGCTTATTCACCATGGTAAACTGAACGATTTTAATGAATGTAACGTTAATGCATGAATTAATATATCCACACAAAGCAAATGACCCTCAATACATCTAAAATAAAAACATAGATTTCATAGAGCTAATCAACGTAAAAATTGATTTAATAATTATACAATTTTTTTTTTTTAAATCTGACAAATTAATAACGGCCATTTTACAGAAATAGTGTAAACAGAATAACGTTAAATATAAAATATTGGTAATTCTAACTTCGCGCTCATAGTTTTGATTAGAATACATCATATCCGGTCGGCTGGTCGCATACGTCTAACCGCAGAAGTTCAAATATTTCAACTCATCCAAAGCTCAAATCGGATCTGAAATTTCCGCATTCGCATATGATCGGAACTCCACGCAGCCCCCGTACTACTCTCCATTGGAAACGAATGACTTCCGAGCCAAAGGCTGTCGTTTGTCGTGTGCAGTGGAAAGGCGGCTTAAGATGTGAGACTGATTGGATTCGGCCGATCACTGATCCGGGCCGATCACGAGGAAAATCGGCCGATTCCGATCCCTGGCTGATCGATCGGTGTATCTCCAAGTAGAAGTTTATTAGACTATAATTAGCACCTGCCCTTTGGGCTCATATAGGGAGGAAATTATTATTGCCAACATAGCAGTCAAACATTTGTAGAAAAATATCAACTCCGTCTATACATCTTTAAAGCTAAAATGATCACTGTTTTCATTTGTCTACATTTTTAGCAACATAATTCCCATATTACTTCCATTTGTGTGATTCCGCAGTTTTATATCATTCTAAAATATGGAAAATAGTACTAATAAAGAAACAGTATGGCCTGGTTTCTCAGACAGGGTTTAGATTAAGCCAGGATTAGGCCTTAGTTCAATTAGAACTTTTAAGTAGCTTTTATAAATGTGCCTTAGGAAAAAAAACATTAGCGCATGCATCTTGAGGCAAAACAATGGCACTGACATATTTTAAGAAATGCCAGTGCAGGTTGCTTTAAGTTAAAACAGCTTAAACATGCATTTTATTCTGGGACTATGCCTAAATTATGTAAAATTATGTAGGCTACTTCGTTTTATTATCCCACCTAGATATGAATTTAAATTCTATTGCTTAAAAGAAAAAAGTTTTCAGAGATCAGAATTGATCCCTTTAGCTCAGGGGGTGTCAAACTCATTTTAGGTTGAGCGCCGGATGGGGGAAAAAAATGTAACCATGTGCGGGCCGAATTTTTTTGACAGCTGACAGTTGCATTAATATCAACCATACAGACTACACATTAATTTGCAAGAAAAAGAAAAAACAACAACACACTACTCTTTGAAAACAGCATTTGTTTTTACTGCGAAAAGACTTTATTAGACTTTTAAAATGTTTGATTGGTAAAACTTTACAATAAGGTTCATTAGTTAACATGAACAAATGATGAACTGCACTTCTACAGGATTTATTAATATTTGATGTTAATTTCAGCATTTACTAATACATTATTAAAATCTTGTTAACATTAGTTAATGCACTGCGAACTAACATGAACAAACAATGAACAACTGTATTTTTGTATGTTAACGAAGATTAGTAAATACAGTAACAAATGTATTGTTCATGGTTAGTTCATGTTAGTAAATACATTAACTTATGTTTAACTAATGACCCTTATTGTAAAGTGTTACCATTTGATTCAATGTTTTTATCAATGATGCACCGATTTTTATTTTTTTTATTTATTTTTTTTTTTTTTTAATGGCCAATTCCAGTTTTTTTGGAGCAAATTTGATACTGGTTGCCTTTTCTTTTTTCTTTGTTATTTGTTCTATAACAAGCCAAACTGGCTTTAAACAAAAAAATGTGTAGACATTTAGTATACGGGCACCACTGCATTTTGAGCATGAGCAGTTGTTTTTGATTTAAATTAGATTGTATAATTTCAAGATTTACAGAAAAAACAAAAACAAAAAAACAGCGTGGTCTGACTTTATAGCTTAGTGAAATTATGCTACATAAAACGCTTGCACAAAACAAAAATAGTAGACGAACTGAATGAAAATGCAAATTCACTCTCTAACAGTAGGTGGCGCTTGTGGAACAGCAGCGATATAGCGTTTCCTTGGTTACCGCTGTACACAAATCATCGCTGCGATTATAAAATAGGCTACTTATACGGGGATCGAAACTTTTCTGAAGACAGTTCCCTTTTAAGTTATGTTCATATAAAAACCCAATTCAAGATTTATATTTTTCTTCCTATATTTCACAAACAGTTAGCTTGGCCTGGTACAGTATTTGCTCTGCTGGCGCGTCTGTATTCAGCATGTGGCCGTGTTAACGTCATGTTTACAGACTTCGTAATATTTTCAAATGACAGTTTGGGAAATGATTGCAAAGCAGTTTGTTTGCAAGTCCAGAATAGATATTGGCCAAAATAAAACTAATAACCGTTCGGATTTATAGCCGGTGGACCATGCATAACTGTTTTTTTTTTTGTTTTTTTTTTTTTTTTGTTTTTTTCAAATTATCCCCCGGGCCGGATTAGACACCTTTGTGGGCCGTATGTTTGACACCCCTGCTTTAGCTGATTTGAAACTGGATTCCTTAGCCTGAGAAAGAACTGGAAACTGAGATTGTAAAAGGCGACACAGACCTCACTTGTGCTGTGAAGAGCTCGACATTGCGAGACGCAAGCATCCGCTGTTATCCGGCAAGCCACCAAAGTCCTGGACTGACACACATCTTGTTCAATGGCCTAGGAAGCAAAAATATCTTGACAAGAGCTTTCCACTTTCAATCTAGTTTGAAAGAAAGAGGTTCTGACTACTGCTTATTCCTAAATTGTCTTAATATGACTAATAAACCAACTGATCAAGAGGTGTAAATGTTTGCAAATGTTATAAACTGGAACACTGCATACTAGTATATGAATCAGGTTGGAAAGAATTATGGCACAATGCATTGAAGATGATAATAATTACAAGACGTGCTTAAATATATATTATTTTACACATATATTACTTATATTTACAATATTTATACATAATGCGACGTCTGGTGCAGTAAAAGTACAGGTTATGTCAGACCCACAGTTGTCCATCATTATGTTGCAAAATGTAAATAATAACTCTAAACAACATTATAATTTCAGTCTTAGTACGCAGATGAAGACAAAGTTTTAAAGGACACCAATATAAACCACTTAAGAGATGTTATTGTCTTATATATATATATATATATATATATGTTTCTATAAATTACCTTTCCGAGGACAGCTCTCGATGCTGAAGCGTTTAATAACTGTCTGACGGCGGACTGCAGCGGTCGCCGATACATGATTCTGCTAAAGTCACAATAATAGAGTATTATTGTAACTATAAAGCAAGAATCAGTGATTAATACTTTCTAAAACGTTTTGTAACTGTTTGTTTTTGTCCCTCCCCTTTACAGCAATGTCAAATAATCAGTCCTTCCCTTAAAGTGGTCCGTGTGGAAATCAGAGCTGTGGAATTAGTTCCGCTGATGGAGGATCCAAGTGAGGTTTGTAAATTAGTTGGCAGTAACGCCTCAAAAAGTAAGCTTTGCCATTATTGTTCCCCGTGTCCTTTTTGGCAAAACACAATTAATTTATGTACTCTTGTCCCTAAGAATCCTAAGTTAGTTTTCTGTTTCCACCACTTTTGTTGCTGGACTGTCCTACCTTGGAAAAAAGTCACAGCAGGTAACAGATATTTTAATAAAAGACTAGCTAACTACACTTACAAAAAAGTACAGTAATAGTATCAGATGGTAATACCACGGTACAGCATTTCATGCTATTTACATGGTTCTCCAAGAAAAATATTAAAATATTACCATGGTACATTGTGGTACGATGGTAATTTTTGGTACTTTTTGTAACTATATATAAATCTGTGTGTATATATATATACACACACTGCATATACTTTCAAGCATGTTATGTTTGCAAACATTTATTCTAACCCTAACTGATGGATTCTTAAAAAAACATGTAGGAAGATGCATCATGGCCATATTCCAGGATGACAATGTCAAAATTAATCAGGCTCAAAGTGTGAAAGAATGGTTGGGAGGGAGCATGAAGAATAATTTTCACACATAAATTGGCACCTCTGAGTCTCTGTGTAATATTTAGGAGGATCTATTGACAGAAATGCAATATAATATACATAACTATGTTTTCAGTGGAGTATAAAGACCTTACATAATGAACCGTTAATGTTTTTATTACCTTAGAATGAGCCATTTCTATCTACATACACCGCGGGTCCCCTCACATGGAAGCCGCCATTTTGCGCCACCATGTTTCTACAGTAGCCCTAAAGGGACAAACTGCTCTACAGAGCGCATTTTGTCACTATGTTGTTCTTCTTCTTCGTTGGTGTTTTTAGAGGAAGCTTGCATCATAACAATAATATTCGCAATAACATTGTTTTACTGAATAGTTAAGTAAATATAATTAATTAATTTATCTTTGTAAAGAAACCTCATTGCTTGACTGGCTACTCTTTTCTGTTTCAGACGACAATATCTTTGTCCTGTGTCGGCCACCGTAACTTCTCTGTGTGCTTCGAAGGGTAAGCGGTGGACTGAGCCATTGGTTGCAATTCACAACCCACCGCTAGATGCCTCTAAAATTTACACACTGAACCTTAAATTTCATTGAAAGTCTTTGGGATGTGCTGGAGGAGACTTTACAGAGTGCTCAACCCTTGCATTGTCAATACAAGATCTTGACCAAAAATGATGCATAACATCACAACATTTATTTCCATCAATAGGTGTATCAATTTTGCTGTCAAATCGATTAATCACATCTAACATAAGTTTGTAAAAAATTATATATGTGTATGTGTAATTTTTATTTTATATTATATAATATATACAATGCCATATTATTATATATTATTACTGACAGGCAAAAATGATTTTTATAGTGATAATAGCAACAGCTAGTAAAAGCAGATCATACCATGGTTAATTTTGTGGTAAAAAAAAAAAAAAAATTCCTTAAGCTGTGAGCGCTCTTAATCTGCATCTTATTCTTGAACTGCATTGCGGAGGGATGTTTAGTGTTTTGGCAGCGACAGGTGAACAGCTTGATGATGTCAGACAGTGGCATGCTCCTGGCAGGCCGCTAAACAGAGAAATCACATCAGTCGAGATGACGAATGACTGGCTGTAGTCTGTACCAAAGATTAATGTTGAATAAGTACCTGGCTTTACAGCTCCCGAGCCACAAAATAAGCAAGACTACGCATTGCTGCGTCCACAAATTGTTCAAAGTCATCCGGGCATCGAAGCAACTTCCTGCCTGGCTCCATCCAAAAATCACAAAAATATGTAATGCCCCTTCTGCATGAATGATTTAGAAAAATAATACACAGAGCCCCAACCCCCCTGTATGGCACACACGTAAAAGTACCAAAAACACTCCGGCGCTTTGAACTAGGGATGTTTTCACAGCAGGGAATAGATGAGGTAATGTTTGAGTTGTCTTTGCGTAGCTTTCCGAATGACTGTTTATGCAAGGTGAGAGGTTCTTCCTCATAGCTGTGGAGTTTTAACTTAAATGTCACAAGTCCCTCTGTTTCTACACTCCAAACACAGGAAGGAGAATGTCACCGTTATTACCAGTGAAATATTTGTCTAGCTTTCACTGCTGCACCTTTATGCCTTCAGGAAACAGTGGAGGAGGTGAGGGGGACTGTACAACATGCTAGTATTATAGCTGGCCTCTTGAGGAACTGCCTAAATGTTGTTCATCCCGATGTCACCTATCCCTGAAAAAACAAGCAAGCAGTTAGGTGAATTCATACGGGACTGTGATAACATATTTGGTAAATGTAATTTTTTTTACGACCTATGACCAACATACAGTTCATTATGAAAGAATTAGTGCTTCACTCAAGATCATGTCAGCCAATGTTTACGTCTCAGAGTAAAAAAAAAGAAAGAAAAGGTAATTGTGAGGATTCTCAAAATATGAATTTGTATCTATCTCACAGTTATGACAAGCGCACATTTAAAGGGTTAGTTCACCCAAAAATGAAATTTCTGTCATTAATTACTCACCCTCATGTCGTTCCACACCTGTAAGACTTTCGTTCATCTTTGGAACACAAACGAAGATATTTTTGATGAAATCCGAGAGGTTTCTGATCCCCCGTAGAAAGCAGTCGACATTCTGACATTGTACACTGAAGCCTGCACTGTCTATATAACATACAGCGTAGGAGAATGACAGGAGAGAGATTAATTTGTTGAATAAAGTCATTATTTTTGTTTTGTTTTTGCACACAAAAAGTACTCTCACTTCATAACATTAAGGTTGAAACACTGTAGTCACGTCGACTATTTTAACAATGTCTTTACTACTTTTATGGATCTTGAATGTGGTAATTACGTTGCTTTCTATGAAGGGATAAAAAAAGCCTCTCGGATTTCATCAAAAATATCTTAATTTGTGTTCTGAAGATGAACGAAGGTCTTACTGATGTGGAACGACATGAGGGTGAGTAATTAATGACAGAAATGTCATTTATCATCAACTCTTTAATGTCTTACATTTGAAACTTTATTTCTCATAAGAAATAAATTATTTTATATACCCCCCATATTATTTTATACATATTATTTATAAGTGCCCCCAAGTGCGACTTTATATCTCATAATGTGACTTTTTTTTTCTGAAAATTTGACTTTGTATCTCACAACTACAACTTAATCTTACATTTATAATTTTATTTCTCATAATTGCATCTTTCTCACATTTGTGACTACATTTCTTTCATTTGAAGCTTTATTCCTCATAATTGCGACTTTGTATCTCACATCTGCAACTTAATCTTACGTTTGCATCTTTACTTCACACAATTGTTACTATTTCTTACGTTTTACTTTATTCATTGCATTTGTGACTTTATTTCTCATAATTGTGACTGTATTTGTTTGATTTATGACTATTTCTCACAATGTGATTTGATCTTTCTCACATTTGCGACTTAATTTTTTATATCGGAAGCTTTATTCCTCATAATTCCGACTTTATATCTCACAATGTGATTTTTTTTCTCAAAACGTGACTGTTTCTCACAACTGCAACTAAATCTTATGTTTGCATCTTTATTTCTCATTATTGTTACTATTTCTCACATTTTTTACTTTATTCATTGCATTTGTGACTATTTCTCATAATCGCATCTTTCTCAAATTTGCATCTTTGTTTCTCAAAATTGCAACTATTTCATGACTATTTCTTGCACCTGTTACTTGATATCTCATAGATGTGACGACATCATATCTGACAGTGTGACTATTTTTTTTTAAAAGGGACTTTGTATCTCACAATTGCAACTTAATCTTACATTTGTGACTTTATTTCTCACATCTGCATCTTTAATTATTGACATTGTAACTTTATATCTCAAAATGTGAATTTGTATATTTACAAATTGTGACAATCACACATTTCACATTTGCGGCTTAATTTCTTATATTTGTGTCTTTATTTCCCATAATTGTGACTATTTCAGACATTTTCTTCCTTATTTTAAACTTTCTCTCATCTATTTTATTATTTACTCAAAACAGGCTTCCATGATGCACTTCAAAACCTAATTCATACACTTCTCACCTTGAAAAATGAAATGAAAAAACATCTAAAGGTAATCATAACACTCATTTCATTGTAAATTGTAAGTCTGATCATTTATTTGTGTATCACACGGTTTGAGGGATGAGTTGCACACAACGTTCCGTAAATCGCTCACCTGGATGCATAGTTCCCTTAACCTCTCTTAACCCTTTGATTCCTTGAAAGGGTTCATTTCAAACCCGGCTTGACTCAATGAGAACATTTTTTCTTTCAGAAAACAAAATGGGCCTTTTTCCTCAAGTGAAGCAAGGGCTGCCTTCTCCAGCATGTTTGGATTAATAAGGAGTGATTGATGAAGACAGGAGAGGAAACATTCGATTCCTGCTCTGCTCCCGTTCCTGTGAGAAAAACCTTGGGAAAGAGAGCTATAAATAAGGAGTGTCGGTCCATGTGCAACGACCATCCCGCTCAGGCACGTTGTGGGTGTGGGGTGTGTGTGAGCAAGAGTCGAAGTGTGTCAAGTGTGTGTGTGCGTTGTCAGTATGTCAGTTTGGCATGAAAGACAGACTGGCGACAAGTTTTGGAAACAAGGCAAGGAAAATATTGACCAATCATGCACAGCAAATGTCAATACAAAAGCTTCAAGTGTGCACTTCTCTGCAGAATTAGTCCATTACTCAAACATTCACAATAATGCAATGAGTTCAGTGAGGTGAAACATGTTAATAGCCTAATATATTCTATAGCTATTATGTTTTTACCTATACAAGTATATATTTCTTTCTCCAGTATTTAACTCCTGAATCACCCAGAAACGCATCATTTGGGCTATAAGGTTTGCAGACCACACAGGAACTAAGAAATATGTAAATATACTGTATGGTGTCCACAGTCAGTTACGAGCCATAAAAGCATGAAAAGGCTGTTGCTACAGCTTGGTCCGCTTTAAGGGAACATCACGTTTTCACAAATGTTGACTTGTCCTAAGTGTACTTCAATTTTTTTTAACTTGACTGAAGTACTTGTCTAAAAATGTGGCTTTTATCTAGACACCCTGAAGCCAAAATCAACTACAAAGATACCAAACCAATCATGTTTTGTCATCTGAGATAACGAAAATTGAAGATAAAACCGTGACCTTCTCCATAAAGTCTAGTTGCACATATCATAAAAAGACAGAACTCAGCACATGCAAAGTTGAAGGGTCAGCACATATCATTATATTTCACTCATGTGACACAGACGGAGGTGAAACAACAAACCCGGGCCTAATTAGCTGCTCTGCGTGTAAAGTTTAGCCTTAGAAAAATAAACCCCCACCATAAAGTGGGTCTAGAGTTGGGGGTACAGCGTAGCGAGGTAGGGTGGAGGTGTGCCCACAAGCAAAGATTTCCTGAGTTCAAAGGTTGGCGATTTCATTCTAAAAGTGCTTTCAAATGGACTCTTTTTGTCACCGCTGATGTAAACAATCAAACAAGTGTTAGCGCTGAACATCTTGTTCTTGACAGCTGTGTTAACAAATTAGCATAACAAACTACAGCTGGATAAACTTGTTCTGAAGCAGTTTTAAATGTAATGTTGTATATGTGATATTCTCGAATTATAAAATTGATTGCATATGTCGGTGCAGCTTAATGATGTTGATACGTACATTGCATTCAAATATACAATTCATGCATTCTCTGGGAATCGAACCGACCTTGGCGTTGGTTTGCACCATACTTTACTGTCTACAAAATGAACCTTATTTAGCCTACATTATTCATTTTAATGCACATTCCTGGTTTCTAATTCTGCAAAATTCATTGGTGCATATAATTCTGTTTTTTTTTTTTTCAAATGAAATATAATTCCAATAGTTGCAAATGACTTTCCTTTTCAGATGAGGTTATGAATGCTTTCTCAGCCCCTCATCTATAAACACCTGGATTATTTTTGGTATAACTACGAACCCGTTTTCAGTCAGATCCACCAAAATAATTCCTGTTGAATGTTTTGAAAGGAGTCTCTTATTTACACCAAAATCTGCATTTATTTGATAAAAATAAAAAAAAAAATACAGTAAAAACATTAATGTTGTGAAATATACCACAATATTACTATTTCTGTGTGAAAACAGTTGATTAAAGGGGTGGTTGATTATGATTTCACTTTTTAAACTTTAGATAGTGTGTAATGTTGCTGTTTGAGCATAAACAACATCTGCAAGTTACAACGCTCAAAGTTCAATGCAAAGGGAGATATTTTCTTTTAAAGAATTTGCTGTTTAAGGACTACAACAAATGGCTGGCAGAGACTACAACAAGCTTCTTCCTGGGTTAGTGACACCACTAATCCATAGGTCGTTTGTCATTTCTCTGAAATACGACCCATAGGAGCGTTTACTAAAATTGCGCCCCTATCGACAACAGGACACTTTCATTTTAATGTATTGTACCCTTTTATCTGCGTCATATTTTGGGTTTCGCATGACTCAGTTGGTAAAACATTGCAATTTACAACAATATGCAATCATGTGATCATGCGATCGTGGGTTCGATCCCAGGGAATGCATGTGCTCAAAAAGAGTATATGCACTATAAATCACTACGGGTAGGTTTAGGCTTGGGGTAGGTGTAGGTGTAGTCGTTAATAAAAAAATTAGTTTTGCTAAATGTAAATAGGACAAATGGTGGGTAAGGGACCGTGTAAAAAGTCCACACATTGCATTTAAATGAACACGCATTTTGATTGGTAACGCCGGTCATACGTCATTTCAAGACGACAGACGTAACACGACACTGTCATTATTTTTACGCCAGCTAGAGGGCGCATGACTTTAAAACGCAAATATAGGTTGTAATAAGGTACAACCTATAGGGTCGTTTTTTGGAGGAGGACAATCTCCACTAACCCTAAAATTTCCCGCCCCCGGGAACACACAACAATGGGAGTGAGGCCATGTTGGTCTGCTTTAAAGAAGAGGAAGAGTTGTTGTAGTAGAGTGTTGTTGGCATGCCGTCACTTTACGCCGGACTGCTTCACAAACGAGGGTCAATTCAATGCTGGATTTGTACAAAAGATTAACATGACGACACATGCTAGTCGATGAGTCGAATCAACTCCACAGCAGCTACATAAATTTATCCACTAACCGTTCAGAAACTTCCAGTTTTATTCTAAAACTTCTTCCTGAGTCTCTCCATCAGTGTTGACTCCGGTTTGAACAATGTAAGGCTGAACACCATTACTGACAATCAACATTTTGGCTGCATAAGATTCTCCAACTTTGTTGTTGTTGAGCAACTGTTAAACTGTTAAAGCTCCGCCCTCTTCTGGAAAGTGGCCGGGAGCAGCAGCTCATTTGCATTTAAAGGGACGCACACAAAAACGGTGTGTTTTTGCTCACACCCAAATAGGGGCAAATTTGATAAGGTATTATAAATGATCTGTGGGGTATTTTGAGCTGAAACTTTACAGACACATTCTGGGCACACTAGAGACTTATATTACATCTTGTAAAAGGGCATTATAGGTCCCCTTTAATGTTTTTTGGAAACTGTGATATTTTTCGCGATACTTTGATGAAAATAAAGTTCAAAAGAACAGCATTTATTTGAAATAGAAATCTTTTGTAACATTATAAGTTTTTTTTACTGCTTTTGATCAATTTAATACATCATTGCTTAATAAAAGCACTGGTTTCTTAATAAAAAATCTAAGTGACCCCAAACTTTTAAACGTTAGTGTATAGGGGAATCTTTACACACTATTGTGGTCAATTGAAATGCATTACTATTACCTTATAACATACAGTTTCCCTTTTTTTCTTTCCCAGAGCCAAGATCTATTTCAATTTATGGATTGCTAACCCATAAACATTTACAGTACAATAATTTATTTGACATTTATCTGAAGCAGCATTCAGCATTTTACCAGCAAGTGATTTGTGATTTTGCTATTGGTATCTCTACCAGTTGAGCTAGAGGAAAATTAGCTATGAGCAATAGCATAGCTTTGTTCTTAGTCATGAAGGGTTGAGGCGAGCAACATCATGGCTATCTCGAATGTTTCACTCTAAAAAGGAAACTTTGAGAAACGCCAAGAATCTACATTCCCTCTCAAACCGTTGGCGCGAGGTGAAGAAAGGTTAGCATGGACCCTAATTCTTCTTTAATTGGTTGACTTCAAATTAAATTTGCATTAGTTTATAGCTCTCAAAACAATCGCCCCAGGGCATCATAAACAGCAAAACACTGGCAAACAATTCCAACGCTCTCTCACAAGTCAAATCTCGGAACTCGGCATGCTGTGTAAGGTTGGCCAAAGTTATGGTGAGGATGTTTGGCAGGGGCAGTATTGACACTAGAGCTACTCACAACATGCCTTGTTGAATCTTGGAGTGCTATGGGTTTCAGTTGACTGCAAAGGTCATTTAGGTCCACCCAGTTTCCCAAGTGAGTATATAAGGGTACCGCTCAGCTATGTGGCACTCAGGCTGTATTATTATTTTTAGAGGTGGTATAAATGCGACGTTTCGCCTCTTATCCACCCACAATAAATCAAGACTACAGCTGAATTTACAGTTCAAGTGGCCCAAATTTGATTTTTACCCTCACATGTGACACAGATCTGCTTGTTGGATCTGGCATTTTCAATTCTGATCTTTGCCACTTTCATAAGTGGAAATTAATTGGATGCGTATCAAATTTTTTGCAACTGTAAACAGTCAGGGCACTACACTCATAATTGTGGGGTCAGTATGATTTTTATTCAGCAAAGATTCATTAAATTGATTAAAAGTGGCAGTAAAGACATTTATAAACATTTATAATTTTAATAAAAGATTTCTGTCAAATACATGTTGTTCTTTTGAACTTTCTTTTCATTAAACAATCCTGAAAAAAGGTTTCCACAAAGCACAACCATTTTCAATGTTGATAATAGTAAGAAATTAGCAAATCAGCATATTAGAATGATTTCTGAAGGATCATGTGACACTGAAGACTGGAGTAATGATGCTGAAAATTCAGCTTTAACATCACAGGAATAAATTACATTTTAATATATATTCAAATAGAAAACAGTTCTTTTAAATTGTAATAATATTTCACAATATTTCGTTTTTTTTTTCTGTATTTTTGATCAAATAAATGCAGCCTAAGTGAGCATGAGAGACTTTATTGCTATTAGACAGTAGTGTGTATACAAAATCAAAATACAGAGTGACCAATATTGACTGGGACTGTGTCTGAATAAACCCTTTTCACTAAAAATACCCACTCTTAGTAAACCACAGTTGACATTTACTCATTTACACAGTTCTGGGTGGTTGCTAGGGTGTATCTTGTCTTAGCATCTTGTACTACATAATGTGTGTGAAGATGCTAAAGCCTCACACATGTTGCTATTCAGTTGTACACTGAATAGAAACAAAGAAGTGGATGCATTTGTTCAGAGTTTCCTGGCTTGTGGCCTGTCATGCTTAGGTGGAAAGACATGTCATAAACGCCCTTTATAATAAAAACCAGCACACAAACAAATCTGAGAGACACTAACCTGCCATTGGTGCTCGCACACCCCTTAAAACCAAGGTGTTCAATCAAGAATACATTTGGAATAGTCAACACTGATTTTAATGTTTTCCAGTTGCACCATCCTCTCGTTTTTGAGGCCGTGAGCTAATTTTCGACACAATTATTGGGGTATTTCAGCGCATAAAATGCTTTTCTCTCACTCTTACGCTCTGAACACACAAATTTTCCCTGAAAGCATGACGAACTGCCAACAGCCGCTCCAACACCACCAATTACTTCGACATCTCGCCGCGAAATTGTATATCACACAATTACTCTACAGAGAATCAATTAACAGAGTTTGGTGCTGAAAGCCGAGATGCTGAAAACCTCAGCAATGCGATTCGACAGCACTGGCGGGAACGTGTTTGTATGCGTCGCTTAGCTTGGACTAAACGGTGGCACGGCCACGCGTGTTTTGCTTGGCAGCCGCTGCGGGCCCTGTACACAACACGCAGCGCTGACCTCATATCTTTCATGTATTTGGTAACACAATAACAGCTCTGCAAATGCTGCACAGAGTTTAAGGGGCTCAGAGAGACCGCCAGATCTGACGCGTTGCCCGAAGCTGTGCAACACTCACTCAGTGCTAATTGCGAAGCATAACAGGCCTGTTTGTGAAAGCTCATGTAATGCACGAGGTGTAAGTTAAGTGCTGTTGAGAGGCGTGTGGCTAATGAAACGCTCAACAATTTATCAGCCTCTATAAATCATTCAACTTACTACCGCAATATGGCTTAGTCTAATAACGTCTCGATTTGATTATCTTATCGAATGAGATTATGATTTATTAGATAAGCCACGTCACTATATTTACCATAGAAACCATGCTAATATACAACAGTAGCCTACTGCATTACTCATTACTTACATGAAAAACTAAACAAAATGTTTCACACTGTTTCAAGAACATCCCATATTAATCTACTATGGTTTTACAATACTAACAATAACTGTATGGTGGCATTTTTGGCATAAACTGTGGTTGGGAGAGATTTTTTTAACTCCTTCCCTAAGAAAAATTGACCTTGGCAACCATCGTTTCCACCAAAATACCACAGTTGCAGTTATAGTTACTACAATAAAACTGTGGTAACTTGGTATTAGTCACCACTGTCATAAAAAAATAAATTAAACAATGACAGAAAGATTCTGAAAGTGTCTAGCTTTGTTTAAGGAATATCCCATGTTAATTTATTTAGGTTTTACGGTAGTAAAAGTAATTGCCGTTACTATGGTATTTTAGCAAAACAGTGGTTAGCTTTTGCAGTTTCATTGCAGTGCCAAGTGCAAAAGGCATTTATGATTTTTTTTCATTTCATATGGTCATTCCTACACTGTACAAAATGTTAATTTTTATAGAAAAATACTATAAAAATGCTACAGTAAAAACCTTTGGTTAATTGTAAGATACCTTACCAAATACAGTGAAAAAATATAAATTTTTCCCCCCTTTGTGACATCACACATAATTATATTTTGTATATATAATTTAGTTTCTTCTTATGTTATCAGTATTGCACATTAGGGTGTTTAGTGTTACATTTTCTGTAATTCAGTTATGTTTTATTTATATAGTGTCATGTGTTGATGGTCTTTGTGTATGTGACCTTATGGACCATCTAGATATGAGTAATGGACATTTTTATGGACAGGCCTTTGTCTGATGAACTCATAAAGTGGCTTTCTATTGTGTCACCTGTATTATTATGGTGGTTATCAGTACGTTTTAAGGTAAAAAGCTGATTTTTGTACATTAAGTAGGTGTATTAGCATTATATCACTTAATGAAAAATACAGTTTTACGTTGTAAAATATACAAGCATCTCGTAATTCCAGAACATTGTCAGTATTTTTTTTATGGCGAATTTCTGGCCACAAGCTGCCTTTTTACTGTATATTTGACAGGATATTTTTACAGTGCATCACTGAGACCATGTTATCTCCATATTGTTGCCACACTGAAAAAAAAAAAAAAAAACGGTGTAGGACTTACTTTGCAACCATTCGGCAAATAATTACAAAGAAATGGCAAGTAACACATTGAACTGAATGTGAAACTTTAAAGTAGAAAGACTAAAATAGTATTTTCAGTTAGCCTTTGGGCCCTATTTTATATGCGCATGGTCTGAAGCGCATGGCGCAGGTGCACTTAGGGCTTGTCCGAATCCACTTTTGCTAGTTTAACGATGGAAAAAATGGTTGGTCCAAAAGGGTTGTATTTAGTGTCTTAATGAGTAATGGGTGTGTTTTGGGCATAACATGCAATAAACCAATCAGAGTGTCATCTCTCATTCCCTTTAAAAGCCAGTTGCTCTTGCACCATGGCGGATTGCTATTTACATGGCGGAATATAGACACTCTCAAACAAGATGTGTGTATTGCCACGATTGGTCAAATAATTAGCCAAATTCATTCGTCATTACTGCAAATAGGTCATTTTGATACATGCAATGACTATCCATTATGAAATGTAGGCATTTTTATCTTTATGTACACAATAATAATCTTTTACATTGTAATCCTTTTATATTTAGCATGTTTGTGTATAGCCTGTGTGTATAAAAAGCAGAGTGTACGCACGTTTCGCACCCACCTATAGGCGCAAATTACTTACATGCCCTTTAAATAACAACAACAACAAAAAATACTGCGCCATTGACTTTAGAGCAGGTTTTTGTTGGTCAATGGCGCAGTCGTTTTCAGTTGCCTCAAAATAGCAACACGCCAACAATGCAACTGAACACACCTCATTTTCAGACCAGCACGCCCATGGGTGAACAGATGGGCACAAGTGCATTTGCTATTTAAACAACATGGGCACTGGACAGGAAAATGATAACTGCGTCGGTCTAAAGGTCTACTTTAGACACTCTACTAACTATAAGTATATTTGCAACTACATGTCAACTAACTCTCATTAGAGTATTAGTATACTGTTAGATGTTAGGGTTCGGGTTAATACAATAAGTTGAAAAGGAGTTACTTAGTAGAATGTCTGTTGGGGAGCATCAAAATAAAGTGTTAGCAGATATTAAGCAGACAGTCTACTACTAATATCATAACTAATATTATACTACAGTTACTAATATTATAACTTCAAAAAACATTACAGTGTAGGTTATGAATAAACAATTAAACAATCCCGATGCCCACTCTCAGCCTTTTAAATGCAGTATGCATTTGCACGCATCTGTTTACAGTTTGTAGACATGCTCTGGTTTGGCTGTGGGCATCTGAGTTGCACTCTGCTCCCTGTAGCGCTGTAGGAGGCCGACGCTACTCAGTGGCTCCTTGTTTAGTTGCTATTTTATTACTGCTGCCTGTTTTTCATTGAGTGTCCCATCTGACTCTTTACAGTGGCAGCAAACAGCTCCCAAATGCAACACTAACATTACGCCAAAGTGGGACAATGCCGTTCCAGAGGAGAAGACATCAAGCAGGCCAGTTTAGGGGCTATAATGGGAGGGCTTGAGCTACTCGATACCCCCCTTTAAGTACCAGATCCCCATTTCATACCCTGAATGGTAATTTAAACTCCCAAACAAGAGTGCAGCCCCTCTAAATAGGCTACTAACAATATGGCGAGTTATTTAATAGCTCAGTTAAACCTTCAGGCAACTTGCTGTTCCTTCTTTTCTCAAGTGGTTGCATAACAAATGCCCATATTTTTTGTTCTACCAACTTCTAAAACTTTTACCCAAGCCTTATAAACCGCAAGGAGACTTCTTTCTCCTAATAGCACTTCTGATAATAAAATGGCACACTTGAGTAAACGACGCATTGGTATAGTAAAGTTCAACTAGCGAGTGATGTCAGACAGGGTTCAGGGGGCGAAGAGCTTGTAAAAGAACTGAATTGGCTGCTTAGTTGAGAATGACAGAGAGATATCTTACCATCCTGCCATCCAGAAGCAGAAATCGAGTGTAAACGCTGAGCCGCTGCTGGCCAGAACAGAGAGAGCCTTTTAAAGGGCAGCCGCAATAAATTGTGGTTTTTGACGTTTTGTTTTCTTTGCTTCGTTTGTTCAAAAATTATGATGGGGAACCGTCTCCAGAAAACTAAAAAGAGCCTTTCTGAAGACGTTTGCTTACCAGGGAGAATCTTTGCCAACTATTGAGAGCAGCCCAAACCAACCAACTCCTACTAACTAGATTTTCTGAAGTAAATGTGTTTTACCTCATCACCACGATGCAAGGGTGCTGTATGATTGCCAGGTGTTCTGAGGGGGGTATTCACATGTTGCTATGTGGTTGCTAGGTGCTGGCTTTTCCTTTGGCACTTCCAATTTGAGATCCTGTCCAATGATATTGATCAAGTGATGGTTTCTTTGCTGAGTGAATTTAGTAAATTGCAGTTTGTTTTTATTACGGAATAAAAAAGTATCCAAGTGAGCATTTGTTTTTTTGAACATTTTGGAAATGTTCTTCACATTTTGGTGTTTTCATGCAGCATTTATCTCAAAATTTGTATATTATGTGGATGGAACCTCTGATTGGTTAGAAAAGTTAAAGCACACCTCTACTCAAAAACTGGGCAATTTGAGGTTCATCATTCATGTCCGTGACACAAACAACTGCATAATTTATGTGCCATTAGGTTTAATACAATGGTCCCCCATTGTCTAACACAATATTCAGTATCCCCTCATATAAGTATTAATATTTCCACCTAACACATTCCGGTTCTGCTGTAAATATGACAAATCTGCTTGTTTTCAAACTTTTTTATTAACAGAAACTGGGAGAGTCAATATATATCACGAATACAGGCGATCCACAATCCAATCCAGAAGGGGGCATACGCGGTAATGCAATGCTGTTTGCTAACCGCCACAACAGAAAAAAGTGCAGAAGAAGAAGAACAGTCGTTCTAGATATGCATGTAATTTTATGTTTACTTTTCTCCCCCTTGCTGTACCGAACCCGCACTGAACCGTGACTTCAGTATGTATGTTTGTGTACCATTACACCCAAGGTTCATAATGATAATAATTACATTTTACAATGATATAGAAATGTATTCAGATACATTTTCCGTCGACACCTTATGTGTGTTTTTTAATTAAGTCATCCTGTGGCCCACTTGTTGGTAACCACTGGTTTAATACTTAAACCCTAATAAGCATAAGCGAAAATGCTTGCCTACTAATAACATCACACCACTAATAATATTTAATCCTTTATAAAAATGTATGTTTGTATGACTGTTAAAAATAATCTCTCTCTGCTAGGTCTCACTACAGCCTGTTCAACACTAAAAGATGGTTATGCCATGTGAGGGAACAGATCTCTAGTATTTTCTTTTCTTTCATTTTTTCCTGTCCTTCTTCACGATTAGGTTGATTCTAAGGTCACCACTGTTATAAAGTTTCCGGTCAGATGCGTTCAGAGGTGCATGACCCTCCCTGGAGCCTAAAACGGTTGGTGTTTGCAGCATGGTGCCCTGCAAAGCAAAAAGGAAGGAGCAAGGTAATCAAAATAACTCGCAACTCCACTGCTTGAATTTATTGGCCAGAGGTAAGCGTTCTCAGCCTCTGCTGAGTCATTAAATGTAGAGCTGATAAGTTAAAATGAGTAGAGGGACGATGACATCATGACAGGGCTAAATGGTGTTTTATAGTGTTTCGTTTTCGCTTTGGCGAGAAGCGCAGAGTTCGGACGGAGCCTGCGTGAAGGTTTAGGTGTGAAGGCCGATTGTGGGGTGATTCGTTCGTGTTGAGTTTTCAGTGCAGTTTTTCATGAATGTGCGTTTGCTTTCACAAAACCTTGAGATTTCTGAAGGCTTTTCATACGCATAAATAAACAAAAGCATCATATGTCAATCATTCACTTTAGAGAGGAGCCATAACAACTCATCAAGTGCACCACAACAGAATTGCAAAAATGATAAATATGTTCCCCAAGTCTTCCATTGTTGGTAGAGTCTACCCTAAACTCATTGATTAAACTAATTTGTTATCGTTATATAGATTTTTAGGGTAAACAATCAATGCATTATCTGAATCATCTCTGTATTTCTATTCAAATATTCTGAATAAAACTTTGAGAGCTCACCAATACAAGACATGCCACCAGTGCTAGGATTGTACTGGGCATTGCTTTGGTGTTGCTACGTGGTTTTAGGGTGTTCTGGGTCATTTTTCACATCTTTTATTTCCTACAAGGCACAAATCGTAAATCTGATTGCTTAAAAATTAAATACCACAACTGTCCTCGATAAGTTGCACGATTTGAGTTATCATTCGTGTTTGTATAGCACAAACAGTGCAGGATAAGTTATGTGTCGACGTTAGGGATTTGAATGAACCCTTAACCTTGTCATAAGTACGAACATTAATATTGCTTAAATGTATTGCCTTTTAATCGTTTGGGAGGTTACGTAATTAACCAGCCTTGTTTCTTTGTTTTAATTTGTCGTTTATTTTCTTTTTCCAAATGCTGAGTTCATTGTGATTTAACAGAAATTCACATCAGCTGCCGTCTTGACAAGTTGTTTATCTCTCGAAAAATGCAAAGTCTTGACTTAATTATGCGATCTTTGGCAAGAACCCTGCTTCGTTTACCTTTCATTGTCTGCCGTGTTGTAAATTGTGTTTGACAGCAGAATTAGATTAAAATTCAAAGGCTTCCTCTCAGACCAGTACAAAATCATGTATGACAGCTTGTGTTGGGTTTTAGGCCTGTATCGAGAGTGATGGCTTTCTCCGTGCTGTTTACAAGACATTCCTTTACTTCCTTTTTGCTATTGGCGTTTTCAGTGGTTGGAGTTTCAGAAACAGGTCGTGCAGCAGAGAAGCGCAGGTGTGCAAGGACCGGGTGATTTTTCAAAATAATGCATTTAGGTTTTAGCATGCATATTTTGTAGCATATTGGCAATAGTTAAGAAAAATGATAATTGGAACATAGCGGCTTGTCTAAATCATTTTACTCAAACTGAAAGCCAATAGCTGTAAGTCATTTCTAACTTTACTGGCAGTCCCAATACAGCGATGCTAAACTGAGCTATATAAATGACTCTAAAGGACAAGTGAAAACCAGTGCAAAGTTTATTTTACCGTTTCAACTCCACATTGTTCTGTTCTTTGCAGTAAGATCTGCAGTGCATTACAGGAAAACATACAGATTGTGTCATTTTTATCATCATCTTCATCCTCAGAAACACAGATAATATTATTAGACCCAACTCTACATTAACAAATAAACAAAGAAATGTTCTTGCTTTTCATTTCCACCATCATTACATCTACACAAGCACTAGCTGAAACAGTCACTTGATTTTAAAGCAAGCAAGGAAGGAAAGAAACTCAGATTTTATGGTTTGCATTGGGTGGGGGGCAGGTGGACGTAGCCGCTCTTTCAACCTATAAGCCACGACGGGACGTTGTAAGTAAGTGATTTGAACGCCGTGTTTGTTTATAGAATTTGATCTAAGTTCATAATTAGCTTAAACCTGATTAGGCAAGAGCTAAAGAGAGTACAGCTGGAACTGCTTTTTGGAGGGAGAAGGAAAAATGAAAAACTCAAGTTTTTTTTCTCTCTCTTTTGCAGACAGAGAAAGCCAATGTTTCTAATTCCTCTACTGATGGAACTCAGTTGGAAGGGAACTTTTTTTGGAACTAGGTAGGTTAAAAAAAGAGTTTATATACACACACAAAAATGAAAATTATACAATTTCTCATCTTTTCTTTGGAACACAAATAAGATATTTTTAAGAATGTTCATGCTGTTCTTTTCAACACAATGAAAATGTACAGTGACTACAACCTGTCAGGTGCCAAAAAGGGACAGAAAAGCACCATAAAATAGTACATATGACTCGAGCCATATATTCGTTTGGTGCGTCATGTTCGCTCACACTGACGTCAGTCATGGTATGACACACACGCAAAAATTGGGTAAAATAATACATTTTTAATTAGGCTGAAATATTTTTTGTCAAAACTTTCTCATATTTAGTATGAGGTTTGCTAGTTCCCATTTATTGTTCTCAATAAATTGTGCAAGGTTTGCTTCATGTTAAGTATCATATATCACATTCTATATATATATATATAAATAATTTAAATGAAGCTGATATAAAATATAAATATTAGTTGAAAAACATATTTACTGCCTTGGCAATAAACTGAAATAAGTTTAAGTTGAAGCACTAAAAATACATACCGGAAATAATAAAACTATAAATAATAAGTAAAATAAATAAAATAATAAATAAAAACTAAAAACAAAATAAAACAAAATTTAACTTAAATAGCCATATTTAAAATATATTATATATATATATATAAAATGACAAAAAAAACAAAATGTCTAAAAATTAAGCTAAAATTAACATGAAAATGAACAATATAAAATAAAAGCTAATTCAAATGATTAATAAAACTATAATAAAGCTAAAATAAAAACTAAAATAACACTTGTTAACCGAAAATCGGAAATCAGAAAAAAAGTGGCTGAACAAGTCATTTTGCATTCAGTGAATAAACCAATTAAAATAGTTAAAACCAAGTTGTGAAAGTTGTTGTTATGCTTTTCCAACCTGATCTCATGGCAATTTGTACGTATTTGACAAGGTGGCTAATTCATACCAATTCATACAACCTCATTTGTACGAATTTTGCTAAATCGTACGTATTTTACAAGTTGCCCTGTTCATATGAATTCGTGTGAATGACTTACCACTACCCCTGCCCCTAAACCTACCAGTCACCCAGATCGTATACAAATTTGTATGAGTGAGGTTGTACGAACTTGTACGAATCAGCCACCTCATAAAATAAGTACGAATTAGTCGGGAGATAGCTGGCTTTTCAATACTGAACCATTCCCTCGATTCCATCTAATATTTTGCATACTTTTTTTTCTTCTTCCTCAAAAGTCAACATGTTTCCTAGCAAGCTAATAAAACCCTGTACACCTTGATAGCTGGTAGTCAAAAGTCAAGCTGGATTAGACTGATTAAGTGTTTGAAAAAGAGTTTGATGAGTTGAAGCAAAAATGGATACTTGTCAGCGTGTAAAAGGAGAGAGTGAGACAGAAAGGCTTGCAGGGGTTATGGCGAGTTCATAGCACTGATCTCTGGTCAGTGTTGTGTATTTCAGGTGTTCTCAGTCAGCACTACGGCTCTGTTCTCCCTTTACTACTTAGCGGTCAATGGGCATGTGAAAGGGCTCCTTTCTTTCAGCCTGCTACTCCATCAACCCCCTGCTTACTGCCTCTCTCTCTCGCTCTCTTTCACAGCCCTGTTACACTGCAAGGATTCATATAGTCACTGAAACCAAGCCAACCAAACAAAGACATCAATTATGCTGCTTTGACACTCCAGGTTTTACTTCAACATGCACATACGCACACATTTCTTTCATATCCCTCCATACTTCTCTCTTTCCTTCCTTTACACCTCTTAGGCATACAGAACGGGCTGGCAATCTTCAAAAGAAACTAAAAAGTGCCATAAAATGACTATATTCTAAGAGAGAAATCAACTGTGCACATTGTTTATTTGCATTGTTATTCAAATAACTGCAGCAGCCATAGCTCTGATTTTTATGAATTATGACTTTTATCCAAATTATTATTACAATTTAAAATGACTGTTTTCTATGTGAATATATTTTAAAATGTAATTTATTCCTGTGATCAAAGCTGAATTTTCAGCATCATTACTCCAGTCTTCAGTGTCACATGATCCTTCAGAAATCATTCTAATATGATGATTTGCTGCTTTTCTTACTATCAATATAAAAAATAATATTTTTATTGTTAGTCTTATCTTATTATCAGATGTGCTGCTTAATATTTTTTCAGGATACTTTGATTAAAATAAATTTCAAATGGGCAGCATTTATTTGAAATAAATCCTTTATAACATTATAAATGTCTTTACTGTCACTTTTAATCAATTTAATATATCCTTGCTGAATAAAAATCATGTTGACCCCAAACTTTTGATCTGTAGTGTATTTGACAAAATAGCAAAGAAAACTTCATAATTATTTTATCATATAAGAATGCAAAAATAGCAGATCAAAATTTACTGAAAAATTACTGAATGAGAAATCTTTAATTGCCTTGACAAGAATTTATTGGCCAAAAAAAAAAAAAAACCATTCACATTTGCATTTGCAAACAAATTCAAACAAAGTAAATTAATAAAGTGCATTATGTTGCCTTAGTTTGAACTTTTCTCACTTTCTTTTTTACAGTGCATGTGAAAATATCAAACCTGGCGTAGCATGTCTTGAGGTGTCATGTTTAAATGCATACAAGCAAAAATAAGATTTGAGAGCAACGCCAGAGGGCAAGTTTACTGCAAATAAGGACTTAAATTTCAGTCTGTTCCTCACACACAGCTATCATATGGCTTCAGAAGACTGATTTAGGAATTTAGCGCCTTTCTCAACTGATCTTCAACACTTGTCTCACCTCTCTTTTTCTTTATCGCTCTCTCTCAAGCGCTGACTATACAGCATTGTTGTATGAGTATCCATCTGGTTTCTATTGGTGAAGTTGAGAAGTCCAGGATGGAGTAATTGGCTGTTGGCCAGTGGATCTCTTTGTGGGAGACTGCGGACTGAGATATCTGGACTCAAGGAATCTGGGAGCAAAGAAACCAATCAGGGTGTCACACAAGGATATGGCAGAATTGACAAGGATTGATGCTCGGCCAACAATCCAAATGACATATTAAACATAACATAGATCATATACACATACAAATTAGAGATGGTGAAAAGTGCAGATTGGTGAGTGGTGAGATTCTGTTCTGTGGTTGTGGGCAGTTGAACCTGCTGTTTTGTCTGGCATTTTTTGTGGTTTTATACTAAAGGAAGATTGACAGCACATGAGAGTTTAAAGTCAAAATGAAATTGATCTACAGGCATACGTTCTAGACTTTTAATTTGTCTTAATTTCATAACTAGAATGCGTGCGCCACATTCCAGAATTCATTTTGAACCAACCACTTTTCCTTTTTTACTCATTTGTGTTACGTGTAATGTGTTACGTGGGGGGGGGGGGGGGGGGGGGGGGGGGGGGGGTGAGTGGGGTAAGATGAGCCAGTGGGTAAGTTGACCCACTCCCTGTATCTTGACAGCCGTACACTTTTATTGTCGTGTGACCATATATTTTGGAGACACCCATCATTTAAACGCCTAACATGGTCGACATTGCAGAAAAACTACTATGCCAAGAGCCTTTTGACTAAAATGTTTATTAGTTTCAGCGACATTTATTAATTCATTCTAATTTAATTTTACTCAACAAACTCTCTGTTTAGTCTGTTTTTGGGAAGGTTACACTTTGGTGTTTGACATAATGTTTCAGAAATGCAAACAATTAAATAATAAAAGAAATATGATTATTTAAAGGAAATTTGATTATTAAATTAGTTTTTAAAAGACGTAAATCATCTTTAAATTTTCACATGGGTTTGATTCAGATTCAGTTAGATCAGGGGTGGGGAACATTGATCCTGGAGGGCCATTGTCCTGCAGAGTTTAGCCCCAACCCTAATTAAACACACCTGAAGCTAATTAAGGTCTTCAGGATTACTAAAGTTACAGGCAGGTGAGTGTTTTTTTTTTTTTTTTTTTTTTTTTTCAGGGTTGGAGCTAAACTCTGCAGGACAATGGCCCTCCAGGATCAACGTTCCCCACCCCTGAGTTAGATGGTAAGTTTACACCTATGGTGCAACTTACCCACTGACTCAGATCAATTTACCCCTAACTTGGGGTAAATTGAGCCACAGGAACACTTTTTTTTCTTTTATAAGAAGCCATATTTTTAGAACTCCTTTGTCATAAATGTATTCTGATCATTTAAAATGATAGGAAACATCATTGTGCTTCTGCCTCATTTTCCCTTATCTTGAGGACCACATCAGTAAAATTGGCTCATCTTACCCCACTCTCCCCCTACTTACTCTTACTTTTTGACAAAGTCATTGTGGGTTAGAAATGCATTACATTTTTCCCATAAAGTAAATGATTATGCAAGACAAGGATTTGCAGGAATTTACTTTACGAGCAGATGTCTAGCAACAAATTATGCTTGTTAAACAGGAAACATGTATTCTAAACTATTGCTTCATCTATTTTTTCTCCATAAAACTCAATGCAGATTGTAAATAAACCTCAGGTATGTCTGTGGGATGAGCACAACTATTATACACGTACTTCTATTGTGGCTAAGCTCTAGAAGAGAATTTATTCAATTTCATTAGAATGAACTTAACACTGATTAAACTAATTTTCAAGAAATTATATTTTCTCATCTAAGGACCAAACAAAGTCTGTAACCAACATAGACATTGGTGGACGACAAAACACATGACAAATCCTACTTAATATTTGTGTGGATACATTTTTTGTCAGGATTCTTTGATGAATGGAAAGTTCAAAAGAACAGCAACATCCTTTGTGACATTATAAATGTCTTTACTATCACTTTTGGTCAATTTAATGCATCCTTTCTGAATATAAGTATACATTTTTTTAATACAATATAACCATCATTATTTGCACCAAAACAACATTTTGTGTGTGTGTGTGTTTAAACATTTTTCTGTTGTGCATGGTGAGGTCAATATTAATGTAAACAAAATGAAATGCTCTTTAAACCCTGAGGTAAAAAATAATGATATCACTTCCTTAAATATGATGTCAGAAAGATCAAACTATTACTCTAAAGCCATTTGTAATCTTATGGCCCAGCTTTAAGCGTGCACACTACCCTCTGATTCATTCTTCATGCATCTCCTCCAGGAATACACAACTGTTGTTTGTTTGCTCGGATCATAGTGTCTTGGGAATGGTTACCATGCTGTGTGTTTGTGTGTTGTGCGTGTGGTGACGGACGACCAACGCAAGAGTCTGAGATGTGTTTTCAGTATCAGGTTTGAGTCATTTCTGTGATCAATGCAAACATGAGTCAGCTAATAAGTGGAAGTCTCTCCTGTGATCTTTGCCTTTGATAGTGCGTGAGACCTTATCTTAAAGCAAAACCAGTCGTCGTTGAGGTGCAGCAGTTAGCACTCTCTATGGGAATGAAGATATCAATAAAAATATCTTTTAATATATCAGCCTTTTCTCCTAGAGAGCAGTAAGAGCAAATTTAGAATTTTCTTAAAGGGATAGTTCACCCCAAAATGAAAATTCCATCATCGTTTACTCACCCTAAAGATGTTTCAAATCTGTATGAATTTCTTTCTTCTGCTGAACACAAAAGATGATATTTTGAAGAATATGGGTAACCAAACAGTTGATGGGCTCCATTGACTTCACCAATTGTTTGGTTACCAACGTTCTTCAAAAATATATTGTTTTGTGTTCAGCAGAAGAAAGAAATTCATACAGGTTTGGAACAGTCTTTTTCTACTATTTACTGCTTTTACTATTCTTTTGACTATAGAACTACAATGATCATCCACTCCTGAACACTGAAGTCTACATGTTAGACTCTACGCAGCTTGAGACTGTTATCCACTCTACAACACATGTAAACCCAATATTTTAAACTGCAAACAGGATTTTCTTCCACCAGACATGAGGTTATGATCCCCACAGAAATAATGAATACTTTTCTACTCTATTACTATTTGCTAGAATATAGCGATTTAATGAACATTATTTGTTCAAAAGCCTATTATGGATAAAGGACCGTTTCAATTTAGAAGGAGCCAAAAGAGTTCACGTTCAAATATCTAATCAAATTCTGAAGAGCCTAGAAGAACATTTTAATCGTCTGAGGTTGATCTGAACAGACTTAAAGGAATACATTTACAATTTTGGTCTTTCTCACACAAAGTTGTTGTATATCTTGGGATATAGTTCTGTAAGACTACTTTTATGATACTTTTATTTTGATTTAGTGCCCTTTTTTTGCAGCATTACACCTCCAGTCCCCATTTATTGTAACTGCACTGAAAAGAGTGACCAGCAGATTCTTCAGGATTTCTCCTTTTATGTTCTACAGTTAAAAAGAAAGTCATACATGTTTGGAACGACATCAGGATGAATAATTAATAACAGAATTATCATTTTTGGGTCATCTATGCCTTTAAGTAAAAGCAATTGAAATGTCTTTCCAAAAGGAGGGAACCACACTAAAGGTGTGTTCACACTTGTATTTCGGTTCTCTTGGTTCCTTTGGACTGGACCCAAAAAGGAAATTTTACATTTATGGTGTGTTCACTGCCATTCGAACCCTGGTGCGCACCAAAGAAGTGGACCGAGACAACTGAAATAGAGGGTCTCGGTCTGCTTTTAAACAAACTCTGGTGCGGTTTGACTAATGTGAATGGAACACGGACCAAAGACATCTAAACGAACCAAAAACAGGACATGATGCCACAAGATGTGACCCTAAAAAGTACAGATTGCTTAAGCATATTTGGTTATTCTCGACATGGGTGCTACTTTGCCCATTACAGTTCGATACAGGCATCAGAAACGCCATCTCCTTGCAGCAGAGCTTCATTTGTGTGAAACTTTTTGCCACTCTTTTGACATTTTATAAGCTCTTCGTTGAATTATCAGCTGGTAAAAATACCATCATATGTTCGCACATACATCGAGCGCATTTAGTCCAGCACACAGCATTGTTTTGGATATTCGGTAAGTTCCATACAAAAATATACATCATAAAAGCCGTTTTTTGTTTTATATCTTTAGGTACATCCAAAACAATGCTGTGTGTTGGGCTAAATGTGCTCGCTGTATGTGTGTACATATAATGGTATTTTTACCAGCTGAGAACTCGTGAAGTGCTTATAAAATGTATAAAGGAGTCAAAGCAGCACCAGGAATTTGTCTGTTGCATACAAATGAAGATCTGCTGCAAGATCTGATGCCTGTATACCAAACTGTAATGGGCAACATAGCTCCTATGACGAGAACAACCTTCAGTCCTCACGTCCTGTTTTTGGTTCATTTGGTCCGCTTGTTTAGTGTGCACCAAGGTTCGGATGGCAGTGTTCACACTTATTCAAATGAACCGCACTAACAAAGCAATCACACCAGAGTTTGTTTTAATGGAACTAAACTTGCCAAGTGTGAACACACCCTAAAACATTGAAAAGTGAAGCATATTTCTCATCTTGGGCTACTCAATCTCTCCGTCTCTCCTTAGAGCAAAGCCGTGCTGAAGGAAAATGCTTTGGAGAGTGCCGATATTGTCATATTTCAGGGCCGGCATGTTTGCCTAGCACCTTGCAGAGAGAGCGAGAGCGCGCTGTTTTCTAAATGACGGGTAATAGGTGAGAATGTCAGCAGAATCTTGTACTTGTGTGTGTGTGTGTTTGTGTGCGCGCGCGTGTGTGTGTGCAGTTTGGGGCCCCGCTCCGCCATGAGTGAAGTTAACATTCGGTGCCAGATGCAGAAACTGTCAGCATGTTAGTCGAAGCCACGTTGCACAAAACCACGATGAACAAAAGTCGGTTCTTACATGACTTGTTCCCCCAGGAAGCAGCAGTTCAAGGCTGGGTTCAGATGAAGCCGATAAAAACACACTTAACAAGATCCCTCACTCAACTCATTCATCAGAGAGCGGCGGAGCGGCTCTGCGAGTGCCACCTGTTTCTGATACAAGCTAAAAGAAAGCAGGAGAATGCAGAAATGTCAAGAAAGGGAGTTACTCAAGCTCTGACACTGAACACGCTCAGTTGGTGAAGTAAAGGCATATAGTCTGTGATGAGTAAGGCTGGATGATATTCATATTTGTGTATTTGCTTTGAAATTGCATAAAACATTTTTTTAATCAGTAAAATACAGCCAAAATCTTGTTATAGATAATCAAGACACGTTTTCCACACAAGGACGAATGATATGTAGGCCTTATATTTTCCATTTATATGCACAAACATAATTATACATACAGAACTGATTCAAGGAAAACAAACTTACTAATTATAATAGTGTCTTTGCCGTAGAATTTGAAATACTATTAAATACTAGAAATACTTTTAAAATATCTCTAACTTACAGGTGATGTAAGCATGTAGCCAGTTTGCTATCTTCCACATGACTTGTCTCCAGAATCCCACCCTCCGAAGGTGTCAACCAATCAGATGGCAGCAAATTCGAAATGCTAAATAAGAGCACATTATTATATTATTAATTAATTAATTTATGTTAAGCACAGTTTATATTAGACTTGTTCGACTTGATGCAGCGCCGCACAGACCGATCGGTGGCTGACTTGAAGCAGTGCATGCCGATAAGAAATTTTGTCCAACTTGAGACAGCGCTGACGCCACGTGACTGTGACGTATTGCTTCAAAGTACCGCGAGAGCGATTCGAGATCAGCCGTCTGAGTCAGCCAGTGCAGTTTCTCCAGTGGAGCTGCACGAGCTCTGATGACGACACAGCTGTTTCACGATTGGCCGGATTCCACTAATGAACAAAACAAAACAAAACAAACAAAACAAAAACATAAATTGTCAATCTTTAATAAAAATAACTTCCCCTCCCTCTTGCAGCGACATGGCTTGAGGGCGGGGCAACTTGTCACTCACATGACATCCACCAATAGCAAACCCCAGCCCTACATTTGTTCTTGTTCGAGAAGCCATTTCACTCGGAAATACGTCGCAATAGAGAAGAAAAGACTATCGCAACTTCTGTTTTATGTCAACATTAATTATTTTATTGATTTTTATACATTTACACTGTATTTAATTAATTATATTATAGCAATATTCATGATGTTGTTTTTATATCATCAGAGAATGTAATGTGATTATTTAATGTATCAGCCAGGCAGACTGAAGAGCTACACTTTGTAGATGTGTGGAGTAATGAAGCACATCATAAACAGTCTCATTTTGGTTTTGGAGATCCTCATGGATTTTAAGAGTGCCCATCTGAAGAACTGCCCTGATGAAAGCTCTTTTTGTGTGTTTTAGGGTATTTAGATGACAGCACACCGGTACTGAGCTTGTGCGTCACAGTTTATAAACTCAAGTGTGTGTGCGTATACAGTGCTCGTATACCTGTGTGTGACTGGTAGGAATATGACGGCCAATCATAACAAGAGGACTTAAGGACGTGTTTGTGTAAGCACTGGAAATTTCTCAGTGGGAATAGCCTGTGCTTACTGAAAGCTCTGATTACAGCTGTTTGAACAGATGCTGGGCAGGGAAGCAGGAGAAGGATGTGCAGGTATAAAGACACGGTCTGTGGAGGCCGAGACCCTGAACCGTCCTGCAAATATTATTTTTCAACACCTGAGCATTTTCTGAAGACTTGAATAATGAGCTCTGGCTGATGCCAAATCAAAATTGTGCGTAGGCGTCATTATGATCTATCAGTCTGTTGAACAGAAGCGCCTCTATGTTTTTGCCGAACATTTGTCCGAACTCCCTTTCTATTCTGTAGCCATCCATTAGTTTATCCATGATTTTAAGACTGGAAAGCTTCCAAAGGACATAGGAAATCCTGACTTTTGGTGCTTTGTATACTTATGAAATATGAATCTGACCGTTTTCACTCCATTGTAATATTCTTAAATTACGTTCAGTCAAAAATACAGGTAAGTCATATGGTGATTTAAAAGGATGTTTCACCCACAAATTAAAATTCTTTCATCATTTACTCATCTCATGCCATTCCAAATCTGTCTGATTAGCTTTCTTCTGTGTAATTCAACAGAGTTTGAATTTAACCGTAATAAAGTGGAATTAAAATTAATTGAAAGAAATTAATGTAATTTTTAATTAGAAAAGCAAAATTTTCAGTCTTGGCTATATAAACCTTGTTTGAAAGTTTTGAAAAAAATTGCCCTGGAGTTTAAAGTTTTATAGGCCTGAGCTGTGTTTCCCAAAAGCATCGTAAGCCTAAGTAGATTGTAGAGCTAATTGCCTCCCATGGTCTTTACGATCAACTTAGCTCATGGTGCTTTTGGGAAACGCTGCTCTGGTTGGTTGGTTGGTTGGTTGGTTGGTTCTTTGGTTGGTTCCTTGGTTGGTTGTGGTTGGTTCCTTGGTTCCTTGGTTGGTTGGTTGGTTGGTTGGTTCCTTGGTTGGTTGGTTGGTTGGTTGGTTGGTTTGTTGTGGTTTGTTGTGGTTGGTTCCTTGGTTGGTTGTGGTTGGTTCCTTGGTTGGTTGTGGTTGGTTCCTTGGTTGGTTGTGGTTGGTTCCTTGGTTGGTTGGTTGGTTGGTTGTGGTTGGTTCCTTGGTTGGTTGTGGTTGGTTCCTTGGTTGGTTGGTTGGTTGGTTGGTTGGTTGGTTGTGGTTGGTTCCTTGGTTGGTTGGTTGGTTGGTTGTGGTTGGTTCCTTGGTTGGTTGGTTGGTTCCTTGGTTGGTTGGTTGGTTGGTTGGTTTGTTGTGGTTGGTTCCTTGGTTGGTTGGTTCCTTGGTTGGTTGGTTCCTTGGTTGGTTGGTTCCTTGGTTGATTGGTTCTTTGGTTGGTTGGTTCCTTGGTTGGTTGGTTCTTTGGTTGGTTGTGGTTGGTTCCTTGGTTGGTTAGTTGGTTCTTTAGTTGGTTGGTTGGTTGGTTCCTTGGTTGATTGGTTGGTTGTGGTTGATTCCTTGGTTGGTTGGTTCTTTAGTTGGTTGTAGTTGGTTCCTTGGTTGGTTAGTTGGTTCTTTGGTTGGTTGGTTCTTTGGTTGGTTGTAGTTGGTTCCTTGGCTGGTTCCTTGGTTGGTTGGTTCCTTGGTTGGTTGTGGTTGGTTCCTTGGTTGTTTAGTTGGTTGGTTCCTTGGTTGGTTCTTTGATTGGTTGGTTCTTTTGGTTGGTTCCTTGGTTGGTTCTTTAGTTGGTTTGTGGTTGGTTCCTTGGTTGGTTGGTTGGTTCCTTGGTTGGTAGGTTAATTCCTCTTCCTGTCACTCTGACTGAAATTCTAATTCAAGTTCCTGTGGCGTGTGGCCGATTATTTAAAATTCACACTCATGAGTTAAAAGGGAGCCTATACTTCCACTTTAGAAGACTATAGAATTTAGTGCACAAGTCATATGAACTAGTTTTATATTTTATGGTGCATTTTTGTCAGATTTGAAGCCCTTGTCCCCATACTTTCATTATATGGACTACTAAACTGCACAGGACATTATGCAAAATTACTTGTTTTCCATGAAAGAAAGTCATACAGGTTTGGAACAACATGAGGGTGAGAATTTTCATTTTTAAGGTGAAAATTTAAACCCTTCACTGGCAGCATCTAAAAGCAGGATTTTATAATGTAAAACTCATCAATATTTTAACTTCATATGCTACGGGGGGTGCACATTTTTACACAGGAAATGACATCACTGTGTACATGAGCATCAGGTGGTTCGATGCCTAACGCTGCAGCATTGTTTTAAATGGCATAACTGTGTGTTTACCCACCAGGCTTAGGTTTCATTCTTTGGCCAAATGCAATAAAAGTTATAACAAAACATACCTGTACTCTCTTGAAATCCCAATACAAGCAGCACTAGGTTTCATTTGACAGCTGATACTAAGCCATGTTACTCCCAGCGGAACCTGTTTTCTTTTGGAAATCCACTTCCCTTCTATTCTTGAGCCCCAGAAGGCTTCCAGCGAAATGTACAATTGAACAATAATAAATAACGTTTATTGCATGAAGCATGACTTGTGTGATTTGCCACTCCATCAACCAAATAAACCACCACCGAAAGAACGGGGGTGCGCAAACTAGATCCGGGCCTGAAATATTCTCGTCTGCTCTTACAATGTGCTATACATCAGTGCTACGGGATGCAGTACTCATCTTTCAACAAACTATAAGCTCTAATGTAAATTCCGCCTCCTCAGCTCCCATTTTAGTCGGGTGTGAGGAGAGAGCGCGCCTGGCATACTACAATAAACTAAATAAAAATAAATATTCCCACAGGGTGGCCTGCCAATGTTTTGAGAGACTCCAGTTTCAGTGACAACTGGAAATGTACATGTAGTACTGCAGGTGTTGGCCACATTGGAAAGAATAGAACAAAATCAACGTCAAAGCAAAGGAAAGGACAGGCCGACCGCAGCGCGTCATGTTACAAGTTGTTTAAATTGGTGGTTTTCAACTGGTTTTGCTTCTGGATCCAGATTTTAACTTGTATTTAATGTTATTGGAGTCATAATTTCTTTTATTTTGAGTAGTTGTTCATTATTTTTGAGAATGAGAGAATGCCACACAATCTATCCATAAGAATCTGTCTTAAATTGTTTTCGGTAACACTTTACAATAAGATCCCATTAGTTAATGCAGTAACTAGCAAGCAATACATTTGTTGGTTAATAAAAACACAACTGTTCATTGTCCATGTTCGCTCAGGTCCATTAAATCATAATAACAGATACAACTTTTGATTTTAAAGGGGCTAGAATTCAGAAACCCTTATTATTAGCGACACCGATGGCCGTTAAGTGAAGCAACTAATTGCTCATGCACACAAGAGACTGAAGGTGATTCAAGGCCCAGGACGAAATTCTTTTTCGTTCTTAGCTTAGAAGTAAAAAGAAGTTGGAAATAGCCTACCTTTGCAGCCATATACTTCTAACGAACATCCAAACGTTTAGATGAATATGTACTGTAGCCTATGTGAGTGCTTTCCTCTCAATAACAAACTAAACACTACAAAAATGACAGCGGCGAGAAAACAACAGTTAAAGCATTGTATCGTAGCGATATGGATATGTTTGCTTAAGCTCTGCAATTCACCGGCATCATTGTCGACAGATGAGGTAATTAAAATTTCAGACTATATAGATCTGACTACTATAGAGAGTATGCTAGTTTGAACGAATCCCTTTTCTTTGCATGACACATTGACATTACAGTAGCCTACAGAATATAAGCATTCATTTCTTGCGTCATTGAATGGAAGAGAGTCTCTCGGGTTGGGAGCGCGCGTAAACGTCACATCCTTTTGATTTTCCTGGCAAAAACGTCTCGAGTCCTTCACATAAAAGTCAGTCTACAGGCTTTCATAGACAACATAAGAAGGCAGGGAATGTCTCGTTTTCTATGGAATCCAGTTTCCACCTTAAACTTGTAATTATGAGAAAGTTTAAAATAATCAATAATCAAAAAGGCAATTGTTTCACAGTTGTGAAATAAAAAGGCACAATTATAAGAAACTGCAATTGTGAAAAGTTTTCTTTTCACTACTCAGGTTTTAATATTTGCCCTAACTATGCATGCTTATATGAATAATTGCATTTTTTTATTTGCATTGATTCATTACTTTTCCCTGTAGTAGCCTATTAGAATAGACCTGTGATCCTCCAGTTCCCATTAGTTTAAACACCCCCTCTCACCCTTGTACCGTGAGCAGATGTGCTATGTGGATTTAGTACTAAAGCTCAAAGTATCACTGCTAATTCGTCTAGCCGTGACAGATCTCTACATGGTGTTCTGATGTTATTTAGAGATAGAAAATAGGAGGAGGCAGATAAAATTATCTGCCTCCATTGGAATGCCTTGATGCGTGGAAGCAACTGCCAAATCCAGTGACTGAAGTCATGAAAGTATGCATGCTATTGATCCATCAGGCTCTCCCGTGTTTTCTCAACAGCAGATCTCAAAGCTGGGGGTGGAATAATACCGGCCAATCTGCAGAATGTCAGCACAGCAGCCAAAACCAGGAGGTCCAGGCAAGCTGGGAAGGTTATGCATGAACGACAAAGGTGGTCTTTTGCCTGACCAAATGACATTGTATTGGCTGTGTTATCAAAGTTTGTCTGGCTTGGATTGCTGATGCTACAGTTAGCCTCCGTTTTTTCTAAAACACGGCACATACTGAAGGGGAATTCTATGAAAATGAATGTATCTGCTGGAAAAAAATTACACCTATTTAAAGTTAAAAACTTAAGTTCAGATGCTGGTTTACATTTTTTAAGTATAATCAAATTGGCTGTATGAGTCATTTCAACTTAAATAAATTAAACTGACTTTAAAAATCAAGCTGAATCTCGTGGTGCAATGTGTGTTCATGCAGGTCCTGTAAAGACATTGTTGCAGAAAGAATGCATCCGAAAGCTTAAAAATGTTGCCTTCGGAGGATGCATTCATCAAGGCACGTCCAAATCCAATGTTAGCTTCACTTCCTGTCTCCTGAGATGCCTTCATCTGATGGATTTTTGAAGGCAGCATAGATGTATCCTTCACAGACTTTGACATCCCACAATCCTGTGCTTTTCCATTCTGGGACAGCTGAGCTAAAAAAAAATAAAGATGGCATCTGAAAGTTGCAGTTGGTGGTCAGTTTGTGTGTAAATTTTTGACCATTGTTTTCCACTTTTAAAGTCATTTCTAGCAAGAATTATATTGTAGTAGTTAAATATTCGCTTAGTTATCAACAAAGTTCGCTCTATTTCACTGTAGATCAATAAAACGTTACGCTGCCTCAGAAGTCCAAAATCAGTTTCGTGCAGGTACCTTCATGCACAAATGCTGCCTGCAAAGTCATTGCCTCATAAGACAGTGAGGCAACAAGTGAGCTGCCTATGTGCTTTAAGACGCAACCATATAGAGTTACTAATAGTAACTAATAGAGAAGTATTTTGTCATAGTTACACATGTTAGGAGGCCTGGAAGAAGTTTGGGTCATGAACTTGCTGATGTATTTAAATGATATAAGTATTTATAAATATGGTACTTAAATGAAAAGTAGCATATATTTGACATAAATGCATAATATATAGCTCTGAGCGTGGAGTTCATAGGCTCTACAGGAGTGTTTGGGTGTTACGTTTTCTCTCTTGAGTTTTATAACCTTGTTAAACTTTATCCTTTCCCCCATCTGAAGGAAAAAAAATCTTCCTTAAACATTGTTTTTCTTGATCACTGCATGCTTACATCTTTAATTCGTTTTCCAATACGTGGTATCCTGCTATATAATAGAATTGTACAGGCATCTGTCAAGGAAATATAAGATTGCGTTGGAAAAATGTTAAACATCGGTCAAGGTTTCCCTGCCAGAGCCGATAACAAGCCAACAAAAATGTTAAGCCTGAAAGACGGAGATGGAGGGAAAGGGAGAGATTAAGGTTTAGGAAACACACTCTCCGCTCAAAGCCGCAGGAACTCTATAAAAGTAAGAGAGTGCGAGTGTCCATTGGCCAATGTTAATGTAGACGTGTTTTTGTCAGCTTTCCCAAAGTATCATTGTGAAATCTGCACAGGCTAATGGACGGGCAATTAAAGTTGTATTCAATTAGCTCCACGGGTTAAAACTACCCTCCAATCCAAGCGAGCAGGTGGTTCTGCTTATGTGTGGAAACAAAACACGTCTCTGTAAGACTATGTGATACTGTACAATCTGATCTAGTTTGACACTTTGCCACAATCCAGGGCAACAACCAAAAGTTAATTATACAAACAAGTCATGTTATCGCTTAGATAGACATTTTAATGTTTAAAAAATTCTACGATATTCTATGCTTTAAGAAATAAAGCACAAGAGGCGATTGTACAATAAAAGCTGTATACCCTCAAAATAATTAATTGGTTTGAGTAGGGCAAACTTAAATTAAACAAATTAGTTTAAACAAATTAACTTTTATGAGTATTTAGAACTTTCTTTTTCTTTTGAGTTCACAAAACTGACACATTTTAAGCAATCTGAATTGTTTTATTGTTTTGAGTTTTATGAACTTGTTTCTTTTAATTTAGACTAACTTAATTTTAACTGAAGCTAGGCTGGGATTTCTGTTTCCCAGCATGCTTTGCCATGACACTCGAAAGGGAGTGTAAATGCTAAAATTAAGTGTTATATAATGTTTTTTGTGCAAGATTAATGTTAAGTGGGAGATTAATAGTGTTTAATGTTTTGCTATGCTAATTGAGAATAGTTTCTGTTAAGTTGTTTTTTTTTTGCTGCCATCATGGTGACCAGTGGAACATGAGCTTGGTTTGTGGACAGACATAGGCTAGTTAAATGTTCTGTATTGCCATACTCTTTTATCTATTGCTATGCTGTGATAATGCTAACATGCTAGCAACTGCTTGCGGTTGCAGCGCGGTTTGATTTGGTTCTTGGGTAGCTTTTTCCCACGTGGCAACGGTGCCCGACGCTGGGTGAAGAGGTACTCAGTCTTGTTGTCGTGACCTGAACGGGCTTTGATCTCGTTGTAAAAGAGCCCTCGCTTTTTTGTACGCCCAAACACCACAAAGAAGGCTTTCTCCTTCATTTGCCTTCCCGCTCGACCCAGGCCGAGTAATCAAAACATTATCAAAACCAATTAGCCAGTTAACATTCACTGAATTAGCTAGTCAAAGCTAGCCAAGTTTCCATTACTAAAAACATTTAAGTTGAGATTACATGATATCTTAAGTTAAATGTATGAATTAGCTTACTCAAATATTTCAAGTTAAGAGCTATTAAAATGTACAAGTACAAAAATAATGCATGAGCCAGTTCTGCTTACTTAAACTTTGAATTTCTTAACATTTTGGGCCTGGTTTCACAGACAGGGCTTTGCCTATAAGGATTAAGTCTCAGTTAAATTAGGATATTTAAGTAGCTTTTATAAAAGTACACTAGAAAAAAAAACATTACTGGTGTGCATCTTGAGACAAAACAATGGCACTGACTTATTTTAAGATATGTCAGTACAAGTTGCTTTCAGTTAAAACGGCTCAAACATGCATTTTAGACTAGGACTAGCTTAAGCCTCGTCTGTGAAACCGGTGGATACTGTAACTGATTACCTCCAAGTTTTTGAGTTTTGCCAACTTGTTCGTGTTTATTTTATTTGGGTATTTTAAAACCAGACTAAGCAGTAGTTCAGTGATTATTAGCAATGTGTTCCATAGAGAATATTCAGTTTTATTATGAAGCGTCAACAACATTATATGTGGATCAATTTTGGTCTAATGATTTGTCATCTTGTAAGTTTGTTCTGATTGTTTGTGTTTTTTTTTTTTTCCTTTTAGTTTGGACAGACATTATTTTTTGGTGAAAACGTCTTGCTAGCTAAAACTTTTTAATTTGAATAGAAAATGCTTGCAAAGAAAATCAATTGAAACTTTTTTCCTGGGTCATTTTTGTTTATTATGAATATCTGCTGCATTATAAAAATCTTAATCTAAAGTTTCCTTTTATTTACAACAACAACAAAAAAATGAAAGTGCAGACAAACTATATGTGCTATGGTTGTTGAATTAAATTCACTCCATTTAAATGCCATGTTCAAATGTAATTATAGACCTTTCTATATTTGTACAAAAGGTTTTGAAACCATTGTTTTTTTTGTTTTTGTTTTTGTTTTTTTCAAAATGGTTTACATCACAATATGCGTTACATGCTGTTACTTTGGGGAGTAACCTTGAAGTGGATCAAAAAAAACAAAAACAAAACATGTTTATTATCCCTTTAGTTAAAGCACTTTAAAAGTAATATCAACACTTTTCTTTTGTAAGACGAAGATTAAAAAAGAAATATAAACTATTTACTTAGCATTGAACTACATGACATTTAGCTCAAAAACAACACATTTTATATAACAACACATTTAATCAAGTTTCGTTTAACACATAAAAAATACTTAAAAATGTGCTTCTGTTGAGCAGCTAATAATCTGAGGACAAATACAACAACCTGTTAAAACGCCTCTGGTGAGTAGTGGTGCATTTTCACCAGCAAGATTCACAAATCTAAAGATATAGTGTATAACATAGTATAATAAAATGAAATATTTGTTGCTTGCAATTAAGTGTATTCCATCAGAATACACTAATAAAAACTACTGAATGGCTGTCAGTGGAGAAAGATGTTTTTAGCAGCCAGATGGTGTAGTTATGACATCTACCAGCAGGGGCTGACTGAGTATTGCTATCCAGACAAATACATTAGTAGTGAAGCCCTCAGCTAGTTTTGAAGAAGACACCTGCATTTGACTAGGGAATCCGAGGCGTTTTATTGGCACATTGACACAGGTTTGTGTAAACAAAGAAATACAAAATGTAAAGGCAACAGTGTTTGTTTGTTCTGAATCATTTATGTCACCCTCCAGATGTAATAATAATCTCTACAGGTCAGGGTTGTGCAAAATTCAGAATGGAAGAATTTGCTTCCTTTCAATTTATGACTGAGAATTTGAACTGAATTGTGCACACCACACAGCAAGTTAAATCTATAAGCTAATCCATCCATCTATCCATCTATCCATCTATCTATCTATCTGAGTCACAAGCAACTTATTTCTTTATATGGGTGTGGATATAATAACTGAATAAAGTGTAATATAATATATAAATATTGCAGAAAGTTTTGAAAATGAAGTTCCAATAATATTGTTTAATGATAGTGATGTCATTTCCTGCAATGACCGTTCGTTTTCTAAATATAAGACTGGAGCGATATGGTTTTTTTTTTTACAGTAACATATTTGTTTCCAGTTAATTTTGTTCCAAATTTACTTAAAAGTTACAAGAATATGGCATGTTATTCAAGTTAAACCTTCAAATATCAAGTCTTTTAAAAACTTTTTTTCCTCAAAACGTTCAACATTTGCTTTTCTGGTTACAATGACTGGTTAAAGAATTAGTTGACTTCAGAATTAAAATTTCCTGATAATTTACTCACCCCCATGTCATCCAAGCTGTTAATTTTTTTTTCGACTGAAGAAAGAAAGACATAAAGGTTTTTGAGGAAAACATTTCTCCATATAGTGGACTTCAGTGGGGTTCAACAGGTTGAAGGTCCAAATGTCAGTTTCAGTGCAGCTTCAAAGAGCTCTACACGATCCCAGACGAGGAATAAGGGTCTTATCTAGTGAAACTTTTCCAACGTGATTACGTAATGCGTGGCGCATCTCCGAGCTAGTACAAAACGAGCAAAAGGTATATACTTTTTAATTTTTTTAGAAAATGACCTATCGTTTCACTAGATAAGACCCTTATTCCTCGTCTGGGATCGTGTAGAGCTCTTTGAAGCTGCACTGAAACTGACATTTGGACCTTCAACTCGTTGGTAACTGTTGAAGTCCAGTACAAGGAGAAAAATTCTGGAATGTTTTCCTCAAAAACATTAATTTCTTTTCGACTGAAGAAAGAAAGACATAAACATCTTGGATGACATGGGGGTGAGTAAATTATCAGGAGATTTAAATTCTGAAGTGAATTAATCCTTTAAAGTTCATTTTTACATTCACATTCAGATTGCAATTCTGTTTGCTACCTCTACTAGAATTAAACTGGAATTTAAAAGACAATCTCACTTGAATTCTGAATGGTGCACAACCCTTTTCCATGCTGAATGCATGTTCATAATCTAAAACTGATCAACAAATGGAAGTCGTACTCTTGATTTTGGCAATAAAATAAAACTCTTGGCAAAGAAAGTCTGGAAGTCATGAAGACCCAAAATGTTTCTCTTCTGCTTGCTCTTTGAAAGTCTTCATATCTCGCTACCTGCATCCACAGCTCTCCACCACCATGTCCTCATACTGCTTGTACACCACATTATTGGCGGAATCAATGTACAGAATGCTGATGGGGCTGAGTCTGGTTGGGACGCAGCAGGTCGGTGGCGTGGACCTGGGATCCATGGAGTTCATGAGAGTCTGGATGATGGCGTGATTGGTAGGCTCCAAATGGGAGCGGATGGGAAAGTCGCAGACCCCGTCGCAGTGGAAGGCCTCATACTCCAGAGGAGCGATGATCCAGTCGTCCCAGCCCATTTCCTTGAAGTTGACGTGCAACTGCTTGCGGTTGCAACGCGGTTTGATTTGGTTCTTGGGTAGCTTTTTCCCACGTGGCAAAGGTGCCCGACGCATCCGACGCTGGGTGAAGAGGTACTCGTACACAGTCTTGTTGTCGTGACCTGAACGGGCTTTGATCTCGTTGTAAAAGAGCCCTCGCTTTTTTGTACGCCCAAACACCACAAAGAAGGCTTTCTCCTTCGTTTGCCTTCCCGCTCGACCCAGGCCGAGTAATCGCAAGTCAAGCGGTCGACCTTGATCGACGGCTTCCAGCTCAAAGCAAAGCTGAGGAGCGTTTCTAAAGTTTCTGAACAGTTTCCAGATGTCAAACACTTCCCAGTAAGGGGCACTGTGAGGGTCGACAGGTCGAGTCTGCAGCAGTTGGCCTTTGTGCTTACCTGACGCACAGGTGTACAGTCTCAGAGCTGCCATGCCCTCAGCAAACATGGCCTTACGAGAGTCCATGTGTTTCTTTCGGAGGATACGCAGCTCTGCGCCCAACAGACCCTCCTTCTCCACTGAGCTGATGTTGAAGAGATACCGCTGGCGTCTCAGCAGGGGCGCTCGGTCATCTGCAAATGTTAAGGTCAAAGGTCAATATAAATAGCCTTTGCATTGCTTTATTAGTTTCAGTTTAACTTGATTATATCCATGTTAAAAGCAGAACACAAAAAGTAGCATGGCATGTTGTTGTTTTTTTATGATACCGTCATAATACCATGTTTTTGTACATAAACATCTGTGACAGTAGACTAAAACAGTGGTACTACCATGTACCATGTACATCTACTGTGGTAATACAATGATTTCTGTGGTTATTTACCATAGCAATACCCTGTTTTTTTTGTTGTTGTTTTTTTTTTGCACATGCTATCATGATAAAACTACCATTTTAACATGTACCATGGTAATGCCATGTTTTTGCAAATGTCTGTGTAATATTTGGACAGACAATGGCATTACCATGTTTTTTGGACACAATGTCATGTTTTTTAACATTTACTGTATGAATAATATGATTTACCATGGTAATACTATGTTGTTTTGTACGTGATAATCAAGGTAATACTGTGGTTTTGTGGAAAGTTTGAATGGTAATGGCATGGAGATTTTGGACATGCATTGGTGGAAGATATTTATTTACAAAAAAGTAAAATTATCAATCACTTTTATCTTTTCTAAGACAGTTAAGCTTTTCTACAAAGCTCACACGTGTGTGTGTGTGTGTGTGTGTGAGAGAGAGAGAGAGAGAGTGTGAGAGAGTGTGTGTGTGTGAGAGAGAGAGAGAGAGAGAGAGAGAGAGAGCGCACTTTCTCTCTGCATGCAATGCATATGAAGGCAGTGCATTATAAAAATCAAAAGGTTTCATTTTATCCAAGAACAGTTTGCTTTCAAAAGACTATTAAAACCAGACGAACTCGGCCTGGAGACCACAACATACTGTAAACACAGCATTATTATCAACCTGCAGCTATTTACCAGTGTGCCTACCACCGTGACATATGGCTTTCACTAATGTAGGCTGAAAAAACCATTTGAAGCGCATGAAGAGGGGTAGAGAGAGTGCAACTGATTAGTGCTGTGTGTGTGTGTGTGTTTGTGTGTGTGTGGTGTGGTGTAAATTACACTGATGTAGAAGGACATGATGTGCGGTGGCTTTTTAAACTTAGACAAATAGTTAATCCAAAAATGGAAGTTCTGCTATCATTTACTCACCTTCATGTCGATCCAAACCTGTATGACTATGTTTAGCAGAATGTTCTGGGCTGCTCTTTTCCACACGATGAAAGTGAATGGAGACCTAAAAGCTCCTTTTGTCTTAGTCTTACAGGTTTGAAACAACATGAGGGTGAGTAAATGATCTTTTTTTCAGGTAAACGTTTCCTTTAGGTGGGGAAGAAAGATGCATGTATTTCTTGCTCGAGGTCTACAGAGGATGTGGTGACTATAAATCTGCAAAGGGTATTTCACACAGCATAAACTAAAAACATTCAGAGCTTCTGAGGAGTCAACCTTGCAGCTACAGAAAGCAGGACCATTTAAATGCTGTTTTAAACAGATTTACTTAGAAAAAATAAAAACATATTGAGGCCACCTACTTGTACCCGGCCCAGGAGTTTATTTACTTTAAGCAGAGGTCCATCAAAAGTCTTATGCCAGATGCATATTGACACAGTTGGTTTGGGTCAGAGACCCGGATAAAAAAAGAAAGGTGATTGTGTAGATTTAGTGTGTAGAGTGATACTAAGCAGAAATAAGATGTTTTCAAAAATGTATATCCACCGACTTCTCTTTTGTATAAACAGAAAAGGACAATTTAGCGTAAACGCAGTAGACTTCAAATGGGTAGTTGACGTGACATTTCAAGCAGTGACAGCAGTATCCTGCCGTTTGACAGGCTATAATTCATCTAAATCAAACATTTTCCTTTCTAATGTTTTTGGGCCATCATGTGCACTTTTTATGAGTTTATATTATTTGAGAAACTATGGAATATATACTCTCAGAAATAGTTTGTCACCGCAAGACGATCGCACTGCAAAAGCTAAAAAATGATTAAAGATGGTACAGTGACTTACACACTGTAAAAAATTATTGTTGGTTTAACTTAAAGTAAGCTACCTGGTTGCCTTAAAATTTTAAGTTCATTGAACTTAAACATTTGAGTTAATACAATGAAGGAGATTGGTTTAATAAATAGAAACTCAAAATATTATGTTATCTGAACCACATTAATTATCTAAGTTGATTTGACAAAAGAAAGTCAGTCTCCATATAGACATACATTGACTGTAATAGCAGGGCATGTTGTCACAGTGTGTGGGGCAAGTTGTCACATGTAAAATAGCTAATTATGGACTTTGCAGCTAGTTTTAAATGCTTGAATAGTACAAATTAGTATGTGATTAATAAAATGTTAAATAAAACAAGTGACAGCCAAATACACCAGTGTGATTGTATTGTGTTCATTCGTTTACCTAATAGCAAAAATATGAATACCATACTATGAAATATTACATTTTAAATATAATTTAAACATGCAAAACCACTGCTAGGGGGAAAAAAGACACATTTTTGTAATTGATTCAAACCCTTAATACAGCCCTTGTGACAATTAACAAATGTGACAACGTGCCCCGGTCTATAATGTGCATATAACAGTACTCTCTAATGCAGTATAATGAATATATATGTATACCATACCTTGTCCTCTATCTACAAAGCTGGTGATGGTATTGGCCATCCCAGCCTCATGCAGGACGCTAGTATTGACCTCTCCGCTGGTCAGTGACCAGTACAGGGACAGCATGTAGTCATGGGGCGTCACTAAAGGGTGTTTGGGTTCCTCGCTGTCCTCCAGTTTTAATGCGCCATTCCCTCTCAGATGGGCAGGTGCTGGTGCGATGCTTTTCATCACGCCAAGATTGGTCTGACCGGCCCTGATTGCAGCTGGCGCGGCGGATTTCTGCGTAGAAACTCCTTTATTTTGTCCCGGTTGGTGTTGGATGCTAGATGAGGATGCGACTCTCGCCGCATCCTTGGGTACCCAAGAGCGCGCGGCCTCCCTGCGCCCTAAACTTACAGGTACCGCGGCGCGAGTCTCAGACTTTATCAGAGGTGGACCAGCCCGGATGCGAGAGATCTTCGCGTTGTCAAAGGGCTTAACGAGCGTCGTCCCGTTGCGCGCCACCGGTAACCGCGGATTGGGTTTGGCCGCTCCGGTGCCCCTGTGACCGGCCACGCCGGCGAGGGAGAGCGCTTGCGGGATGAAGACCAGGTATAACAGAGTCCAGAAGCCCAATAAAAGAGGGAGACTAGTCAGAACTTTCATCCTCTGATCTTCCTTTGAGTTTCGGTGATGGAGAAATGACCAACAGCTCTTGGCGAACTACCATGAACGGGTTTGGAGAGGTAAAAATGAAGTTTTGGAAACGTCTGATCGATTATTCTGCGCAAACCATTGCCATGAGCCCCTCTCTTCAGAACCATAGTGATCCAGCTCTGTCGGAGTGGAGATCCAAGAGTAGGTACAACAGCGCAACTGTCTCTCGTTGAAGTCCAGCGGTTCTGCTTGATATCTTGTAAGAGACTTGTTTAAAATCCCACTTTTTCCAAGAGGGAAGGACGGCGTAATGCGCTCTCTCCCTCACTCTCTTTCTTTCTCAGAGTTTGAACATCGTCCAGTGAAAACAGCACGCACACACAGAAACCTGCAGGTGCTTAAGTTGTGCGCAAACCTGAGCGCAGGAATTGGAAACGGAATTCCAACGCAAACGGGCTTAATTACTCTCTGATGTCATGCTGTCCAGATTTATTCAAGTGCAATATTTCTTCTTACAGCATGAGTCACTGAATACATAAAACCAAAAGCTTTGCATTAGGTCACTAGAATAAATCCTGAGTTTATGAGCCATTGGTCAGATTTGATATGCAAATGACTATACATTAAACATGACTTGATATGCAAACCAAAAGTTGATGTGCAAATGCCATTAAGCTTGATTTTATATAGGATTATTCATCATGCACCCTTATTAGGAAATAATAGATTTCGATTTATTCTTCAAAAGTTGTGAAGTGTTTTGTCAAGTAACCAAAAAGTAAAAAATATTATTTCTTTTTAACTGAATCATCTGTACTACAGGTTACGTCACTGAACGTCATTTTTAAAAATCAGATAGTTGCATGTTTTCACTTTTTTTTTTTTTTTTACAATGTACTGTAAAAAAAAAAAAGAAAATAGATGTACTAACTTTATATTATATATTGCATATTAAATTCTATTAAATTGCATTTATTAATATTATATCATTTCTGTCTTTTGTGTAGTTTATTTCAAATAAATAAGTAAATATTGATTTGAGTTAGTTACTAAGCTACTACACTAAAAAAGAATTGTTGGTTTAACTTAAAAAAAAAAAAGACAACTTTATTCAACAATATCTAGTGATGAGTGATTTTAAAACTTCATGAAGCTTCAAAGCTTTACAAATCTTTTGTTTCCAATTAGTGGTTTGGAGCGTGTATCAAACTGCCAAAATCACATGATTTTATTAAACCAGGCTTCTTTATGTCATAATTGTTTTGAAATTTCAATGGTTCACCACTAGGGGAGGGCGTGACTTTGGCAGTTTCATGTGCGCTCCAAACCACTGATTCAAAAACAAAAGATTCGTAAAGCTTCGAAGCTTCATGAAGCAGTGTTTTTCGCCCATCACTAGATATTGTGGAATAAACTTGTTATTTTGTTTTTTGCCGCACAAAAAGTATTCTCGTCACTTCATAACATTAAGGTTGAACCACTGTAGTCACATGAACTGTTTTAAATTTGTCTTTAGTAGCTTTCTGAGCATTGAAAGTGTTAATTATCTTGCTGGCAATGGAGGCCTCACGGAGCCATCGGATTTCATCAAAAATATCTGAATTTGTGTTCTGAAGATGAACGAAGGTCTTACAGGTGTGGAACGACATGAGAGTGAGTAATAAATGACAGAAATTTTCATTTTTGGGTGAACTAACCCTTCAAAATGAAGGAGACTGGTTTAATCAACAGAAACTCAAAATATGTTATCTGAACCACATTATTTATTGAAGCTGATTTGACAAAAAAAAAAAAAAAAATGTTGTGATAACAAATCATGAAAATATCTTTTTACAGAGCTGTGTAGTAACGTACAAACAGTAAGAAAGCATTTTCCATTGACCACTAAAAGATCAAATGAGGTGAGTGGATTTAGTTGCCACATCATCTAAATATCATCACACTGGTGTAAGGTCAGAGGTCACAAGACAGATTTTTTAAGTATATGGGATGTAGAAACTGGCAATGCACTCCATTTCTTCTCAACCTCAACCATACATTCGTATTTAAAGCTGTGGAGGAACGGTTTATTTCCTCAAGTTAAATATATGTACTATTGGTAACGCTATGTTAGACACCCACACAGACCATTCCAATCCTTCCCGAACATTGAAAAAAATAACCACCTCCGTAGACAAACAGAGGGAATGGTGGATTGCGCAGGTGAAGCTCACACACACACACACACACATAAACATGCTCATCCAGGGGTGAAAACCTCAGCGCTGGCCAGCAAACTGCCGCTCATAACAGTGAACGCAGCACATTTTCAACTGTCCAAGATGTGCTCAATGTCTCTCAGGATGTTTTCAGAAGGATGGAGGAAACATGGCCTGTGGTTTACCCCACACCAGTGACATGGATCACCAGGAACATTTCTTTTGTGTGAATATACGAATGCTTCTATTTTTCATTTTTCTACTTTAATACAAATGTTCTCATTACAAAGCATACAAGTATATAGTTAAACACAATTATAGATAGTTAAATTGAAAATAATAGCATGCTTTTATAATGTCTTAGTATTTGGATTGTTTCTCTTTCACTTTGTGTTCTGGTCATTTTCTTTTTCCTGAGAATGCTAGTTATTGTTATTGCACTGGATTAAAACTTGCTGACTTTACTCACACAGGGTATAGCAACCCCCCAAAAAATCTGAGAGTTTTTGTACTTTTCCCCCCACCTTGTTTCTTTTGTATTTCTTTTTTGGAACTGACTGATTGTAGGCCTCATTGATCTGAGCTGATGCACCTCATTTTATTTGAGAGGAATAACCTTGAGTGACATTTTTTCACTCAAACACTGAGGCGCACAAGCTCAGATCAGTGAGGCCTACAATCAATCATTTCCAAAAAGAAACACAAAACCTGTGCTATTTGAAGGAAAACAAGTTTACAAAAAGATTGAACCCAATATTTGGTGATAATATAGCATAATGAGAGATTTACAAGCAATTTAAAAGGCCGGGAACCAAATTAGGTAAAGGATTTTCAGCACAGCACAAGGGTTACGCACAAAAATTGATGTTTGTGTTCTCCCGCAGGATTTGAGAGCGTCTTGAGCTTCAGTTAGCTGTTGGTGTATAAATTATAAAATAATACTAAATTAACTATACCACATAACTATACTATATACTACTTCCCGTTATGTCATAATGTTTGTTTGAACTCTTAAAAATCCTTAAACCTTTCAGGTTTTGAATGGCAGATTTGGACCCCACCGTACGACTTTGACCCCCTTCACATTCCCCCAAATTGCCATGCTACGCTGGTATCTTTGTGCAGAGAAATGTGCTGTCGAGGTGTTAGACGTTGCAAAACCACAGAAATTTCTCAGATGCAGTCGTGGACAAACGAAATAAAAAGGGGCTCTTGTTCTGGAGGAGAAGCCACAGTTTTGACATTCTGCTAACACACATGTGGTCTCAACTCCACCTGTGCTTGCCTATCAACTCTGGACAAACCCTTTTCCATTATTTTTTTAAAAAAAGAAGAAGATTTCATTCATTTCAATGACTTTTCCAGGTAATCACAATTTAAAAGTTCTGGTTTGGAATTACTGTAGGGACCCTATATAATAGGCTATTTTTCATGTTTTCCACTGCAGATTGTTCTCATATTCCTGAAAGGTTTAGGGCCAGTCTCAAGTTGTATTTACTACTCGGAAACTCATAATTTTGATACCCATTTTTCCGAGTTGGGTGGGCCATAAACTTTAAATATGGCGGAGAGGAGAAGGATCGCTGCTGTAACTGGTATTCTTTAGGCCTATTCGTTTTCTCCACAACAACATCGCCTTGTTTTGTCGTTAAAGTAGTACATATTTATATAGACCTAGCCTATATGAATAAGAATTTGAAGCATATTATCTATTATCTAGCCTATATGTTTTAACAGCGAAAATAGCCTATAGCATTTGACTGAAATTCCAGAATCGTCAGGAAGCTTATTATCTAGCCTAGATAGCGCGGTGAATATGGTTGTCAAAGAATGAGACGCTACATTTGATTAAAAAATCTTACATACATTTTGGCTTTAATAATATTTCCCAAGAAACAGGCAAGAATAAACCTGGTAGCCTATCCTTCATGATTACTGTTCTTTCCGACAACAATGCTTGAACGCGACGCGACTTCAGAAGTGGGAAGTAGGAAATTTCCGATAGCATGTGGAGGAAGACTTATTAATACGGACTATTGATCGAGTTGCTGAACGGCTTTTTTCTAGAATAACAGGCTGAAGAAAATGCAACATTGACCCCTTTTGGATAATGCCGGGTATTACATTCAGAAAAACAAAGGAAAAAAGAAGGTCAAACTAAATAGGCCTACTACATGAGCCGTTGTATTTATTATTAATTTTCTGTGGTGTAAAACACTAAATAAAAGAACATTTTATACAAATTTAAAAATTTATTAATTTAAGGTTTTAAACACTAAATTAACATTCTCTCTCTCTCTCTCTCTCTCTCATATATATATTATATATATATATATATATATATATATATATATATATATATATATATATATATATATATATATATATATAAAATCATCCTAAATAAAATCCAGAACGGGTAAGAAAGGTTTGGGACCTGTTGTTTTGCTGGTAATTATTGATGAAGTTATATTTAAAACCCACCATTGAAGTATAATAAAAGTAGCCTATATAACTTGTGCAAAATATATCTAGTCTTCTGAAGCCTTATGATTGCTTTGTGTGAGAACAGACAGTTTGACACCTTGTCGTCTTTCATTGAATAACCTCAAAAACTACCTTGCACAAAATAACTTGGACTAGCCTATATTTTTGGTCTGATTTTGCAAATAATGTAAGAGTATGCTGAACATTTTTTTTTTTTTTTTTTTTTAAATTCTTCTCAAAGAAATTATTTCTATGATTGATATCTGGGGAAAAAAACACAAGCAAACCCATAAAAGATCTAAAAGGACAAATACAATTTACTTGTAATGTCTAAAACACATCAGTAGGTGGCAGTATGGGGCATCTTTTCAAATGCACTCCACACCTGAGGCATTCAGAACTTAGGGTGCGTCCCAAATCGCATACTTCTCTGCTATATAGTAGGCAGAAATTGCGTACTGCTACATTCCATATACTTCCTACTATATAAAAAACTGCATGTCAAGCAGTATGTATTATATAATGCGCTACATTTAGGCCATGTGACCTCATCACCGTGTTTAATTCAGTGCTATCCAAGCTTCCTCTCAGAAATAAACGTAGCATTTAAATCTACATATTACAAAAGTAAATAAATGCACATCTTTAACCTTTACAGGATTTGCCTGCATTGCATTTAAGATGCACGCGGCATCAACATCCTTGTATGTAATAAATGGTTCAGCCGTATCTTTATTTGCTGTTCTTGTTTACTTTCCATGTCTGACTTAGTTCCTCATATAGACCAGAAAATGAATATTATAATACACGTGCCTCTCTGATACACACAGGTTGTAATGTAAATTTGGTGTAACATACTCAGAAGATGCCACTAATTTAAAAGACTATCAGACATAGAACAATTAATGAAACAGCATATATATATATATATATATATATATATATAAAGCTACTGTCATATATAGTAGTTATAGACTATAGATGTGAATTTTCATTCACAATCTTTTAGCTACTTTATACATTTTAGTGACAACTAGCCCCTGTTTTCTTTGTTCAATCTACAGTAAATGTAAGGATTATTTTAAAGAGATGATCACAAATGGTCGTTTTCTGCTGTTTCTTTTGCGCTTTTGCTCCACCTCTTGTGTAAACAAACCCCGGCTGTAGTTGAAAGTGAAAAGGCACCATTCATCTTCCAATAGGATGGCGTAATACATGAAAATTTGAACACTTTCCAGAACGTTCCACAGACTTGTTTTTCTGATACGCATTCAAATGTATCCTTGTGCTATGAGGAAGAAAAAAAAAACGGCACAGTATACTTCCTTGTCTAGTTGTCCATTCAACCTGTTACCACAGGCATGCTGTTTTTCTCCAACAGATAAAAGATAAATGGCAACCTCATCATGGAAACATTAAGATTTGCATCTTATTTTCAATGAGCATTAAGATATTTTTTATACTAGATAGTACTAGAGAACTTCCCCGTGCAGGTCATGTGTGAAATAGGAGTGATTAATCTGCTGTTGACTAGACAGGTTTCAATTGGTTTTCCTAAATGTCTCAACCATCTGTTTTTACTGAATTTGCACATTTCTCGTGGCTTTGTCAGTGTGAGGTCAAAGAGGGCATGTTTTCAACACTTATTAAACATTGGCCGGTGAAAATTTTATAGATTTTACCAGCCATGAAACATAATTAATCCTTATTAAAGGAGACAACAGCAGGTTTAATAGGCTGCTGTCACTTTAAATTCAATATCGATACACACGTGTTTTCTTTCTCAACTGTTTACGTTCACAGACATAACTGATTATGTTCACGAGGATACTTGCCAAGACGGGCATTTTGACATGATTTTGTTTGAATATGTCTGTTCAAGCTCAAGAAGATGTGAAAGAACTCGATTCAGTATTTGCACGCCGTCTGAGACGCAGATTTCTGGGCGTGCGCTACGGATGTGTGTGCGCACAAAACTTCCCTACACAGTGTGCGAGAAATTAATTCCCTTTTTGTGTCTTCTTGTGCGTTGTTCACGTTCATGTTCTTTAACATTGCATTGTTAGAAATTATAAAAATGTTACCATTGTGTAATGTTGGTGATTGACACCGTTTCATATACTCGTCAACACCAATTTTTACTCGCATTTGGCGCTTGCCGAGTGTTTATTTGGCGAGAGCGCACACGTATATGTTGTTTACAAGACTTACGGGAACTTTCTGCATTTTTTAAATAAAAAATAAAAAAACACTATTTTACGTTGTGATACCTGTGTTATTATACACATTTGTCTCCTCATAAACCATATAAGAACACACACACGCCATTGCAAAACAAAATATTAAACCAAATGACATTTATTTTAAAAGAAAGACACTTTTAATGCTAAACAATTCCCAAAAAGAAGTTTGGCTGAATACTTTTTGTAGCAGCTATATGTTTTGGCAGATTTGTTTTGGCCTGAATCAAGAAATCAATGTCAATGTTTCTCCTTTTAAAAACAAAAATAGTTAATAACCAAGGCCTCATTTTCTATTTTTATCCTTCAATCCAAAAAGAAAACAAACTCCCTCTGTTCGCCTGGTATTCTCATCTCATTTGTTTTGGTAGCAGAGCAGACAGGCATCAGCATGCTGGGAAACACACAAACACACACATTTTTCTAGGGGTGGAAATTCCCCATTTAACACTGAGCCAATTAGATTACTTATTGCAGACTGTCCTATTATTCATCTATCACAAACAGGTTAATGTATGTATAATATGCAAACCAAACCAGAAAGCTGACAAACGCTTTACTTAATGATCTATGAGTGTTATTCAGTTCAATCAGGCTTTTGAAAACCCTACGTAAGGCTCTTCAATCATCCAGGTTCTTCTGCAACACTTGAGGTTCACCAAAGAGCCTTCATATAATGGAGCATTTATAAACCTTGAGTTGATATATGGTTGGTTGTGATTAGAAAGATCTTAATTTTATAGGTTCTTCAGGTCAGCGACAGCATATTAGAGTTTTCCTATTAACAGAGGAAAGGTGAAGCTCTCCTATGTTCGTGAAATAATGTACATACACTACTGTTCAAAAGTGTCTGATGCATTAATGTGATCAAAAATACAGTCAAACTGATATTGTGAAAGATATATTCACACGTTTTAAAATGTAATTTATTCCTTTGATGCGAAGCTGAATTTTCAGCATCATTACTCCAGTCTTCAGTGTCACATGATCCACGATATTTTTGTGGAAACTATACTTTTTTCCAGCATCTATTTGAAAAGTTTTGTAACACAAATGTCTTTATTATCACTTTTGACCAATTTAATGCATCCTGGCTGAGAAGTATTTTAAAAATGATCCCATATTTTGCTGATAACTTCCAATAACACCAGATGTACTCGTTACATCAGAAGAAGAATGGCATCTACGCTAATATTAGTCTTTCTGTTTATCCCGAGGTTTACCGTAGTCAACCGGATCCGGGCCGCATCCAGGTGAGACCAAGGACCTGCGCCTTGACACGACCACAACGCAGCCCTGAAGTATCAGCAGAGATTGAGTCAACTAGATCATCCACTATGAAGGCCTCATCAACATGACAACCAATGGCGCATCTCCTCAACAACCGTCCATACTGGTGTGATGAATACGATCCTCAGCTGGATGGAACTGAATTAAATACTTTGAATGTTGCGATCCTATCTGACTTATGATAGCAACCTGAGTCGTAACAAAGCACTTTTTGCCAGAGGAGAACTGGCCCCCCGACTAAGCCTGGTTTCTCCCAAGGTTTTTTTCTCCATTTTAACACCTGTTTGCCACCTGATGTCACCTGTTGGAGTCTGGGTTCCTTGCCGCTGTCGCCATTGGCTTGCTTAGTCGGGGACACTTGACAATTGACATTTGATATTCAACAGTGCTTTGATCTGCCTGCATTGACACTATTCCTTAAGAGCTGCTGTGCAGCCAAAATAATGTACCAGTTATCACTGTAAAGCTGCTTTGACACAATCTACATTGTAAAAAGCGCTATATAAATTAAGGTGACTTGACTTGACTGATCCCAAACTTACGAATGTGTAGATGGTTTTCTAAAGAACCATTGAATTTACAGTGTTTCTCCAAAGGTATCAGGTCGCAAAACCATAGTAACCAAACATAGGCAAAGTCGTCATTATATGAAGGGACATTCCACACAGAAGGCCTCACTTTGGTGAACATTCAGGCATGAAAGGTCAGTTCTCAGAGGAACTCTAAAGACTGTCAATGATTCCTTCAGTAACCCCATTATATAATATTTGAGGCACTTGAAATATATTGAGGTTATTGCACAATTGGATATTTGAAGCCTCCTTGGGGGTTTCACATGTGGCAATCTCATAAACCACAATGGTGGCTCAAGTATCTTCATTTTTACTGTAAAGGACCACAGTAAAATTACTTTTGTGGAACTGATTCCTTGAAATAATCTTTGTACATAGATGACCCAAAATAACAGATCAATAAAAATAGTTTCCAATGATAAACAAAACTGTGAAACATCACTTACTTTCCATTGCTTCTTGGGGATCCTCATTCTCTGAACCCAAACCTCAGCCTTTCTTAGGTTCACATTTAAGCCAATTCGTAAATTGAAATAATTCATACATCCACCTTTGCTACCAATTGTCCCGTTTCAGAGCCTTTCTGCACCATGTGAGTCCTAAATAAACTAATTCTTGACTTGATTCAGGTGTGCTTTTAGGTCAAGAGGAAGTACTACTACTTGACATTTAAGCTCACACTTTTAATTATCCTTAATTTGATTATTTTTTCACCACATCTGAAGAAATATAGTGACATTAAGGGTATGTTTACATGACAATGATGTACTAAAAATGGGAACGTTTTTCCTTAGTTTTTTTTGTGCGCAGACAACGTTGTCAAAACGATCCCGTTCACACAGATCCACAAAAACGACTAAAAATGCTGCATTATTCATGCCAGACCAGTAGTTGGCGATGTCACTTTGTAAAGTAACACTATGCACCTATATGCTGAACACGTATATGTGTGCGATGTCACCATTTTCACAAATTTACACTGAGACGATAACGGTATAGTTTTCAAAAACATGCACTTTGAAATCGTTTACAAAAGTTCACGTTTTCAGGACCCCAAAACCCGGTTATTGTGTAAATGAATGCCAAAACACATAAGTTTAGTGTCAATGCTCTGTGAAAGGTAACGTTTCTGAGGATTAGTAACAAGAAAAACCTCAAGAGTCTTTAAATGGTTATGTGCATAAAATAGCTTTATTTTCAACAGATCAGAACCTGCATGCAGAAATCAATGATTCATTGACTTCAACATTAGATCAGTGATTTTATCTGGATGTGACCAAACAAAGCAGCAAAATTTATCATTTTACACCATGCTAGTAATGCACAGCTCATTCATGTTCCCCATAACTAATCCAGAACATCCTTCTACAAAACATAAATAGATTCAGCTTAAAAAGTCTAAAAGAAATAGAAACTCTTAAAAAAAAAAAAAAAAAAAAAAAATCTGTTGAAAGACTAACAGCCTGAATTTTTGCACTACTGTATATAAAACAAATCTAAAAACCAAAATAATAAAATAAAAATCATCACATGTACAACAGCTGAGAAGGGGGACAAAGACCCCCGACCTGAAGGCAGGCAATAAAATACGAGTTAAATTAATAGCAAAGAAGAAAAAAAAAACGGAATTAAGAACATCTACAAAAAACACTGAGGAAAAAAAAAAAAAAACAAAACAAAAAAAAAAAAACACCATTAGTACTAACATTGGTCATTGTTCTCAAACAAAACATTTTCCTTAATGTTCCCGAAAGATACAGAAGCAAACCATCTGCTTTCAGGCTTTATGCCAAAAGCAAATACCGGGATGAGATATAAGAACAATAAAAACTGATTTTGGCATTTAAATATTTGGTAAATAAAAGGCTGTCAAGAAATGGCTAAGTACCAAAGTTTTACATTTTATTCAAAATGGCTATATACAGATCCCTGGATGTACAAAGTCTGTTTGCAGTGAACTGATTCTCAATCAACAACATCTGTACCTGTTAAAGTAGCTTAGCTGACAGTCAAGCAGCAGTGTAGTGGATCCGGTCTCTCGACATATAAAACCACCACAGCAATTACATACGGATATGTGGAATGTACCATAACACCATGGTTGAAATGAGTATACATTAGTCTAGTACACCAATTTCAGATTTTAGATTCAGATTTCGAACATATACTGCATGCCTTCAATTTGGTCTCTGATGTTTAATATGGAAATTAAAAGGTTTTACAGCACGCAGATTTAAAAACAAGACATTTGATAACGTAAAAGGCTACAATAACCACCCCCTCTGTAGCACCAATCATGACACTTGACTGTTTATCATAATGGTGGATGAAATGGTCAATCCAAAGCCTTTAACCAGTGAAGGCTCCATTGCACCTTGTAGTGTTTTATATATTTATAAAAAAAGGACACAATGGGCCATGTGACAAAAAGGCAATACACGAAAACAAAACCAAGCAGTTTGGCAACAGACGCAAATCCTCTTCGAGTCACTGAGATTTCAATGCAAATGTCCAGTCAGAGTAAATTATTTGTGTGAGGTTTTCCTGCGGTTTGCGTGGTATGTGAGAGGTTGGCGGCGGCCCATCGGACCGAGGCACTGTGTGAGCTTATAGTTCAAAAGAGAGAGAGAGAGAAGGTATGTGAGGGTGAGGACGCTCATGCATAGATTTCTGTGGTAGGAGCTTTCTTGTAGATGGGCGTCTTGCCCAGGTCGTAACTTCCTTCGTCTTTCTTTTTGATGCGGAGAACAAAGTGAACGAGGACGACGATGAGGAGGATGGCGAAGACGAGACCAACTGCTCCGCCCGCAATAACCGCTATAAAACAGAAATAGAAAATGTGAGGGAGGCACAACCTACAGACATGGCTTTAAACCCCATTACAAAAAAAGCTATATTACATACTGCATGAAAGGTAATATTTGAAAAAGAAAAATAGGGCCAACTTTAAGTTGAAGTACTACAGTATAAATAAATTAAAGCTATACAGTAATACAAAAAACAAATAAATGCACATAATTACTACAATTGAATTTAACTAAAATATGCTAATGCTAATTCACAATATTAATACTATCCTAACAGTATATAAACAATACTAAAATAACACATTAAATGGTTAGTTCACCCAAAGATTCGGTCATCATTTACATCATTCACCCTCATGTTGTTCCACATCTGTAAGACTTTCGTTCATCTTCAGAACACAAATAATGATATTTTTAATCAAATCTGAGAGGTTTCTGTCCCTCTATAGAGATCCAACACAACTACCACTTTCAAGGTCCAGAAAGGTAGTAAAGACATCATTAAAGTAATCCATGCGACTCCAGTGGTTTAACACCAACTTCATGAAGCAACACCAGTGCTTTGTTTGCACAAAAAAACCCAACAATTTACCACTTTACAAAATAATATTTTCCAAAGCCCATTCACGCAACAAAACGCATACGTCGCTATGTTCTCGTGAATGCGCATGGCAGATCAATATATATTTTGTAAATAAAGTGGTAAATTATGTTGTTGTTTTTTTTTTAACAAACAAAGCACTCATGTCGCTTCATATAATTGAGGTTAAACCAATGGAGTCGCATGGATTACTTTAATGATGTCTTTACTACCTTTCTGGACCTTGAAGGTGGTAGTTGCGTTGGATCTCTATCGAGGGACAGAAAGCTCTCAAGATTTCATTAAAAATATCTTCATTTGTGTTCTGAAGATGAACGAAAGTCTTACGAATGTGGAACAACGCAAGGGTGAGTAATTAATGACAAATTTCATTTTTGGTTGAACTAACCCTTTTAATATTCACATTTTGGTCCAATAATATTTATTACTTTGCATATTAAACAAACAACATTACAAACTAATCAAAACCTTCTTCTCACCTGCAAGAACCTCTTTGTTGTGGAACAAGCTCTCATCTCCAGCATGGGTCATGAGCACATTACTGAGCTGGTCACCGTCTTGGTCTAGTGATCCACGCAAGCCGACCTCATTGTTTTCAACCAGAATCTTCTCATCTACAGTTGGCTGTGGGTCAAATGGACCCTCAGGATCAGATATCCGGTTACTGAAGAGATCATCCTGAGAGAGGAGGAAACAGTCACAAGAAAATTCATACAGCAGTCAAATCAGTTGCAAAAATATGCAATAAAACTCATGGTCATAAATCGTACACAATCATAAAAAGTACACAAAGTAATGTCAAGTCGGATATGACCCGAACTAAAGACTTTTGGATTAGTGAGTGAGTCAGTTAAGCAACCATGAATGAGTCATTTAGACCATTGAGTCAGTCTGTGATTCAATTGAGAGTCACTTTGACATTCAGTAAGAAAAATCGTCTCATAGGAGTCACAAATCAGATAACACTAGTTCTATTGCGTACAAAACCGCAATAGAAAGAAATGTGTTGTCTAGTTAGAGCATTTCTTTTTTAAATGTTTCACTTGTTTTAGGTGAAAACCTCATTAAATTCATTGTTTCCAAACAGGCATTTCTACAGTATCCAAAAAGATGATAATTTGACATCATGACTGAATTTTTTTTAAATTTTATTTTATAGCTACCTCAATAGTTAGGATCTCTGAAGACCCAGAGCCTGACATGTCATGATAACCATCTTCATTTTCTTCATCATCATCATCATCATCATAGCCATCCTCATCGTCAGTTGGGTTTAAATGATCAAACTCAAAATCTTCATGCGGAGAGTCACCGGAGGACTCCAGATCCTCATGGGGTGACTTGTTTTTCAGAGGTACCCATGTTTCAGTTTCTCGTACCTACAAAAAAATAGAGAGAGAGAGGGAAAAAAACAAAAACACCATTAGTTCAAAGGCAAATCATAAAAGAAAAATGCACAAATTCAGTCTGGTAACCTAATGCAAACATCAGAAACTGAAGGAAGTGTCACTGATTTAAAGACCTCATGAAATCAACTTATTATTATTATTTTTTTGCTTAAGACCTGAAGTACAACGTCTTATATCCCTTTAATACTTGAGCAGGTTACTGTCCAAACCTTTGTCTATGGCATCATGATGGTTCTGAGAGCACACTTAATTTAATTAAGACACACCAACACTTTTAATCACGTTAGCAGAGCCATTTGGCCAAGCACTGCGAATAGGTTTAAAACAATTAATGGACTAAGCCTATTAGCATAACAGGAGGTAGTAGAACACACATACTGATTTATGTTTTATCTGTTTTTCCTCTTTGTCTCTCTCTCAAGAATCATCCAAAGAAGTGGCCATTTTTATTTCCATTGTTGCGAGACATCAAAACATTCTTTTTTTTTTTTTTAAAACTAATTAAAAAATTCTGAATGACGCATATCCGTGATTTACACAATATTGTATTACATTCACACCACTGTTGACCTTGAAGCGAGTCAGAGAGGTATGAGCAAGTTAGTGCAGGTTTGCCACCATTGTGTAAAACAAGGAAAGAATTCATCAGACAGGGGGCTGAGGGTCTTTATCAGTCTCGCTCGCCTGCTCGCTGTCAAAAACAGATTTAAATCAATCTGACTCACTGAAAAATTCCACATACCGGGAAAAAAACATTCATAATGCACAGGTGCGTACTACTCATGCCGCCTAACCCAGTGTAACCACCTTAGACAAATTTCAACACACTTTAATGAGGATTTTAGTGACTTCAAGATCATCTTAAACACAAGCATGATGCTTAAAATGGCTCTACATGCTAAATGGAAGGGCTTTTAAAATGGAGATCGGGGCGGGGGGGATGGGGGGGCTGACTCATTTTCCAGGAAAACCAGGATCATGCAAACGCCACATGAAACTGCAAGTCAGCTCTAGCCTGCTCTGTTGTTTGAGGATAATAAAAGAAAAAAGGGAGAGCGAGAAACGGAGAATGACAGAAACCACAAGAGGGTGTGGGGAGAGAGACCGACATACTTTATGTTTTTCAGCCTTACAGTGCTGTGAAACCCCACACCAAAATCCCCCAGCATTATGAATTACTCAGCTCAGAGGAAAAACAGCTATCTAAGAAAGTACGGCGGATGCTCTCTGACTGCGAAAAGGCGTAAGGCTGTGGTTCAATTAAACCAATGCTAAAATTCCCATAAACCCCTTAAATTCTCAGCAAACATATAGAAGCCACTTGAAAGAGTTTAAAAGAAATCCCACCGACCAAACTAAAAGCTGTAAACTAAGATGGACTGCTAAAGAAAGTCCCTTGAAATTTTTCAGTCGCAACGCAGAAAATAAATGTTTTTGTTTTTAATTTCTCAGCAGTAACCAAAAAAACCCCCTAATTTAAAAGAAACAACACTATTGTGAGAGATAATAGCTCTTTAAGAGATAACAGTTAGCTCATTTATTTCACCCAAAACGTGTCGTTCCAAACCCGTATGACTTTCTTTCACACAAAAGGAGATGTTTATCAATGTTCATGCTGCTTTTGTCCATACAATAGATGGAGTCTGGCGCTGTTGAGCTCCAAAGAGGACAAAAAGCACCATTAAAGTAGTCTGAAAACTGGTGTGCATGAAGCTTGAACTGAAATTTAAGTTGTTATTATTCACATATAATTTGTGCTTTGATTTGGCATCAATGTCTGCAAAACATAAGGGTGAGTAAATTGGGTGAATTATTTCCTTAGGTAACACCTTTTGATAGCTGTTGAGACGGTCTGATATGAAGATGACACATGTCTACAAGTATGAGTATGCTCTAGTATGAATCTCCAGGATCTTATCCTCAAAGTGAGCTGTAATGTCTGAGAGAAGCCTGTGTAAATTAACCAGCTTAGTCAACCAGGCCTCAGTCAAGACTAGCAAAGCTAGGAGCAAATCCGACCATCTGCTGACAAATGGTCTGGCATCTGTTCCAGTGAGTCACAATGGGAGAGGTAAAGAGAAGATCCTGCAATCAGTGACTCATCCAATATTGTGGTAAACTGTCCCTGGTGATCAGGTGATTACTCACTGTTTGAGTTTAAAGGCCAATTTTAAATAACCACAACTGTTTCGCATCTCAGTTTTACAAAGCAACTTCTGTGTATGAAAAGTCAATGGTAGGGCAACACAAAATTGGAACACATTTCACAGATTTTCTCCTAAAGATGTAGAAAATGTCCACAGACTCTGTCTGAGATTCATTGGTGATCCATTGAAGCTACAGTACAAATATTATCCGCTATCATCTGTTGTGGTTTGAGGACTCTCCTTGTTGTCCTTTCAGGTCACAACCAATTACAGCCCCAGTCGTCAATACAAACGCCGTCTGTCACTCCCACCAATCGGATTTATCCATGTCATCTGATCTCCTCATGAGATACACTCCTCACCCGGGACAGAGCGAATGTCCTACTTTGCACACACAAACACACTTGCACGTCAGGAGAATTCCTTCCACCTTTGTGGGAACTATTTATAGCTGCGTTTTCCCTTCCTGCACATCCAGCTGAATATCAACAGAGGGGCGGAAAGACTCACCTGCCTGTTAAACGATACCACATTGTTCAATCACACGCCAAATTCTCACCCCAACACCTGCTCAAAGCCCTGAAGCATTAGGGTATGTGAAGGAAACAAGATTGGACTTCAAAATCTACAACTAATCCAAACAAAAAAAGACTATTCAGCCTCACTGTCGCCAGCCTCTATTCTCTCTCACAGGAAGTGTGATCACGCTTTCCTTCTATCTGTTAGTGGCTTTTATTAATGAAGCTTCTCACCATTAAGTCAAAGCCTGTTTAATACACAATGAGCCATTCTGAATGGCCCAAACAATCAGTATTATTGTGTAGTCTGAGCCTGAAAACACAAGGAGCTCTTGACAACAGACCTTCACTGACTGGTGAAAACCTGAAGTTAACAGAGACTGAGATTTGACTTGATATTGCCAAATATGTTCTTTATGGTTTAAGATATTCATCAATAAACTTCTCTAACGAATCACACCATACCATGCCGTTACACATATGTATGTTCAACAGGAAACAATGATGTTCACAGGTAGTTACTTAACATATTATATGCATAATCACCCAACTTTTTACAGCCATTAATTTGAGAAATGAAAAGCATTAAGATGAACTGTTAGACATGGACAAACACTTTCTGAGTCTCTCCATCAGAGCAGCGGCTCATTTTCATTTAAAGGGACACACACAAAAACGGTGTGTTTTTGCTCACACCCAAATAGGGCAAATTTGACAAGCTATAATAAATGATCTGTGGGGTATTTTGAGCTGAAACTTCACAGACACATTCTGGGGACACCACAGACTTATATTATATCTTGTAAAAGGGTCCCCTTTATCATTTAAACAAATTATCTGTCAATCATGTGTTAATCTCTACATGGACTTGTACATGAGAAGCATGTGACTGCAAGAAAACAATTCCCTCCAAAACTACACCATTACTAGCATCTGAACAATACAAAGACTCAGGAAAACAACTTGAAAGGTAATCCAGGATACTGCAAGTTAGCAATATGCGTTAGATGGTAAAGACCACCACGTGTTTCTAGGGACATCAATGGGGTGAACTCAAGTCTGATGGGTGTTTATTTGAAGAATGGGCATTTTCAAAAGTACAAACATTTACACTCCAGGAAAAAGACAAAAGGCTTGGTGGAAATGCCATTGCTTAGGGTAGGGGTGTAGTCCACAAAGAAACCTAAATAGTAAAGTTAATTCAGATCAATACAGATATCATAAACCCAAATGCTGATGCAAGCACTCAATTAAGCACACACACACAAAAAATGCTTAAAGTATTTTTATCCACGCTACTAAGCTGGAAAACAAGAAAAAGGCAAACTCAAGAAAGAGGAACTGTCATTACGAAGGACAGCTGGTAGCTGGTTATCAGCGTTTCCAAGTAAAGCCCGTCTGGCATATGGCTAATAGCTCCACAAGCAACAGAACTGGAACGGTGATGGATGTGGTCTGCTAAATGACTCTAGAACACACAGGGTTCCCTTTACATGGCCTCAAGATATTCCTTTGGACTTGCTAAACAAAAGGGTTCAGCATAAGGCATTGTATTTGTTGAAATAAATATTGAAAGACGCATACACTAAACACTGCGTTCACAAACAAAGTTGCTGAAATAACAAATACTTCTTTCACCCAAGCAGCAAATGAAACCTTCTCGCTCGGTGCTAACATTCCACCCTCAAAAACGATTTAATAGGCTGGTGGACAGCAATGCGGAAATCATCATTATTACATCCTGGCAAAAGTATTTATCATGTTCACCGCTTTGCCTTTCAACAGCCATTCAGGAGCCTTGCACCCCAAAAATAAAGTAAATAAAAATAAATAAACCTATTCATATGCAAATCACCTCATGCCTAATTCATAACACAATCATTACCAGGACATCTAGCATGGCCATTACACTTTAAAAATAACAGCAAAAAATTCACAGTGCATGTAATGTTTTAGTTATTATTGTGAAAAAAAATATTGATCATTATTATACTCGAGTCGAATCAATATCATTGGCCAAACAAACACAGCAGTAATAACATCCCATCAGGTAAGGAGGTGAAAGCTGCGCAAGCATTCAAATATAATAATCCCTTAAGCCAAATCGAGAATATACACTCCAAATTTGCCTACTGAGGTTTAAAGTGTCCATGCCATGTTGAGTTTAAGCCACACACACTTGTCCAGTGGCTGAAGAGGAGGAACCTGGATGAAAGAGGTGGACCATTTAAATCCGCCGAAGTGTGTGAAATCCCAAAAGAAGGGCTGGTCAAGGTCAGGAGGGGTCAAATTCCTCACGAAAATGCAAAAGAATGGAGAGGGGAGGGGGATGAAAGGAACACAGACACTTCTGCATGATTTTGAGGAATGCTGCGGCCTTCTCTGCCTAGAAGGATAAGGCTTTTGGGAGTGTGCAAGCTTGTTGCAACATTCCCACCCGAGATTAAATCACACCATCTGATTTACTACTAACAGCACAGCTAGTTTACTGTTCTATTACTTTATTTCCCAGTGGATTACACAATATTACATACTAAAACCTTCAGCAGACAAGGTCAAGACACAAGACGCAGTCTCCAAAGACAAAAAGCTGCATCTGTTGATGTTGAAGTGTAGATAAAAATCTGCAGCAACACCTTTCCAAAGGTCTGTGAGAATGGAGGCTTTAGGCTCAAAGAATTTGCATTTTGACTTGTTTGAGGGTGTGTGTGTGAGTGTGTGTGTGGCTGACTGACCGAGCAAGCACACTGGGTGGCATTTGTCTTCTATTTCAGCTCCAAAGACATCTGCAGCAAGCTATTCTTTTGAGTTATGAAAGAACTGGCCAACACAAAGCTGTGGCATCCCATTCACAGGTGCTCCAGTGGGTGATTCCATAATGAACAGATGGAAAATTAAACCTCATGGACTGAATCCAGTCTAATCAAATAGAGCTAAAAAAAAAAAAAAAAAAATTCCTGCAGGCAAAAACTGTCACATGAAAGCCAGTGCTACTCAATAGGTTACTCAACAAACAAAAATGAGCAAGACTAGTTTGGTGCCAAATGCCAGAGTACTCTCTTAAATAACCTATATATATATATATATATATATTTTATATTACATACACATATACACGCACACAAATGAATAACAATACCACAACACAACGATTAATTGTACTAATCATACAATTTATTGTAATATCATTATTTCAGGTGCGCACGCATCGGTAAATTCGACCAAAGTCAAAGAACACTTGCCTAGACGTTTGACAATTACACTAAAGTTAAAATTATTAATCTAAACTTAATTTTATTGAACATATAACTTAGAAGCCTTTGTTGTTTCAACAGGTCTGTTGTCAGAAAACTAACGCTTTAGCTAACACAAATATAACTTTTTTTTTTGTTCGTCAAGTGTGATTATAGAACACGATTTGGCTCGGTTACAGCCATAGGATCTTGAATGAATGTAATATTAGTTAAAATTCACAAAATACTCACCGATTCAGCGAAAACAGCAGCAGCCGCTGACAAAACCAACATGAGGTAAACTTTCAGCATCTTCTCTTCAAAATAAGAAGCCCTGGTGACGAAAGTTGTTGTCAGTTTCCGAAATGATTAACTTTTATAAAATAAACCAGTCGTTGCTTTGTTAGTCCTTTTTCTTTTCTTTTTAACGCGTATTTCTTACTGCTGTCCTCTGTGTTAGTACGCAGTATTCCTGTGTAATGATTGATCCTCCTTTGGTTTTATTCGACTTAAGCTCCGCCCCATATTGCGTTCGCAGCCAATCAGGGCAGATCAAACGTGACGTAGTTCACGGAAACTCCAGACGCAAGAGGTTTACAACACCATTTCTAATCCGTGTCGACTGAGAACAATGTAAACAGGAATATTATACGATTATTAGAATAGAGTTTCTGGCTGTGTTAATGTGTTAATCCTCTGACAGTATCAAATGGTTCACGTTATAAATTTCTGTCATTAACTGACCAATATGAAAAGAGAATTTTTTGAGGAAGTTTTTGGAAGAAGTGTTAGGAAAGCGAAAATACAGACGTTCATGGAAAGTTTGAGTGACGTACACTTCCGGGTTTTTTGAGCGTACTTTTTGAGAGTTCTTCCTCTTTCCAGTAGGAGTTATGGAAAACAAAATCCATAATGGTATTTCGATAAAGTAGTTTTTTTCTCCCTTGCTGACTTATTCTTAAACTAGCTGGTCTTAGTTGGTTTAAGCTGGTTTTAGATGGTCTCTTAGCCTGGTCTTCAGACTTTTCAGCATGTTGATCACCCAGGTGACCAAAAACCTTCAGCAAACTGACCAGGCTGGGGAGACCACCTAAAACCAGCTAACCATCATGGTTGTAGTGGGTTTATTTTCATTTTCCTTTCTTTTCTTTACATAAATTCAGTTACATTCAGGTTTAAGTGGTGCTGTTGCATCATAGAATTAACGGCTGTCATTTCCAATAAATGGTGTCAGTTTGGTGCTCATCCAGTCACAATAACGGGAAATGTCTGAATAAGTTTTCTCATTCATATTGCAACATTTCTATTCTATAGCATGACTTTGAACATGAAAACACTTTTGCGTGTCACAACATGACACTGTCAGTAAAAAGATCTCTACTCCCCAGTCCACTTTATTCATCTAAATCATCTAATTTCTGTAAAGTCAGAAATATATTCTATCACAAAGATTACAAGTAGGCATTTCTATAAAGTAGGTTAATCAGTAGCACCACTTTTAATTCACTATTAGTGAGAAAAGTGTGGTTTAAAAAGCAAAGCAAATCATTTGACTAAATTGGCCATTATAAATCCCGTACAACAATATAAATCCCATTTTAAATGATCTTGCTGAGTTATATTTGCCCACTAAGGAATCTTGCAGTATTAAATGGTTAGTTCACCCAAAAATAAAATTTCTGTCATTAATTACTCACCCTCATTTCGTCCCAAATATGTAAGACCTTCGTTCATCTTCGGAACACAAATTAAGATATTTTGATGATTTTTGACAAGGGTTTTCTGAAGCACTCATTGGCGGCAATGTCATTGCACCTTTTGAGAGACATTGTTAAAATAGTCCACGTGACTACAGTGGTTCAACCTTAATGTTCTGAAGCGAGGAGAATACTTTTTGTGTGCAAAAACAAAACAAAAATAACGACTTTATTTAACAATTTGAACTTCTGTCATATGCAGCTGACGTAGTTAACGCAGTGCAGAGCTGGCGTTCGGACGTTAACACGGAAGCGCTGAACTGCGTTCACTACGTCGACTGCGTATGGTAACAGTTCAAATTGTTTGTTCAAATGTAGTTTTTGTGCACAAAAAAAAGTATTCTCGTCGCTTCATAACATTGAGGTTGAACCAGTGTAGTCACGTTGACTATTTTAACAATGTCTTTAGTACCATTCTGGACCTCAAAAGGTACAATGACGTTGCTGCTTCTGTGTGCTTCAGAAACCCTCGTCAAAAATCATCAAAATATCTTAATTGGAAGTGTCCTGAAAAATGCAAGAGATAAACATGTCATTTACCTTAAGATTGAGAGTGTGGAGTGAAATACATCTAGATTGAATGCACACAATGTGAGAAATGCGACATGGGGGAAACTGGAATTTTCTATCAATCAAGGATATGATCTAACATTACATTACAACTTAGTAATGCATAATGTTCCTTATAATTTCAAATAAAGACGCATATTATTACCTGAAAGTCCTGAAATGCACAAATAAAAATTGCATGCGTAAAGCATCTTAGAAATGTGCCATGGTTATGAACCGAAAGCTTGTGGTAAATCCTTCAAAAACTTTTCCCATCTCACTTTCAATCACAGTTCTTTTTTTCAAACTGACCAGTTACACTACATATTCTTCGATACATACGGTTCCGCCTACCGGTTTGTGCATGAATGTAATGTGCTTGGTTGTGCTTTGGTTGTCAGCATTGCTGTTATGCCGTCATTGATAATCATTTGGTTCTATAGCAGCTTCTGATCCAAGAACAACGATGGAAAAGTTTAGGCAAAGGCAGTAAACACTGCAGCTCGGGTCAGCTCGTTCAAGCAGTTGTGGCAATCAAATCCACATGGTGTACATTAGAGAGAATTGCGTGGCTCGGTGTTGCGTACGCTGGCCTTCTCCACATCCCCGCCTCGACTTTCACTCAGTCATAGTCCGTCTTTTGTCTCCATGTAAAAAGCAAATTCCACCCAACCTCTGACATAGTCTGACACACATTCCAATTCAAGCTCAACAATGTAGGCCTTTGTGCCTGCGCTGCTGTGTATGTGTGTTTGCTTTTCATTTTTTTATTACACTCTAGATGGGCTTGAAAGTTTAATCATTTTCTGTAGCCATATTGCTGGTATGTGTGTGATCTCACAACTCCCCTCCATAACAAAAAAACACAATTGCAGAAGAATTTAGACTGTTTATGATGGGGGGGAAAAGAGAGTATGAAATTCTGTGTGGTCCCTGTAATTTAGACTCTTTTCTTTCTTCTGTGTGTTTGTATTCTATCTATCTATCTATATGAATTGAACTATGAATCAATGAATCAAGATGGTGTTGTTTCACTGGCGTCGTTTCATCTCTCTTTACTGTTTTGTGTAATAATGTTTTGTTTCTGGCTGGATTGTGCTGGTGGCGTGATGTTATACAACACTTAGGATGGTTCATGCTCTCAGTTCCTCTGGGATTTATGCATCTGTATTTCATTCCTTGTAATTGATAGGATAACGTATGTGTGTTGTTTTGTCTCAGTGTATGTACTTTATTGTTGATGAGCTCACCAGTAAAAATTCCATACAACTAGGTTGTGATGACAATAAATAAATAAAATATCTGTCTGCCTATCTATCTATCTACACTGTAAACCCTAATGTTGTCATTAATAAAGAAATCAAGTTATCATGTATAACTTAACTTAAAATACCAAGTTTTGGCATCAAAACTTAAACAGGTGTGTTTAATGTACTAATTTGGCAGCAAAAATCTTTCAAATTAAGGTTTTAAAGGGTTAATCCACCCGAAAAATCCACACCCGTAAGACCTTCGTTCATCTTCGGAACACAAATGAAGATATTTTTGATGAAATCCGAGAGGTATATTTTCCGAGAGGTAACACTTTCAAGGTCCAGAAAGGTACTAAAGACATCGTTAAAACAGTCAACGTGGTTCAACCTTAATGTTATGAAGCGACGAGAATACTTTACGTGTGCAAAAGCAAAACAAAAATAATGACTTTATTCAACAATATCTTCTCTTCTGTGTCATTCTCATACGTTGTTTACATCTAGCACTTCCAGGTTGTACTTCACACACACGCGTCGTGCTGATCACGTGATCAGCTTTGGCCAATACTGAGCCGGCATTCAGGCATAAACACAGAAGCCTTCACTGTGCTTATTGCGTCAGCTGCATAAGGATAATGACAGGGAAGAGAAGAGACTGTTGAATAAAGTCATTATATTTGTTTTGTTTCTGCGCACAAAAAGTATTCTCGTAGCCTCATAAAATTAAGGTTGAACCACTGCAGTCACGTCGACTGTTTTAACGATGTCTTTAGTACCTCTGTCTCTGTCTGTCTGTCACTCTTTTTTCCTTTGCTTTAAAACTTTTGTACTTGAGGCCCATTTCTGATGTGCTGTCCCTGTGAGATATCTGGTTATTGTGCAGTCAGAGCAGGTGTGTGGAGGTTGTGTCATTCTTTGAGGAATGTTACTGTAATGTATTCACTGATATCTTTAAAGTATTTAGCGCACACAATCTCTTCTAATCTCTTTCTCTTGAGGGGGCGTTACACGTGAGATGATGTTTGTGCTTGTCGTTGCTTTTGTAAACTACTCATTATGAAGTAAATAAGCTCATCACAAAAAACGTGCCAGAAGACACTTAGAACAATAAAGCTACGCAATCTCTCTTGAGCGGCCTACATCAGTTAGGTTAACGCTGTTAGGGGTGATGTTTTTGTCCAGGCTGACTTTTTGTTTGTTTGTTTGTTTTTCTCTATCTTCCTTCATCAGTTTACAAAGGGTGCAACCCACATTCCTCTATCATTAACATAATTAACATATGAATTGCTCTAGATGTAACAGAATTGTTATCTGTGTTGATGAACGATGAGTTGTAATCAGGCTCATATATATATATATATATATATATATATAAAATATATAAACTTAAATTACATTAAACTGACTTTAAAAATAGTTGGCTCTTGTATAACTTATGAAGTTGAAACTTTTTTTTTACAGTATATATATATATATTCAATGTAATTCTGTGGAAATCAGTTTTTCATATTAATTTCTTAAATATGACAAAGCATTTTTCATATTCTCTTTTTGAATATGAATATGATAAAGCATTTTGCTTTTCCTTTTCAGTTAATTTCTCTTCTTTGGAAATCCACACCCACTTTTTTTTTTTTTTTTTTTTTTACCATGGTATCACTAAAGCACCACCCATTTTCCACTGAACTTTGCACTGGATCCTCATGCTCTTATTAATCTAACCAGCTCCCTCACTTAATTTGTGTATTTTCTCTCTCTCATATTCATTTTCCCTTTAGTTTTTTTTTTACTCTTCCCCTTTTCCTATTCGTATGGAGAAGGAGATAAAGTCTGTAGAAGGTCAGTCTGTTGACAGTAAGCCATAAAAACACACAACAGCTCCAGTTCACCCCCTCCACCCACATCCGCCTACCGCACGGCCAAACATGGCAAAGAGTACATGGCAGTTCCCTTTCCCAGCACATGCTAAAAGTCACGGAGACGTCAGCACTTCCTGTGCATATGCAAGAAAATGGAATTCAAGAGGAAGCCCAAAGGGGGTTAAACAGCAGGAGACGTTGTGTGTGTGTGTGTGTGTGTTTGAGTATGGAAAAGGATACAAGAAACACCATGTGGTAACTGAGCAAAGCTGTGATAGGGGAATTGTTTGGAATGACTGGAATTTCCTGCTGAAACGTCACATGTGCTGCACCGGTCAGCCATAGTTTACGTGCGCAGCCCAAGAACTGCCTGATGAGAAAATAGCTAACCATAAATTATGAGTCAAAAGATTTCACAGGAATGATATTTGACCTCAGCGCTCTGCTGTATCTTGTGGTGTAATTCTTTTGGGAATTTATTAGACAATAGTTAGTCCAGTATGAAGAAAGCTGTAAGCGGGGTATATCATTGTGTCTTCTAAAATAATTAGAATGCTATTCTATTTAAATTATTCATATTGATTGTCATGAACCATACAAATGTATACCTTAAAATGCACAATAAAAGACTAAATTGTACGTATGTATGTATGTGTTTCAGGGTGTGGAGTTTGGATGAATAGAGTTATACTACTCCAAATTTTACTGGAAGATTATCAGCCACTGCCTTTGTTAGGCAAAAACTCTGACATGGATCATTTTACCATTTCAGCGTGTTTATATGCCCAGGAGACAATATAGACACGTCTCTCTGCTGTTTCACCTGCCCGCCGCGTTTTTTGCTCTTGGCCAGGTGTGACATTTCAATGTACAATGAGCATTTCTATTTTACAAGTCACATGATTCTGAGGAGAACACAATATAATTCTCTGTGTACTTTCCATTATTACAATGAATCTGGGGTTTTTGGTAACCGAGTCAGTTTCTGTTCTGCTTTTTGGTAGTGAGCAGACGGCAGGTGCTTTCTGTGGTTTCATGAAAAAATAAAAAGAGTTTCTGGTGTGCTCTATTAATATTACTCTATTGCTAATATTAGGTGCTATTCATTTTCTCTAAATTCTTGCTTTCATTAGTGCATCATTTTACTTCAAACCTCATGCTCTAATGTTTGTGCTGTAGATATATGAAATTTCATAATGCAGATTTTAACCCGAGGCTGTGTTCGAAATCCCCTTATGCCCTTAAATAGGGCACTATTTGAAAGGGCAGCCATTTGTAGTGGTGTCCAAAACCATAGTGGACGTTTTAGAGCGCACTCATTCAATCCCACAATGCACCGCAATAACAAGTGTACAACCGATGTATGGCAAAGCCTCTGTATACACTCAACGACTACACTGTAAAAAACAATAAGTAAAATTTACTTAATTTTTCTTTCGCAAGTTTTTGCACGCATATTTTTAAAGTAAATTTCAAATATGGGATTAAGGAACTCTACTTAACTAAGATAAGTAAAATTAACAAAGAAAATAAGTCATTTTAACTTGGCCAGTAAAAGGTTGAGTAATTTCTACTTAGTTGAAGTTTCTTTTGCAATACAACACTGAATTAAACCATGCTTTTAAAGTGTATGCTTTACTAAGTAACATCTAAGTAAATGATACAATAGATATGGTGTAGACACCATATCGTAATATTAGAAGTAACACGGCACCTGAACACAGAGACCGCAATACTTGGTACACAATACACAATGACGGTAACATTCGATGGATCGTTTTTGAGTGTGAATGTGGCATTTTGAGTAGAAAATGAACTCCAAATTTCACAAAATGGCAAGTTATTAAACATAACCACAAAAGCAATGATAAAACAGTGTAAAAACAGCTGGAAAACAGCAAAAAAGCAACCTCAATAATTATTCAAGGCCCAGTATGCATGATGGGAACACCAGTATCAGAAAAGTTGAGTAGTTTTACTTAATTTTATAATGTTGATAATTACGCTTTAATTTCTACAATCTTAAATTGAGTACTAATATAGAATTTACTTAGTTTTTTTTTTAACTAACTTTTTCATGTAAAAAATTACATTTGTTTTTTCTGCAGTATTTACTTCACCATCATTTTTTACAGTGTAGCGAATGCCCATAATGCACTGTGAGGGTCACGTGCCGAATGAATTCCCACGTCTCGCCAGAAGATGGCGACCGCAAATGAATCATCCATCCATCCATTTTCCAAACCACTGGTCCAATGTGGGTACAGCGTAATATCATACAGGTATAAATTCCTTTTTAATTGATTATCAAATTGTTTAATTAAGGTTTATACATGCTAGTTTCTATGACAGAGTTCAAGATAAATATTTTCATTACTACTGAAGCTGCCAGTTTGCTAAGTTTCAAATGATTATTAAAGGACAAGCACAAACTATACAAAAGAGGCAGCCTTTCTGGCGCACTCAGTGTCTAAATTCACTCACTCGTTTTCAATTCACTCCCTCAAGTTGGACTATTAGTTGACTAATTTAAAGAAAAGTGAATGAGGGTATAGGTGGCGATTTTGAACACAACCAATATGTACACTTCAGGCAGATCAATAGACCACAATGCAAAATTATTGTGACGTCATAGCAGATCGCGCTTAGTGTATGATATTGGAGTTATTTTGACATATAACCGCATAATACTTGTAGCTACCTTAAGCTGACTGTTATAGTGCGAGATCCGAGTGAATGAGACATAGGGAAGTTAGCGAGGGAAGGGCATACAATTTTTTAACTTAAACACAGCCCAGTTACGCTAATGAACAGAGTGGTGGAACCCAGAAGCGAGTTAGCATTTTAGCACTTCCGGTTCTATCGTCCCGATAGGTTTTTTGGAATGGGTTTTTGGTTAAAATGGCTGAAATAAGGTCCGTGGTTAACACAAGCTCAAGATACTTTCACATTTTATTCTATGAGATAAAATACATTAGTATTACCCTACCCGTGACTTTTCAACGCTGTTAAGTGTCTTGAAAATGACGGTTGCTAACAAGTGGCTAAATGGGACTACAGAGGCTGTCGGCGACATTAAATGTCATGACGGGTAAACTCAGTCCACTTTTACAGCCTAGTTATGCTTATTATTGTGCTCATACAAACAAATCTAATTCAAACTTTATGGGAAAATGTTTTTAGATAAAGAGAAAAAGAGTTGTTGGAGGCTTAGTACTGGTGACATTGAAATCGTGGGACCTTGGTGTAGTTTGTATCTTTAGCTTTTTGCTTCTGGCGACTGCATTTAAGCTTCAAAAGTCATAAAAGTTGTGTTCATCTGTGAAAATTATCAAAATGTTTAAGTATCATTAACTTTTGTTGATCACAGAGCTTATTTTTTTGCGATAATCCAAACGCCTATGGAAAAATCCTATTGGGTTTGCGTCGAGGGAACCAGCAAGATGCTAACTGCCGATTGGCCTACAATGTGACGTCATAGTTCCACCACTCTATTGGAAGACCTCGCAAATTAAAAACAAACAAACAAACAAACAAAAAACTTCTGCATTGCCAAATAAAGGGGATGCTTCATTTGTATTTCTGATTAGGGGGTTTGAATCTGAGTCTGTGATAATGTGGACATCTGAGGTATAATTTATTGCTTTGAGGTTGCTCTTTGAAAAAAAAAAAAACTAAATGAGAGAAATGTACTCTTATAAACCAAAACATCAGTATCAACTTTTTCAAGGTCAGAAACACTGATATGCAAAGACACAAAGTTTTCAATATCAACAAACATTTATCATCAAATAAATGTATAGCTCTGTACTATAAATGTTTGTTGATATTAAAAACTTGGTGTCTTTCCATATCAGTGTTTCTGACCTTGAAAAAGTTGATACTGATGTTTTGGTCTGCCAGGCAGAGCTAGAATAGATAAGCAATGAGACACTTAAAAATGAGCCAGCATCTACCAGCATTGAGCTTGCAGTCATACAGATGATCATGATTAAGTGCTTGATGCAATCAATGTTTTGCTAAGCATCACCGCATAGAAAGTCTCACCTCATCAGTCAGTGAACAGAGACTTGTGTTGACTTTACACGTTTCCTCTCACATTACACAGCTCATTAGAAGGTAGTTTAGAAAGTAATCAGAACAACTTGATCTTTGATCATAAGCCAGATGAATGCCAGCACTTTCATTTGCAACTGAATTGCTGTTAATTACAACAGAATATGTTTATTCGCCCTTTTAATATGCATTAGATTGGAGATCAAAGTCAGTGAGTGCTTTCATCTGTATTTCATATGCTTATGAAATCTGTAATGGAGTCTTATACATCTAATTAAAATAGAAACAGTGCATTTTTACATATTTATTTAAAATGATTTTAAAGATGCCACATGCTCAAATGAAATCAATTTTAAAGGACAAATTTAGACTTTAATGTTTGTTTTTGGGTTATACAGAGTAAATAAGGGATTGATTTATGTTACATAAAATGACTATTTTAATCCCTTTCTTTTGTCTGTTATAACTAAAAAGGAAATATGATAAAATATATGTGTTTGAAAGATATAAGGACAGCAAAATAGATTAATGAGTGTTCTGTTGGCATTGTTTTAATTAGTGCTGTTAAATCGATTAATCGCGATTAATCGCATCTAACATAAAAGTTTGTAAATATTAGGGATGCACCGATCTGCCTTTTCGCTTCCGATACCGACTCCAATACCTGGGATTCAGTATCGGCCGATACCGATAAACTGTATGCCTCACTGTGTGGAAGAAATTGGGATCATTCTTTTGTGCAAGGTATCAGGCTTGACTTAAACATTACTTTACTAACTTACTTACTTTATTAACAAACAGACACAAATGTAGTGAATTATTTATTAAATAATTGTGCATCAGTGCAACAACTGTAAATAAACCAATAGCTTCACTAGCTTGGTAGACATTCAAAATAAACAGGAGTCCAGCTGATTCCTTCATCCATGATTTATGGCTTGTTTTTCATGAAACATACATGACATAAACTATATATATATATTTATTCTTTTAAATTTATAGCGGAGTTTTTTTTATTATGAGGCAGCAACATATGATATATAGGACAGAACAAAAAATGCTATTAACAATCTTTCATTGCGCAAAAGTATTATAATATGAATGGCACAAAGCGCTTATGCGCATCCCGTGTGCAGAATGATGCGCTTGAAGCATCATGGAGTCACAGCGCGCAGCGGCAGCGCTCCTCATTGAAAAGTTCAAAGCACAAAGTGAAGATATTTTGATGCGTACTGTATTACCGGTATTGTTGTCTACAGATGAAGTATAATAATAGAAACATTGATTCATCTTGGAGAGAGTTTCATTGTGTTGACTGTCGTAACCGAACCCCACATGCAGTCTGAATGCTGAAAGGAGAATGACTGACAGCCGCAGCAGAGGAAGGCATTTACGTAAACTTTAATTTAACGACTTAATTATTTATCTGTACCTCAAATTAAACTATAGAATGGCTTCAGAACACTTGGAATATAGTGCACGGAAACTTTATAGTGCTTTTTAATGTTTATGTGCCTTTTGTGGAGCTTAACAGTAACACAGAATAGTACACGCACAATATCGGATTTGGATCGGTCCCATCCGGCCGATACCCGATCCGGCAAAAATGGCAGTATGGGAGCCGATACCCGATCTGAGTATCGGATTGGTGCATCCCTAGTAAATATATAATGTATTATATAATGTATGTGTGTATACATACATACATATATACATACATACACATTATATGTGTGCGTCTGTATACATATATACACATATACATGTTTCCAAACTTCCATGTTAGATGCGATTAATCGCGATTAATTGACTTGACAGCACTAGTTTTAGTATATTTATTTACTATTAAATATTTAATATTTTAATATATTTTTCTAATATTACAAATGGAATATGAAAAAATACAAAAGACATAAAAGACATTATGTCAGATTTTTAATCTCTTGTTCAAAAACGTACATTTTCCATAAAAAAATGTGGCTTGTGTTTGCTCGGGAAAAACAGGCTGGTTGGTTGGTTGCCAGGTTTGTGTGGTTTAGAGTGCATTGCTAAGAGGTTTCTAGCTTGTCATGTTCATGATTAATTTTATTTAATTTAAAATAGAAAAAAAACAGAAAAAATACTGATTAAGAAAATGATACTCAAACATGAAATATTCAAATTGTTCAGTGATAAAACAGGGAAAGTCTGTCGTTTTCATCAACAGATCTATTTCGCTTAAACATTTTGAGGTAAAAAAAAAGACTCTTATGCTCTTATGCATATTTTGTAAATGCATGCTGCATTTACAAAATAGATGTGAATTTTCATTTCATACTGTAATGCTCATGCAAACGGTTAATTTGTAATACATTATTTATTTTAGATATAAACAATATCATGAGATTTGTTGATGATTTTATTATGAACATGCCAGGGTAGAGAGTTTTAAATACATATAAATACATAAGCCATGTGAACTATCTTACAAAAAAAAAAAAAAATCGAATTTGAGCATTTCCCCAAATTCAGCTGAAGTAGAAAAAAAGGAGAATGAGAAATGAGTGGCTAAACCTGTCAAAAACACATACAGACTCATCAGAGCGATCTATAAGGGTTGAGATCTGGATCTTTCCAGTCTCACTTAACTCTGCTGACCTTTGACCCCCAGTTGCTAGGATCATGCCCCTGTGAGGGTGGCTGTGGGTTGAGTGGCGACAGAACCGCGCTATAGCTGTGCCGCCCTAAACACTTCCATATGACCGTTCATCCTACACCATGGGAAAAGGTAGCTTGGGTCAAAAAGTCCATCTAAACATTGTAAAATGACTTTTTATATTATTAGTAGGTCTTGCTAAGCAAAGCATCACTGTTACTAGTGATTATATAGTTAATTCAAAACGCCTAACCCTAAATATTTAATTCTGGTGCATAATCTTTTCCGTACGGACATATTTTCCCCCACACTTCAATCAAATGTTTCCATATTATCACCATATATGAAAGTGGACCTAATTAGAATTGGAAAATATCTGAAAATGATCTCATCAGTCATTTAATGCCTCATCAAAACGACCCTCAACCATCATTGGTTAAAATCTAATCATCAGGCAATCTGTGCAGCCACCTTTAAAAAATAACATATTATATTACATGAAAAAGTCTCCCGAAGGGGACGCAATCCCACCAGGATGGAACAATGACGTTCCCTCTCCTGAATCCGTGATTGAATGCACTGAGGATTCAAGTACAAACATTCCAGCGTACAAAAGAAGCAAAGCCAGGAGGGACGGGAACGAGGTGGGGGTGAGGGGTACTGCAGGTGAGGCGACAAGTCTGAACAAAACCAGCACAGTCGCAATACAGGAACCATCTGAACAAGTGTCAGCTGAAGGAAATAATCCATCCAAGTGTTCTTATCGGGCCGACAACGATAACATTAAAAATGAACATATATTGCTCAAGACCGATTTTGTGGCTGATATATCATGCAATTTTTTTTTAGAAAAGTCATGTTAAAATGTATCTATATGATGCATCAGGCTTTTAGGAAGATTTATTTGTTCATCTCTCAATCATTATTGTATTGTGTTGCATTATTTTGAATCTACAGAGCTTTGATCATAAAACTAAGCATTTAAATATCATCTTACTAAGATTATTGAGATATATAGTGTCAATTGATAGTTATATGCATTTTATATAAGTACTGGTATAAAGATTAATTGGTTTACATTACAAGCTATCGGAATTTCATCTTACTTTCTGACCATATGAATAATATCTGCGCCAAATTGACTATTTTTGCTCAGTAAAACTGAGGTGTTTTTTTTCCTTTCCTTTTTTCCTTAAGCTCCATATTCTTACTATATCTAACTATATGAGCCATAAAAGCCTGGTGTATCAAATATGATACTGAACAAAAGACATATGCAAAGTTTTTATATATATATTTGTCTAAAGGTTCAATAAACTGTTCCATAAAAAAATATATTTTCAAATATAAAGCAGATATTTTAAATGGTTATAATATTTCATCAATGTTTATTATTTCATGTCAGACTTTGCAGGGTTAAAACATGCATATCTGAAATACGTGGTTGTTAGAGATGTGTGAACCAGAAATGTCCACCAACAAACCACAAAAATGTTATTATGTGTAAAGGAGGAACAAGAAATGAAATCTCGCTTTAATATCATTAAATAGAGAGCAAATATAGAAATCTTTGTTAAAACCACCTGATGTTTTAGATGTTTGACCTCAAATAAATATGAGAATAATTTGGTGAAATTAATAATAATACAAAGAATAACTGGAATATTTTGAAAATAATCTGTCTCTAGAGTTTCAGAACCTAAAATCATCTCAAACTGTGCTTTCATTTACCAAGAAAGTCAGACATCACAGTATGAACTCAAACATTTCTCATGAAATTCTCCCAAAGCTGCCATCCACATTCATTTTATAGCTCTGTACTCTTAATAATGTCATTTTTCTTTCTCTTTAGGCATTTTAATAGGTTAGAAACATCTGAGACAAAGTTGCTGCGCTCTGAATGATGAACCTCTGAGCAATTTCAGACAAACAAACAACAAGCAGTGGCACATGTTCAGGCTGCATGTTCTCCCAGCACAATTCCCTGTGTTTTTTCAATCTGGTTGACAAAAGGCTTGATTATTAGGCAAACTGGTTAGCTGGGCAGCTTTTGTTGACTGGCAACATCCAACAGACTCTTTTGTGTGTTTCCATAGCTTTTCTTGGTATGCTTTGATGAGGTTCCCCTTTTGTAAAAATCCATACAACCTTACAAGTCATTCTCACAGGAGCAGAAAGACAGAATAGAAATCAGTAAACCAGAAAAAAAAACAGAGTGGATTGTTGAATACGATTTAGACTTGCATCTAAATACAGAGTAAATGTTACAGATAAGTGAGATGACTTATGCCATGACATTTAACACATGGGATAGTATGGAGTCTCTGTGACGTGGTTGGAAACACAAGGTGTACCTCACTGGAATGCCCTTTAGGGCGTCTCGCTCGCCCACTGACAGGAACAAAGTCACCTGACTTTCCCATGTGCACCGAGCTAGAGAAAATAAACACCAGTTTGGAATAAGTCAGGTAGACACCTGTTTACATGGATATTATTTTCCGTAAATCTGAGTTGGTGACCCAATAACCACCATAAACAGTGAATATTCAGATTATTATTTGACAGTTATTGTAAACTTGACACTTAATATTCAACATTACTGATTTGACTGCACTGACACTATTGGATGAGAACTGAACTGAGCTGATGACATATTTTCGGCGGACCTGCTTTAGAGATTAAATGAACTAATTTAAAAACTGATTATCTTCACCATGGAACTGAATCACCACTGAACTTTGACTGATTTCAGCTGAACAATGACACTGTTTTCTCTTAGAGCAGCTGTACAGCCGAAATGAATCCGCCTATTTGAATCATTTTCCTGTTTATCACTGTAAAGCAGCGCGTGATGGGATCCGTGGCGTCCGTCACGTGACAAATGAACGAAAGACTCGGAAGTTAAAGTAATTATTTATGTTTCCTGTAAATTAGGCTGCATTATAATAATTTCTTAATTCGGAATATGATCAAGATTGCGTAGGTGGATGTGTTAAAAGTATAATATTTAAAGCCACTTAAATGAACGAAATGATTCGAATAAAGATTCGTTCATCTTGATGAACGAGAGTGTCAGTAAAATGATCCGAACTTCCCATCACTTGACTGTAATGGGGCTTTGAATAGTTGAGTCTTAAATTATTATTACATTTGGTCCGCCCATCCTTGAGTATATGGTTACATCCAAACTTGAGGCCCAAATCCTATCAGTTCAAAAATCAGGATGACCTAAAACAGAGAAAATGCTCAATTTATTGCAGAATTTCAATTCAAGTTGACTGCGGATAAGCCAATATCAAGATCAAGAACAAACTTTTTGATTCGAGACCCAGACGAAAAACACATTTATGTGGTCTCAAGATCAAGACGCCAACTATGTAATAATGAATATGATGATAATGAATTGTAACAATAAGAAAATAATGAAAACAAAATCGGTTCTTCTGCATGGGATGTTCTGCAGATGTTGTGGTTTGGGATGTTTAATATTTCTTTATGTGATTGAGTTCTCCATTAACTATTTACATTTTATTTTGTGTAAAAAAACAAAAACGGCACAGAGTATTTTGTTAATTGTTGTTGTTGATATCTAAAGTCACTGTATGGTCTCACAAAATAAAGTTTAAAAACAACCATTTGTTTACCGGTATAAAATGTGTTAAGCAGAACCTCGGCATTTGGAGTGAAAGTGAATGAATGGTCGAGTGTTTCCCCCTAGTGTCCATTACAGGAACATGATTAAAATTACGTCAGAAAATTACGTGTTTTCGAGGATTACACAATCATGCAGTACTAGTTAAACGCTAGCTAGGCAGGTCATGTTTCATTCCACTTTACTGGTGATTAAGAACAAATGTGTTGTTTATGGAGGTGTTATCTTTATGTAGCAAAAATAAAAACGGCAGGTTATTAGCATAATAAATGCTTGCAAGTATAACTACTTTTACATTATATCCTTTCAGTTGTTATAATGCATCTTGTTATTTTTATGATACATTTTTATTCATTTTAATTGCTTTAAAATTAAAGTCATTTATGGGTGAAGACAGCGAAGAAGTGCCAAGGATTAAAATTATTTTGACTAAAATTCAACTAGCAATTTATTTTCTTAAACTACATACAGCAATATAATTTATTCTTTTGCTACAGAAACAAAACTTCTTGGTAACTTAGTCACAAAAGCAGCAAAGCAAGAGGTCTAAGACAACAAACTTCACAAACAATCCCCCAAAATGCCGTTTTATTGAGTATTAAGATGACATCACATCCTTAGTCACGGTGGACAGAATTATTACTTGGCATTGTATAAGTTTGCATATATCAGTGAAATCAAACCTGCAGTCTCTGGGATAGACCTTTGGCAACCTTAAAATGTAAACCAAACATAACAGTTGTCAAGAAAAATCAAACAAAAAACAAAGAAAAGTTAGCAGTAAATCACAGAATGAGTCAGAATGAGTCATGCTCCCATGATTCTTAATCAGCATGTGTTGTCAGGATGTTCTGGAGAAAGAACAAACATCATAAATCCTCAAAACAAGTAGAATTGCTTTTAGACATCTTCATTACTACCTTTTATTATTCTTTTTAAATAAATCAATTTTTTTTTCTTAAAATTACCCATTATCCATCTTTAATAATGCTTCAATTTGCTTCATTAAATTGAATTTTTCAGGTGTACATCATCTCAGCCATGTGCGACATCTTCTTGGGGATGTAAAGGTAATATTCCATGTATCCGGAAAGGTCCTCTATTGTGATGTCATCCACGTAGGCGCGGGCCTGTTCGGAACAAGAACGAGGGGAGCTGGAAGTTCCGTTATTACTCCCAATGGAAGTTCTGCTGTTTGGCGAACTGTCCTGCGGGCTGGGCAGCTTTCGCTCACATTCGGAGATCACATCTCGAAGGCCGGTGAATGAGTAAACCTCGACCCCCTGCCAACATGGACACTGGCATTCTCGTTGCCCACACGGGCATTGACCGGCTTCCTGCAACTTGGACAGAGTTTGAAAGTCCGACGGAACAGCATTACCTCCGCCCGCCTCCTGAGATCCCGGCCCACATCCTAAAGCAGGCCTGTTTTCAGGAGCGCTCTCGTCATCCGAGGGTATTCTCGGACTGAGGGGTGATTCCTGACCCTTAGGATAAGGGAGATGGGTTTCATACCCAACGACACCGAATACAGTGGAGCACGGAGCAGAGAACGCTCCTTCTTTCTTGATGGCGCTGTGGTCGTCGGGATCTGGCGGGGTCTTGTGTTTCAGGTGTCCAGGAGGGGGAGACATTTTGCTGCAGTAGGTAAACTTCGGAGGATGAAGGATCGGAGATTTTGATCGTCGTCGTCTCTGGCTTCTCACAACTCCTCTGGATGACTTTCTCGTGCATCTATAGTAAAAGAAAAAAAATAAAGGTGAAAACATATATTTACTAGAATATTTGTGTTATTGTTTTAACCCTATAAAGCCTACTGTGCCATATTCGACACATGAATTTCTAAGGCCTCTAAATTATTAACATGATCATAATGTTGCTGAAAAACATGATCAACTACATGCCTTCTGCCCTTTAATTAAATTAATAGTTTAGTATAGTATTTATACCTTTTACTAAAATTATAAAAACTAAGGCTGCCCTTGACTAAAGGTTTTTCTGGTTTATTAATAAACCATATAAATCATAATAAAGAGCCTTTAATGCCTACATAGCCTAATCAGCACTCAAGCGCACGCATAAAACCACAGCGCACCGGCAGAAGTAATGATTATGAATGTGTCATGGAAAAACAGCAAGGAGATTGCTTTAACATTTTAATAATTATCTGATAAACTAGTGTTTTCTGTATTTTTAGCTGCAGTGATGAAGTTGACGATGCTGATCACTGCAATAGTGGATGCGCCTATACGTTTCATACGGATTACATAACCTGAGAATATTTGTTTTCCATATGAATTGGTTCATTTAAAAGTAGACATTTTGCTTTCTATAGATATATTTTTCATCTCTGTGAGGCAAGTTTACATAGAGTTTCGGTTCTTTTTTTTGGCACGCTCAAGTTCACAGAGAGAGATGGCAGAAAGCACACCCTGATTGCTTTCATTATTTTACAAAAGCACATTATTGTGAGTGCACACAAATAAATGTAGACTCTTCACAGATTCAAAAGATGTATTACTCTTTTCTGTATGACCAAAAATGGCAGAGTATTTTTAGTGCAAGTGATCGCACCAGCGCCTCCATAGCTGTCATGCAATAAGTTACTATTCAGCTTCCACGCTCCGCACAAACACTTGAATAGCCCACATTTTTCTAGGTTAACAAAGTGAGCGGCCATGTAAAGTTGCTACTACTTACATGTTTCAGATGATAAGCCGTATTTGAGGTCGATGAATGATGAATGATAGGCGAGCGTTTGGATGTCCTGCCCGACGTACTGTAATTACCTAGTCCAGCTGTTAATGATTTGTCCATCACAGACTACGTGACTTCACTTCCTGTGGATTTTCCCCCCTGCGACTAATAAAACTTTGGTCGGCTAAGCCTCTTCTCGAAGACTAACGGTTAGTGGACTTTCCAGGTTGTTTCACGTGACTTTCTGCTGTGAAATTACTGATTTTTTTATAAAGTAAGCACAAGAATACCCTATATTGTTAGTAGTAGTATTACAAAATGAACACTTACTGGACTTAGATTTACTTAATTATCCATACATCGTATTTAAAAAAAAAAAAAAAAATCATGTTAAAATGTATCAAATATGATGCATCAGGCTTTTAAGCATATATTTGTTCATCTCTCAATCGTCATTGAACTGCATTGCATTATATGTTTTGCCTCTCACAAACCTACAGAGCTTTGAAAAAAAAAAACTTAGCATTTAAATATCTTGCTAAGACATTATTGAGAGATAGAGAGAAAATGGATATTTGCAAGCTTTTTATGCAAGTACTTTGTTATACAGTTATCAAAATCTCATTGATTTACATTACAAGCTATCAGAATTTCATTGACTTTTTGGCCATATAAATTACATCCAGCATCCAAATTTGCTCAGTTTGGGCCTCTGAATAAAATGTATGTTTTTTTCTTCCTTGAATGTGAGCTCCATATTCTCACTATATATTATATGAGCCATATAAAAAGGAGAGCATAAATAAAGTCTGCTGACGGACTTTTAGAGAGTTGGACTTGTAACTTGAAGGTCGCGGATTCGAGTCTCAGTACCGGGAGGGACTGTAGGTGTGGGGAGTGAATGAACAGCGCTCTCTTCCACTCTTATTACCCACAACTGAGATGCCCTTGAGCAAGGAACCTAACCCCCAATCGCTCCCCGGGCACCACAGCAAAAACGGCTGCCCACTGCTCCAGGTGTGTGTGTGTTCAATACTCACTGCTGTGTTTGTGCACTTGGATGGGTGAAATGCAGAGTACAAATTCCAAGTAGGAGACACTTTAATATAAATGCCTGAAGTATCAGATATGATACAAAACATATGCAAGCCTTTTTTAAAAAAAAAAAAAAAAAAAAAGGTTCAATAAACCTTCATTTTAAAAACAAAAATTCTGACTGATTTCTTCATATATCAGGCTTTTCATGGTTAACTAGGGAATATTAAAGTGGTCCCTACCCAAGCCAGTTATCTTTCGAGGAGGTCATCTTGGATTTGGCTCCATCCGGACTGCCTCGAACAACCAATCTGGAAGCCAAAGACTCAGAGACACGGACTGCGGTCGTGGAACTGGAAAGAAATGCATCCAATTACCCACACAGTAAAAAAAAAAACCCTCTCTGCCAAAAGACTGAGCATCCATTTCACTTATCGGACAAACTTTAGCTGAAACAAATGAAAAGACAACAAACCTTTCAGCATCCACACGCAGTTTCTTAAAAGCGGTCTGTAGTGTCTCCTCCTCACACTCCTTTTCTACTTTCTCCACAGCAGCCATAATGTTAGACAGCCTTAAAACTGAAACCAATACCAACAGAGAATAATATAAGTGAGCAGTTATGACAAACCCAAATCTTTATAGTAAGTTAATAATTATAGATCTCAACAACTTTAACACCATATTTTAAAACACCCAGTTACTTCTAATCATTAACAAAGGCTTCAAACAATTAGAAGAATATAGTAAAAGGGGAAAAAAAAAAAAAAACTGCAGTGGCTGAAACTTTATTCAAAACTACATAGACATCTTGCAATTTCCCCTGAATAAATTACAGGCTAGAGGTTATATAAAAAAAAAAAAAAAAAAAAAAAAAAAAAAAAACTATGTGTCATTATATAAAATATTCATTGGATTTAATGAAGTATTCAAATACAATCCAACATTGTAACTTCCTTTATTATTCATATTTTTTTAATCACACTGCAGTAGTTGACAAGTTGCTTCTCATGTAATGAACGCTGAGCTCATACACAATTCGCATAATGAAGCTTAGCTTAGCATTGAGTTGCGCGGTTTCCATTCAGTCAACTTTGCTTGACCGAAGTAAATCAACAAAAATGGACCATTAGAGAAATATACTCACGGCCAAAGGACCCAATCCCGTGTAAAGCCCAGACATATAGGAGATTATTTCTTCTGTTTTGAGGGTCTGTGTCCTCACAAAGCTAACAGGCTAAAGTTAGCCAGTCAGCTTGCAGAAACGATATCTGTGAGAAAACTCGCCCGATGACAAGCTGTCCTCGGGCATAACTTGACCTAAATACTACGTAAAAGTAGTAACTACCCACAACTATTAGAAGTAATTAATGAATCATACACAATATTCTAGATTTTTCTCTCGCTAGTCTCTTGTTTACACTCAACCACTCAGGAGTGACTCTGCAACAACGCAGATCTTGATGACGTAGTACGCGTACGCACAAACGTCAGCAGATTACGAAAATGCTCATAGAAGCTTCTCGTGTTGTGCCTTTTTAATTCGCTTTATTAAAGGATGCATTAAAAAAAAAAAATATATATATATATATATATATTTTTTTTTTTTTGTATTATTATTTAAGTATTATTAAAAATATATCTGGTAGTATTATTTAAAGATATATCTGACCACTAAACCATGACCATTTTCTACACTGCTTTCCTAGCCATTATTGTGTTTCTGTAACCCAAATTATCTGCAGTGAAATATTTACACAAGCAGTGCACATAGCTAAATGGTGTCCTCTTGTGGTGATCAAGTGAATTGTCTCGGGCCTCCATGTGCCTTCCTTGCAAATCCTGTTTGTAGTTGTAAACAGGAAGCCATGAGTTGTAAAAAAGCCAGACACAAAGTGTATTATAAAGCTGGAATTTATAGCCAGGCTGCCATTAGAGAACCACTTGCTCTACTGTACAAAAACAACCAGGTGCAAAGCACATTAAAACCAGATCCCTAGGGAATGGGAAAAGTTTGGTGAGTTTTTGTTTTTACTCTTTTCCACACATGTGCATAAGTTTATGTTTGGAGAGAGCCATAGGAAGCCCTAAAACCCCAATGTCTGATTCTGACTGCTAAATGTGGCGGATGTGTGCAGGATCTCACATGCAGACTAAGTGTTTTGGCACAAATATTTACACAAAATTATTTTTAAAAGCATTTTATCGTCCAAATTCCTCATCCTTCTATCCATGTTTGGGTTTGATCCTGCAGAAAACATAATAATGTCTGAATGTTAATGAGCCGTGTAATTGTACGCCCAGCATGTTCAAGCATTTAAATTGTAATGCTGGCAAATGCCAAGACTTTTAAAGTCCTTTATAAATAAAAGCATTGTTCACACACACAGTTACTGGACAACATTTGCCGGACTAAACCTATCAAATTGTATGATATTTATTTATTTATTTTTTATTTTTTAAGTGACTGGGGCAAAGTTTTTGAGTTAGAATGTGGGACTTTCCCATTTACTAGAAAATCATTTACATACTGTGTAACGGGGAAATGTAGGAAAAATTTAGTCATTGGTAAAATATTGAATTAAAGGTGCAGTGTGTAAATTTTAGCGGCATCTAGCGGTGAGGTTGAGAATTGCAATAAAGAGAAGCTACGGTGGCCAACATATTACCAATATGTTGTCATCTTGAGACCGCAGAGAGTAGCCAGTCAAGCAAACGCTCTGTAGAGCAGTTTGTCCGTTTAGGGCTACTGTATGCCGCTGCAAAATGGCGGCTTCAATGTAAGGGGACCTACGGTGTATGTAGATAGAAATGGCTCATTCTAAGGTAATAAAAACATAACGGTTCATTATGTAAGGTTTTTATACACCACTGAAAACATAGTCATGTATATTATATTTCTGTCAATAGATCCTCCTAAATATTACATATTGCACCTTTAATTAAACCTTATATTTAAACCTTTAGTTTTATTTATTTACGAAAGTATGAAACTTTTCATTCATTCATTTCATTTTTTTTTTTTAAATCTTATTTTTAGTGTTTATATTATTTTTTACCTGCTGATATTTATAATGCTTCTAAAGCTTTGGGATTGTCAAGCTTTTTTTTTTTTTTTTTTTTACCATTTCAGATAAAACATCTTGAATATTTGGTTTTGTTGTGGTTAATCAGTGTTGGGTGTAATTAATTACTAAGTAATCTAATTACTGTAATTTAATTACTTTTCTGTTGAAAAGGTAAAGGATTACTCTTAATTTTTCAGTAATTTAATTACAGTTACTTCTGATGTAATAGCATTAAATACTGTGTAGACTAATTCTATATAAAACAATAGTTGATTTAACATCAAAATTTAATGTTTAAATGTGCGTTTTTAATGTAATCTTCTCCCTTTACACACTTTGGTCAGTTCAAGAATAATTTATGTAATTGTATATTGTTTATTTGAAAGAATTAAAAGTGTAGTTTCATGTCTATCCTTGTATTGTTCAGCAGGTCGAGGTTAATATGGAATTTATAAAGTAATTAATAAGTAATCCAATACTTTTAGAGAGAGTGTAATTAGTACAGTAATCTAATTACACTGTTGAAGATGTTAAGTTTTACCTACTTAATTACTTTTTCTTTTTTGAATTTGTGGTTAATATGAGTGCTAGACTTTGGAAATCCTGGACTGCGTTTCTCAAAAGCATATTAATCTTAAGTAGAACCACTGGCTCCAATGGTCTCTACGATCAACTTAGCTCAAGATGTTTTTGAGAAACGCAGCCCTGATTGATACAATTGAATTATTTGCTTCCTTGTTAAGTCTGCCATTTACAATGACAAAGATTTTAGACAATGTTGCAGTTTCTGGCTGTCGCCTGCAGATGGTGCTGTAGTGCATGTTTGTGCTTGTGAAGAAAATAATGGCGCCCATTGCAACCCGTCATGTGTTGAAAAGATGATCTGTTCTCTGCACTAATCAGGAATGAGGTTCCTCCCGCTCCAAAAAAATTCCTCATCTTATTGAATTCTATCCCATATATATCACATTACATTGTTAAACAAAAAAAGGAATTCTGGGCTTTACAATTACAGCTGATGGAGGACAGTTTACCCTAGCTTGAAAGATTGAAGCCCAAACAGTAGCACTGAGAGCACAGTGATGGGTAATCTGTTATGGGTTATCTATTTAGTAATTTCCACAAGGCCAGGCAAAGACAAACGCTGCATTATTGAGCTCTTGAGGTCCTTCATTCTAGTCCAAACTCTTGTAAAAACAAACGTAAGCTTTATAAACCATCATTTCTCAATTTATAGAAATGTCAAAGCATGGTGCATACAGGCCTCTATTCATTTACACAATGGCAGCCTTTTCTTCCAGCGCGTTCACTCTGGCGCCCATGCGATGGGTTTGCAATGGAGGAGGGATTTTATACGACTTTCTTTAAAATCATCAGATTTCAGATCTTATGAAGTTTTTATGGATGTTGAGGTTGTGTGTTGAATGTAAAGGCTTTCCTGCCCGCATGCTACTGCAGATCTGGGATTGTTGTGCTGCTTTAAGACTTAAGAGTCTTGCTGTGGGGTTAATTGCTATGGTGTTTTGGGTGTTTGCTAGGGTATTGCTAGGGTGTTATTTGTGGTTGCTAGGGTGTTTCTAGGGTATTCTGGGTGGTTGTAAAAAGAGGCAAACTTCAAGCCTTTTCTTTAGATATGGCTCACATCCCTCTTTCATTGTAAGTTTTTTCTTTTTGGTCTGACAGTAGAAAATCATAATTTTGATTGTCTGTAAAAGTAATATAGCACACCTATCAATATCATTATCATTAATTTCCAATGTGCCAAGTTCCCTAAGCTCAAGTATGAGCAACGGCATAGTGTTTGCTTCAGCAAGCACCACTAATGAAATGAAATGTAACCCCCAGGCAGACACTATTTGGCTGGGTTAGTGTGAGGTTTCTGTCTTTTACCTGGGTGTCTGGTGATTCTCAGTTTCTGCATACCTAAATAAATATGATTTATTAAAGACTTCAATTTATAGTATAATTGCTGAGGAAGGTTACTATGAAAACACCAGAGTAAAAAAGTGATTTAAATGAACAATTTCAGTGCAAACGTTCTCAACTGGCTGGAACAGTATTCAGTTACTACTTCAGGCTACTAAAGGGGTATGGGAAATAAACATTAAATGAATGATTACCTTTTACAAGCTTGTCCTGGGCCTAATAACAATTCTTTTGTGACTCTTTGTGCTTGGTTCCAACGTGAATAATATTGATGGTCATGCTTTTCAGATAACAGGAATGGGAAAATATTCACTCGTGATCCATCCATTAAAGCTTGATTGTGGCCTTCCGCAGTTGTTTTTGTGGTGGAAAAAGTTGCTTTATGCATTTCTGAGACCTTTTTGGAATATTTTGATATAACTTCTCTAGAAAATAACTTCAGCAAAATAATAGCTCAGCACTGTGAAAATATTATCTGATATTAGCTGAATTTCCATTTGTTTTTCTTCTTCCCTTGAGCATATACATATATATATTATATATATGTGTGTGTGTGTGTGTGTGTGTGTGTATTGTGGTAGTTGTTTATCTGTTCTTAGGCCTTTAAATAAGTCTGTTTTCTTTTTAGTTTATATATAGTTTATATATACCTTTTTTCTTCTTTTCTTTAAGCAGATTTTGTTATATTTGATTAAATTTTTTTTTTTTATGTTGTAATGTTGTTTGTGTCCTCTTGTTTGAGCAAAAAAGGCATTAATTAATTATTTACTTAAAATCTTTCCCTGTGCAATAGCTCTTTTAAAATTCAGTGCTTGTTGTCAATTGACATCAAATTGGGTGTTTTGTGTCTTGCTGTTTAAACCATACTACATTCTAAAAAATGCTGGGTTAAAAACAACCCAAGTTAGGTAAATATGGACAAACCCAGCCATTGGGTTGTTTTTGACCCAGCAGATGGGTTAAATGTTTGCCCAGCCTGCTGGGTGATTTATTTAACTCAACTATTGATTTTAAAAATGACTATATGGCTGGCTTAAAATGAACCCAAAATAGGTTTGAAATTAAAAATCAGACTCATAATTACTAGAGTTAACCGTAATAATCAAAAGGTGAACATTTATTAATAAGCAATGTAATAAATGTTTATTATTTAATTATTTATTAAACATATTAATAAATGTCAATTTCCAACCTATTTTGGTTGGACAATAGTTGAGTTAAATAAAACTACCCAGCAGATTGGGTCAAACATTTAACCCAGCTGTTGGGACAAAACAACTTAATCGCTGGGTTTGTCCATATTTAACCCATCTTGGGTTATTTTTAACCCAGCATTTTTTTTAGAGTGTAGTCTAATATTTTGCTGCATTTGACAAAATCAAAGTTACATGCTATTAACAAGAAAGAAGGAATAGTTTATTTAAATACAATTATAACAACAACAACAACAAAAATGGACAAAATAACTAACCCTGTCTATATGTATGAGCAATAATAGTGATGCTTGCTTTATGTTAACCTGTAGATTGAATAATGGAGTATTTTCACTATTCTGTGCTAGTGAACAAAGCAGTTGATGGTGGAATGTCCTCCAACCCTTCAAACAAGTGACTCCTAAGAGCCCACACACCCACAGCTGCCGGTCAGACCTACGCGTACACGCTCCTGTACATGTGAGTGCACACGCTGGGTTGGGGTGCGAGCAGAAAGGCTTATTGACTCTGAAAGGGAACCTGCTTCCTGAGAGGAAAGAGATTCCCACAGGAATACCGACATACTGCCGCAAAAAGGAGATGCAGGGAAAGGAGAGCCAGAGAGATGAGGTTCTGCTCTGGACTTATAGATGTTTCTCCCTTGAAATCTCATTTCGACCCACAGGAAAGGAAAATCACAAATGGCATCTCTAAGATCTTGTTTCTTCTAGATAGAGTAGACTCAAAATGTGTTTGGACACTTACCAGAAATGATCAGACCAAGTGTGCAATCAGAAATCAGACAACTCAAACATCTCTCATCAAATTCTTCCAAGACGAATTGATCTGCACTGATGTCCACATTCATTTTAAAATCTTTACACTTTTTTTGTACATTCTTAAAAATAAAGGTCGCAAAATGAGGTTTTTGCACCAATGCCGTTGAAGATCCATTTTTGGTTCCCCAAAGAACCTTTCAAATGAATATTTCATCCAATAATGAAAATTTTGTCATTACTTACCCTCATGTTGTTCCAAACCTGTATGAATTTATTTCTTCTGCTGAACACAAAAGAGAATATATTTTAAAGAATGTTGATAACCAGACAGTTGATGGCACCCATTAACTACCATAGGATTTTTTTTTTTCTCCTACTATGGAAGTCAATGGGTGCCATCAACTGTCTGGTTATCAACATTCTTTAAAGGATTAGTTCACTTTAAAATGAAAATGACCCCAAGCTTTACTCACCCTCAAGCCATCCTAGGTGTATATGACTTTCTTCTTTCTGATGAACACAATCGGAGATATATTAATAAATATCCTGACGCATCCAAGCTTTATAATGGCAGTGAGCGATACCAATGAGTATGAAGCTCAAGAAAATGCATCCATCCATCTTAAACGTACTCCACACAGCTCCGGGGGGGTTAATAAAGGCCTTCTGAAGCGAAGCGATGCGTTTGTGTAAGAAAAATATCCATATTTAACAAGTTTTAAAATAAAATATCTAGCTTCTGCCAGACCGCCTTCCATATTCAGATTAGGAAAAAAGCATAACTGATGTCGTGTCAGTTGAATACGGAAGGTGTAGGACAAAGTGTAAGCGTTTTGAACTGCAAGAGGCTTTACGCTTTCTTCCTAAGTTGAATACGAAAGGCGGTCTGGTGGAAGCTAGATATTTCACTTTATAACGTGTTAAATATGGATATTTTTCTTACACAAACGCATCGCTTCACTTCAGGAGGCCTTTATTAACCCCCCGGAGCCATGTGGAGTACGTTTATGATGGATGGATGGATGCGCTTTCTTCGGCTTCATTCTTGTTGGTCTCGTTCACCGCCATTATAAGGCTTGGATGTGTCAGGATATTTATTAACTCCAATTGTGTTCATCAGAAAGAAGAAAGTCATATACACCTGGTATGGCTTGAGGGTGAGTAAATCTTGGGGTCATTTTCATTTTAAAGTGAACTAATCCTTTAAAATATCTTCTTTTGTGTTCAACAGAAGAAAGAAACTCATACAAGTTTGGAACAACTTGACTGTAAGTAATGATACAATTTTCATATTTGGGTGAACTATCCCTTTAAGTAAACAGTTCTTAAAAGAACCAATTTTTCTTAGTGTAAAGAACATTTTAAGAATCTAAAGAACCTTTTTCCACTATAAAGAACCTTTTGTGCAATGGAAAGCTTCCATGGATGTTAAAGGTTCTTAATGAAACCACAGATGCCAATGAAGAACCTTTATTTTTAAGAGTGTATGTCAACATTTGTCTCATTTATGTTTATTTCTCCACAGGAATTTTAGAAGAAACATCTGAGATGATTACATGGGAATGCTGGTGTTTACACCAGGTATGCTCTTTAACAAAACTTAGATGCTGGAAAATAATCTCATTCTGCATGAACAAAGCGCTGTTCTTTACAAAGTTCTGGGCTATCCGCCCATGTTTTTGATCCACTTGGATTTAAGGCATTCTGACAACATGGAACATTTGTGGGATTGCTGTAGGGAGCGATTCTGTTCCGGATGGCGGAAGGATGCAAGGTCAGCTGGTTCCCCTTCAAGTCAGGCATCATTACAGATGTCCTGCGGAGGCAGAAGGGCTTTCTAGAACGGACCATTTCCAGGTTCTCATGCAGTCAGAACAAAGAGCTCAGAGACTCCATCTCACTTAGACAGCCATGTCAAATAAATACACTGGATGTAACAAATGTTCACTTTTAATCGCATCCTCTCTGTACTAAAAAGCAAGCATTAATTTATTCAATATCCTCTAAAAGTCTTTAAAGTGTGCACTGAAATCCCACTAGGGATGACCTTTTATGGCTCCATCTTGTTGGTCTGGCAAATATGCCTCATTCTTTGCTGTCTAGTCATCTAGTCTGTTTGAAAAATCTGGCAAACATCTGGAATCGATCCCTACATTTGCTAGGATGTCATGCCAGCCTAAGTAGTATGATGATAGTGAATTGCATGTGGGTCATACATACCTGTCATGCTGATAAATGAAGATAAGGACTAATATTGAGTTATTCAGAGTCAAACACAATGTCTGCTCATAAAGTAAACTTATAAAGGGTTAGTTCACACAAAAATGAAAATTCTGTCATTTATTACTCACCTTCATGTCGTTCTACACCCGTAAGACCTTCGTTCATCTTCGGAACACAAATTAAGATATTTTTGATAAAATCCGATGGCTCAGTGAGGCCTCCATTGCCAGCAAAATAATTAACACTTTCAGATGCCCAGAAAGCTCCTAAAGACAAATTTAAAACAGTTCATGTGACTACAGTGGTTCAACCTTAATGTTATGAAGTGACGAGAATACTTTTTGTGCGGCAAAAAAACAAAATAACAAGTTTATTCAACAATATCTATTGATGAGCAATTTCAAAACACCGCTTCATGAAGCTTTGAAGCTTTACGAATCTTTTGTTTCGAGTCAGTGGTTCAGAGTTTGAATGGCTTTTTTAACTTACAAATGTTTGGGGTTTACAATAAGGTTTCATTAGTTAACAGGAACTAACAATGAACAGTACTTCAACATTTATTAATCTTACTCAATGTTAATTCCAACATTTACTAATACATTTTTAAGATCAAAATTTGTATTTGTTAACATTTGTTAATGCACTGTGAACTAACATAAGCAAACAATGAACAGTTATTTTACTAATAAATGAGATAATTACTGAATTGATCAAAAATACAATAAAAAGTTATATTGTTAAAATATTACTACAATTTAAAATAACTGTTTTCAATTTGAATATATTTTCAAATTTTATTTATTCCTGTAATGGTAAAGCTGAATTTTCAGCATCATTACTCCAGTCTTCAGTGTCACATGATCCTTCAGAAATCATTCTAATATGCTGATTTGCTGCTCAAGAAACATTTCTTAAAATTACCAATGTTTTCTTTAGGATACTTTGATGAATAGAAAGTTGAAAAGATCAGAGTTTATTTGAAATAGAAATCTTTACTGTCACTTTTGATCAATTTTACATTTTTAAGTCTGAACTTTCCATTGTACATGTTTTGTTTTTGTGCAATGTTCAGGAAGAAGAGATTAAAATTCTATGTTGTCAAACATGGCAAATCCTTTAAAGCATTTATAATAATCCATTTCTTACCATAGCACAGGATTTGATCTATTCAAAATCTGTCCACTCTGTACTCTACCTTGACATACTAATTGGCTCACATTTGGCCCCTGAACACACAAGTTCTTGGAAACAAAGAGTACAAACATATTTTTCATACTTTTCTCATCTTCTCTACCCAGGCATCGGCCTCTCAGACCTTAAAGGGCCCTTCTCAGAGCTGTAAATGAGCTGTCAATCACAGGCTAGATTCTTTCACTGATTGGAGCAGAAGGCAGATCGGGGTGGAATGATGGGAGAGTGGTGATATATTAGACAAATGCTCGGCCAAAATAAAGAGACAGAGGTTTCTTTATGCTCAGAGGGAGCAGCAGAAGGAGACTGTTGATGTGCAACGTACACGTGCCCAAAGTTTAAGTTTAAGTCACTGAGAGTTTAATTTCAAGCAGGAAGCCAAAGCTGAAAGAAATTTCCTTTTTATGGTATTAAATACTCTCCGTCCTGTTACATAAGAGGTGTGAAGAACGGATACAGATAGAAGAATAGATCCCTTCATATCTCTTGTCTCCGAGTGGAATGGATTGATGTGAAAATAAATTCCATGGGCCCGTTGGCAATGGTGGACACATGATAAAGATTAGTTGATGTGCCGGTCCCTCTCACGCATATTTGCTTTAGTAATTAAGAGGAGGAAACAAGCCAAAGACCTCTAAGACCCCTGAAAAATGTGCACAGACACAGTTTCACACTTTTCAATACAATTTATAGAGTATGTTCTAAGCTTTCATCCTTTAAAGATGATCTTGGATGTGGTGGTGGTGCTGTATAATAGCCGCTTTGTGTAAAGTTATGTGCAGCATTATGTAAAAGATACCAGCAGCAGAGAAAGTAAACTTTTGCTTCAACGCACTCTGACATAAGATGTTTATGTCGAAAAGAAATTAAGGTTTTTGAGGAAAACATTCCAGGATTTTTCTCCATATAGTGGACTTCAGTGGGGTTCAACAGGTTGAAGGTCCAAATGTCAGTTTCAGTGCAGCTTCAAAGAGCTCTACACGATCCCAGACGAGGAATAAGGGCCTTATCTAGCGAAACGATCGGTCATTTTCTAAAAAAAACAAAAAAATGATATACTTTTTAACCACAAATGCTCGTCTTGCACTAGCTCTGCGATGTGCCACGCATTACGTAATCACATTGGAAAGGTCACACGTGACGTAGGCGGAAGTACCGAGCAAGTGTTTACAAAGCGAACGTGCAGACTAATTCAAACGGCCTTTACAAAAAAAGGTAAAACAACGATGTCGGACAATTTTGAAGTTGGAGGAGAAAATGAGTCTTTCACCCTACCGCGGTACTTCCATCTACGTCAAGCGTGACCTTTCGAATGTGATTACATAATGCGTGGTGCATCACAAAGCAGTGCAAGACAAGCATTTGTGGTTAAAAGTATATCATTTTTTATTTTTTTTTAGAAAATGACCGATCGTTTTGCTAGATAAGACTCTTATTCCTCGTCTGGGATCGTGTAGAGCTCTTTGAAGCTGCACTGAAACTGACATTTGGACCTTCAACCCGTTGAACCCCACTGAAGTCCACTATATGGAGAAAAATCCTGGAATGTTTAATTTCTTTTTGACTGAAGAAAGAAAGATATAAACATCTTGAATGACATGGGGGTGAGTAAATTATAAGGAAATTTTAATTCTGAAGTAAACTAATCCTTTAACTGTGCATTTCAGCTTTATTTCAGACTGACTCGGCTCTTTCCACAGTCTCAGTACACAGATCTTGTGCATTCCTAACTGTCAAACGCTCCATCAGAGCTGTCTCTAGTGTGTAAGCTCCATAAAGCTCAATGTGATTATATGCTGGGAGAGTTTTTCTTGTTAGTATAAGTGTTAACAAGAGGGTAGAATCTGAACCAGGACTGGACATAATCTGACATGAATATTTGCCTCGATTAATCCTTGGTTCAAGGTGTGCGTGTGTGTTCTCAGCTCTGCATAAATAGGTGAAAGTTCATCCGCGTGAACTCCTGGTGTATGGTGTCGATGAGCGAGTCCGAGTCTGCGGTTCTCTCCGCTGTACCGTTTGCTTGAGAGGGGGCGTTGTGCTCTGGTGTGTAAGTAAATGAGTATGAACTCCTGTAGATCAGCCCATCCAATCGGATCAGAGATAAGGGCACTGTGATTGGTTGTCTCACCCATCTCCACTCGCCACTCAATATAGACACATCAGGAACGACACACAGCAAAGACCTAGAGGACCTGAGGTGGACATATATTATAATTACAGTCAGATTTACAAGTTTGCTTTGATACATATATAAATAATAATAAATATTACCATCAAGAGGTGCATCGATTTTGGTCAAGATCTTGTACTGACAATGCAAGAGTCAAGCACTCTGTAAAGTCTACTCCAGCACATCCCAAAAACTTTCAGTGAATTAAGGTCTGGACTGATTCTTGAGCCTTATTAATCTTGGCTTTGTCATCCTGAAATATGCCCATTAAAAGTTACACACTCCATCAATTAGGGTTAGAAGAACTGTTCTGTATGTGTAACTGTGTGTGTGTGTGTGTGTGTGTATATATATATATATATATATATTATATATATATATACACAAAAGAAAGATATAAACATCTTGAATGACATGGGGGTGAGTAAATTATAAGGAAATTTTAATTCTGAAGTAAACTAATCCTTTAACTGTGCATTTCAGCTTTATTTCAGACTGACTCGGCTCTTTCCACAGTCTCAGTACACAGATCTTGTGCATTCCTAACTGTCAAATGCTCCATCAGAGCTGTCTCTAGTGTGTAAGCTCCATAAAGCAATCATTCAGTGCAATCACTGCCACTGTCAAACTTTGACTGAGGTATTAATCTGATAAATGTTTTCCTCCTGTAACATAAGTTGAAGGAAGTTACACCTCACTGATTTGCAGTCATTTCAGTTGCAGATCACCTGCTGACCTTCCTGACACTTGACTACAGCTCTAAGAACCTCTCTACAAGGACCTGAGAGAGACCATCATTCCACTCCAGCCTGCTGAGACAGGAATGTCGCCCCACGGCATCCCTGGAGCCTTGGCAAGGTGGACACAACATACTAAAATTATTGCACAGGGAAAAGTTTAGTAATAGGTTTTGTGTCTTGCTATGAACTTGTATGCACCTGTGCTGTATTATTTACTACATAGTGACTAATTGCAATTGATAAAATAAATAGTTAATGATTGGATTAGCCATGTTCAAAGCCACTTAAAAATATCTGCAGGCCTGTGTGTGCACATCACTTTATTTCAGTACAAATGTGGCATGTTTTAAAAAGACACGACGAGCAAAACCATTGGTTCCTCGTGCACTGATTCAGAAATCTCCACTAGAGTAGCACCAAACTTTGCAGGATTATTCCTACTGCATCTGTATTCTGAGGGGGTTGTGCATATATCATTTGCCTGATTTATATAACATTTTCAACCGTATTAAAGGATTAATTCACTTCTGAATGAAAATTTCCTGATAATTTACTCACCCCCATGTCATCCAAGATGTTCATGTCTTTCTTTCTTCATTCGAAAAGAAATTAAGGTTTTTGAGGAAAACATTCCAGTATTTTTGTCCATATAGTGGACTTCAGTGGGGACCAATGGGTTGAAGGTCCAAATTGCAGTTTTAGTGCAGCTTCAAAGAGCTCTACATGATCCCAGATGAGGAATAAGGGTCTTATCTAGTGAAACGATCTGTAATTTTCTAATAAAAAAATTTATATAATTTTTAAGCACAAATGCTCAACTAGCACTTCTCTGCAATCTGCCACGCATTACGTAATCACGTTGGAAAAGTCACGTGTGACGTAGGTGAAAGTACCGATCCAGTGTCTACAAAGTGAATATGCAAAGATTAAGCCAAACGGCCTTTACAAAAAAAAGGTAAAACAACGATATTGGACGATTTTGAAGTTGGAGGAGAAAATTAGATGGAGTTTTTCGCCCTACCGCGGTACTTTCGCTTACGCCACGCATGACCTTTCAACGTAATGCGTGGCAGATCGCCGAGCAGTGCAAGACGAGCAATTGTGGTTAAAAAGTATATAAATATTTATTTATCTTTTTAGAAAGTGGCTGATCATTTCACTAGATAAGACTCTTATTCCTCATCTGGGATCGTGTAGAGCCCTTTGAAGCTGCACTGAAACTGCAAGTTGGACCTTGAACCTGTTGAACCCCAGTGAAGTCCACTATATGGAGGAAAATACTGCATGTTTTCCTCAAAAACCTTAATTTCTTTTCGACTGAAGAATGAAAGACATGAACATCTTGGATGACATGGGGGTGAGTAAATTATCAGGAAGTTTTAATCCTGAAGTGAACTAATCCTTTAACTGTATTTTTTTTTATATAAAGAGATATCCAAAATCCCTTTAGTAAAACCCCTTTAACTCTAATATGTCAATAAAAAGAATCAATAATTTTGAACATAGCTTCATCCAATGTTCAGATTTCTGCTCTGGAAATTAGTGCAGGTTTAATTAGACAATGCCTCATTTACATATTTTGACATAATATTTAAGAAAACTTGCAATGCAAAACACTTTCACCCTATTCGAATGTGGTGCCTTGCCTTGAAGATTTTGAATAATCTGCAATATTTAGTGAATACTGAGATAATTATTATAAATTGTTTATTGAACACTGTTGTCTTTTATCACATTGCTGTTGGCAATGATTTATACAGCAATAAGCCACTATGGACAGTGTTTTAAACTGCTTACCATGTTTTAGGCACTGTAATCATGACCTCAAGTGGCTTATACTGTTTTGGTACAGTAACTAGCCTCCAATTAGCACCAATATAGGAACCATCAACCACATTCTGTAATTTGGTGATGATCATGGCTCACTTAACACAACAAAATGCTTGTAAAATGTATATTTTGTCTTGTGTTATCTTGTGTAATTCTGTTATCTTCCTCAAAGATGTTTCCGTGTGTATAAGTGTGTTTAACTTCCTTCCTTGTGACATTTGTGCTTTATGATAAATGATGAGATCTTTGCTTTGCAGAGGAACACTTCAGACCCTAATCTTGTGTTACACATGACCTCCTGTGGTTTACAAGAATGGGAAGTCATAAACTGAAAGGGCACAACTCAATACTCGGAACTCAAATAGCCTAAATAAGTTTTCCTGTTTTTATCTACTGTTTAAACAGTGATGAAGAATAACAAATAAAATCTTACCAGCTAAATCGTGTGACAGTAGCTGTTTACAAACAAATAAGTGTAGACTTATAATACAGTTATAAATAAGCTATTTTTTCCAACAATTTTTGGCATATGAAAAAAATAAACTTTTCAGTGAACAAAAAACGAATTTATTTGAGTCATCACACACTTTTAAGTGTTTCTTTTTTGTGGCGACATAAATATTGTATTAAATATCACAGTTTATCACTATTTTCAATTCAATTACATATATGGCAGCTTTTTTTTTTTTTTTTTTTAGATGTATTAGTTGTAAAACTTGTTGTTTTTTCCATTAGTAGTTGTCTGTATGTATAGTGTAGCCTACTACTTTTTTCTAAAGGGTAGTTTGACTGTCGTTTAACTTTGAAACTATAGCTTTCTGAACTACAATATACTCATGATTTGCTCAACTCAACTTATATTTATAAAGCACTTTTCAAAACTTTTGGGTGACCGGTGAGACTCTCACTGAAGGTGTTCCAATGATGGTCCAACGGGATCCATCATTCAATAACATCTCTTTACTTTGGGACACGGAGAAGCCCACATTTAGAATATTTTCCCCAACACTGCACCAAAAATAAGGGCATGTAATCCAGCTATTTATGATAAATGCTAACCTGAACATGGTTTCTGCCTCCATGTCGCCGAACCAGACCTTTAAGTGTGGGCTGAAGTTTTCTCCGTGAAGCTCCAACATGGCCACATGTCCCCCTCCGTTTAACTAAATCACAATAACCAAGAACACTTGTTAGTGTTTTTTAGGTAAGTAACCAGATTTTCTTGCTCATATTTACAATTTGGTATAAAAAATTACACTCTTAGAAGAAAAGGTTCTGTATAGAAACATTTTATCACTAGAAACTCAAATAACCTGTCAAACATGAAAGTATTGTGCAATAATCTCTCCTACTATAGAACCTTTTTGGCATAAAGAGTTCTTAAAAATTGAGTCAACATTCTATATAGAACCCCACTGAACCTTTTTTTCTAAGAGTGTAACATATTCAGTTTCTCTTGAATTCATGTTAAAATTGATTAGAAGAGAAGAAATAAAGAAACCTTTCTGACCTCTAGTCCATTGATCACAGGAACAGGGCTGATGGTGGTCGGGTGACCGGTGAGACTCTCACTGAAGGTGTATTCAACCACCTCTGTTCCAATGATGGTCCAAGAGGATCCATCATTCAATAACACCTTATTACTTTCCTTAGGACACAGAGAAGCCTACAAGTTTGGAATTACATGAGGGTGAGTGAATGCATTTTCATAGCGGGGTGAACTATTCTATTTATTAAATGTGCATATTTAAATGTCATTGCATGTATTCACCTGGAATTGTATGATTTTTTCATTGGACAGGCAGAGGTACATGTGGTTGCTGTCTCTGAACTGGAAAGCACATTTATGAAGCTGAGACACGGGCTCATCCACGTCTAGACATGCATGCTGCTTGTTCACCTTACGTATTACCTACAAAGAGAGAAAACCGTATCCAGTAACTATTTACACAGCTGACAGTTTCATTTTTTTTTTTTTTTTTTTTAGATTTGACATCCCTTTAATAGAGATTAACAGTGAGCCTCAACTTTTTCTCATTCTTGCTCCTGAAAGTTTTTTTTTTATTTAATTTAGTTTAAAAAGAAATTAAATAGAAATTGGAATCTTATAGTTATGGCTTGTACAGAAGCATTTAATCATAAACGTTTAATAATAGACGTACCATGATCTCTTGTATGTTTTTGTTAAAAAGGAATTATTCTGTAAGGAAAAAGAATGAGATTTTTACTTCCAGACTCTTAGTGTTTAGATTTTATATAGTGATGCAGATTTTTGTTTTTTGAAAAAAGTCTCTTCTGCTCACCAAGGCTGTATTTTTTTTAATCAAAAATACAGTTAAAACCGTAATATTGTGAAATATTATTACAATTTAAAATAATGGTTTTCTGTTTTAATATCATTTTAAATGTAATTTATTCTTGTAATGGTAAAGCTGAATTTTCAGCATCATTACTCTAGTCTTCAATGTCACATGGTCCTTCAGAAATCATTGTAAAATGCTGGTTTTGTGCTCAATTATCAGTGCTCAGTTATTAATAATGGTTCTTATTTTTTATCACTGTTGAAAACCATTTTTCCTGCTTAATATTTTTGTGTAAATTGTGATACATTTTTGTCTTATTTGATGAAAAAAGTTCAAAAGAATTTATTTGAAATCAGAATCTTTTGTAACAATATAAATGTCTTTACTGTCTTTAATTTAATCAATTTAATGTGTCATTACTGAATAAAAGTATTATTATTTTATATAGAGATTTCTTACATCACAAGAATACGTTTTTTTTAAAAATATATTTAAACAGAAAACAGTTATTTTAAATTGTAATAATATTTTACAATATCATTGTTTTTACTGTATTTTTGATCAAATAAATACAGCCTTAGTGAGCATTTTGGCTTCTTTTTTTTTTGGAACTTTTATTTCTAGTATAATAAAGTAAAGTCCTCTTCATTTTGTTCTCAGAAATCTGATATGAGCAGACCTTAAAAAAAAAAAAAAAAAAAAATCATCGCCCTTCTATCATGCACCACTGCACCTGGTCTCATTCATCTGGCCCCCCGCAGCACCTGTGTACTGCACAATATGCCTGACTGTTTACCCTCCTCCAAAACTGCAGCTCGCCCATCAAAAATCCTGCTGCATGAGGGCTTCAGATACACTCTTGCAAACCAAAACAAACCAGTCAGCGATTTCAAAAAACTAAAACAACACTGTTGAAGGTCTATTCTGTTTGCTAGTCTGCTAAATGTGGTAATAAAACGTTGTCCTTGGCATTTTGATCAAGTGCTTTATCAGCAAATTGTGACGCAGGTTGGTAGTAGACCAGCTTCCAAAAAAACCACAGGGATGGAAATTTGTACAAAAGAGACTTCAGAGACATGGGTGAAAAAATATACATTAAAAATACACAGAACATGCAGATTTTTAAAATAAAACACGGATGATTTTACACTTTGTTAGCATGCAGTGGAGCACCAAATACAATCCAAGTACAATTTTGTGTTCTTTTTGAAGTACTTTTTCAATTAATTTTTCACATAGGGATTTAAAAAAGGTCTTTGTTAAAGTGTTATAAGCCATGAACCAAGCCAATCAGCTATGAGATGAATTGCAACACTACAAACTTGGATTTGAAGCAAAATAGTTTTTGAAAATCAGACAAAAAGTCAAAGGTACAAGACTGTAAACTTAACGGATTTAGTGAGCAAAATAACTGCAATCCAATGAGGCATTGCAAACAGCATAATCGAATTAAAAACGATGGAGAAATATAAAACTACTCTTTTACAAATGTTGATTATATATATATATATATATATATATATATATATATATATATACAGGTGCTGGTCATATAATTAGAATATCATCAAAAAGTTGATTTATTTCACTAATTCCATTCAAAAAGTGAAACTTGTATATTATATTCATTCATTACACACAGACTGATATATTTCAAATGTTTATTTCTTTTCATTTTGATGATTATAACTGACAACTAAGGAAAATCCCAAATTCAGTATCTCAGAAAATTAGAATGTTACTTAAGACCAATACAAAGAAAGGATTTTTAAAAATCTTGGCCAACTGAAAAGTATGAACATGAAAAGTATGAGCATGTACAGCACTCAATACTTAGTTGGGGCTCCTTTTGCCTGAATTACTGCAGCAATGTGGCGTGGCATGGAGTCGATCAGTCTGTGGCACTGCTCAGGTGTTATAAGAGCCCAGTTTGTTCTGATAGTGGCCTTCAGCTCTTCTGCATTGTTGGGTCTGGCATATTGCATCTTCCTCTTCACAATACCCCATAGATTTTCTATGGGGTTAAGGTCAGGCGAGTTTGCTGGCCAATTAAGAACAGGGATACCATGGTCCTTAAACCAGGTACTGGTAGCTTTGGCACTGTGTGCAGGTGCCAAGTCCTGTTGGAAAATGAAATTGCATCTCCATAAAGTTGGTCAGCAGCAGGAAGCATGAAGTGCTCTAAAACTTCCTGGTATACGGCTGCGTTGACCTTGGACCTCAGAAAACACAGTGGACCAACACCAGCAGATGACATGGCACCCCAAACCATCACTGACTGTGGAAACTTTACACTGGACCTCAAGCAACGTGGATTGTGTGCCTCTCCTCTCTTCCTCCAGACTCTGGGACCCTGATTTCCAAAGGAAATGCAAAATTTACTTTCATCAGAGAACATAAATTTGGACCACTCAGCAGCAGTCCAGTCCTTTTTGTCTTTAGCCCAGGCGAGATGCTGTCTGTTGTTCAAGAGTGGCTTGACACAAGGAATGCGACAGCTGAAACCCATGTCTTACATACGTCTGTGTGTAGTGGTTCTTGAGGCACTGACTCCAGCTGCAGTCCACTCTTTGTGAATCTCCCCCACATTTTTGAATGGGTTTTGTTTCACAATCCTCTCTAGGGTGCGGTTATCCGTATTGCTTGTACACTTTTTTTCTACCTCATCTTTTCCTTCCCTTCGCCTCTCTATTAATGTGCTTTGGACACAGAGCTCTGTGAACAGCCAGCCTCTTTTGCAATGACCTTTTGTGTCTTGCCCTCCTTGTGCAATGTGTCAATGGTCGTCTTTTGGACAACTGTCAAGTCAGCAGTCTTCCCCATGATTGTGTAGACTACAGAACTAGACTGAGAGAGCATTTAAAGGCCTTTGCAGGTGTTTTGAGTTAATTAGCTGATTAGAGTGTGGCACCAGGTGTCTTCAATATTGAACCTTTTCACAATATTCTAATTTTCTGAGATACTGAATTTGGGATTTTCCTTAGTTGTCAGTTATAATCATCAAAATTAAAAGAAATAAACATTTGAAATATATCAGTCTGTGTGTAATGAATGAATATAATATACAAGTTTCACTTTTTGAATGGAATTAGTGAAATAAATCAACTTTTTGATGATATTCTAATTATATGACCAGCACCTGTATATATAGTTGCATGAAAAAGTATGAGAACCCCTTGCAGAATCTGTGAAAATGTGAATACTTTTAACAAAATTAGATAGATCATACAAAATGCATGTTATTTTTTTATTTAGTACTGTCCTGAGTAAGATATTTTACATAAAAGATGTTTACATATAGTCCACATCTTTTAAAAAAGATGATTAAGCTGATTGTGAATCACGTAATGGAAAGAAAAAACGTTTTATACATGCATACATACCATTGGTGGCAGCGCCACTCCTGAGTCAGTGCATACCAGCTGAACCACACAGCCGTAACAGATGTAGCTGTCACACATGGTGTATTCACTATGAACACCTTGCATCTCCTCCACTATACGAACAGAGTTGAAACACAGTAAGTATTAGGATATAGCGCTGTAGGGGGCGAGAGAGAATAATAGACTTTACTCTGACCAGGATTTGGCCTTGGGCGCTGTACAGGGGTTAAACCCATTTATGCTACATTTGTACCAGCTGTTGAACACATGTTGCTGACATTTACAATTGGAGCTTTTAAAATTTCTATTTGCATCTAAAATGCAATGAGGAACTATAAGCGTTTGTGAGAGTTTATTTATGCAGGACGTCCAGCATGGAGTTTTGGACAGTTGTTTCTAGACTTGTTTGGGTTTCTTGTGTTTGTTTAGCTACTGTGGTGAACAGTGAATTAGTTCCTACAACATACAGTGGGTCTGTGTATACGCATGAGTGAACCCGGGTTAATGGAAATACTTCCGCAAAAGGAGTTTTCCATGTCATTAGAAGGTGTAGAATGAGTTTTTATAATAAAACTGTTAGGTGTGTAGTATATTTTTTTGAGAAATGGACTGTCTCTGCACATAAATGCATGTTTTGCATGCAATTATTACAATGTTGTTAACCTTGTAAACATATGAATGTTATATAAAAGAACATTAACCAAGGGTTCACAAATGTGTAGTGTGAAGTCTTGAAACCTGACTACCCATGATTCATTACTAATGAGGATGAAATATGAACCCTGTGTTAGCAATTTCAAGTGTGAAAAGCTCATGATTTATATTAGTTTTGGTCTGGTAAAAGAAGTCAGGAAGGGCATCTGGCGTAAAACCTCTGCCAAATCAAAATGTGTGTGTGTGTGAAGTGGACCCTGAAAATGAGAGGGAATAACGCTAGGAAGATGGATGATCATTTGTTTTATTCAGTTATATGTATGAAAGACTGAGATAAAAAGCATTGCATCTCCAACCTAAAGTGACAGTGAAGGCCGTCCATTGTCTCGCACTGGCGACAAAAACCCCGTCTTCCACCGCCAGGTAACGCGTACTGACCGTCTGTGACCGCAAACGGTTAAACAACGACACTTTTGAGCCTGAGGAAATACACACTGCAGAAGCAAGCATCCTTATTAGAAAGTTACAACAGTTTTTTTTTTTTATTATTATTAATTTTTTTACAAAAACTAAAACTATGGGCAAACAAAGGAAACAGCACAATAATTTAAACACCACTGACATCTATGCATACACATTCAGACTGAGAAGACAGAAAACACAAATGACTGATATACTGTGACTAATGCCAGTCTGTTCTTTTTCTAGAACTTTGTCTCATTGTCCGTCTCTCCCACAGGATGGTGAGGAATTCGACGTCACTTGACTGCTGCTCTCAGATGTCAAGCGCCTCTTTCTTCCCTCTAGAACCTCTCTGTGGATCCAATAGTCAATGTCAACAGCAGATGCCCTCTTAGTGTGTGCTTTAGGTTAAAAAGGTTAGAGGTCAAATGTCTAACTTCTGTGGCAATGGCTGCCGGGTGACACTATTTAGCGGCTTGACCCCACTTCTCATACACAAAGACACGGTAACACAAACTTACAGGGGTTTGGTTTCTACACCGGTTGACCCTTTTACATAACGGCCCTTAGTCAGGGTAGACGTCATGTTTGATTTGAGCCAAATGAGGGATAGATAAACAGTCCATTCAATAGGTTGTACTGTTTTGTACCATGGGTGTTAGCTAACAAAACTAAAAAAAATATAATAATTTGGAAAAAAAAAAAAATGTGAGAAACCAGACTAAAATGCATGTTTGAGCTGTTTTATCTTAAAATTTTAAAATATGTCAGTGCCATTGTTTTGTCTTAAGAAGCACATCAGTAATGTTTTTTTTCTAAGGCACATTTAAAAAACCCACTTAAATGTCTAATCCTGGCTTCTGAGCCCTGTCTGTGAAAATGGGCATAAAACTGAATTCCAATGCACTGAATGTCTATCACTTGCATCAAATTAAAGGGGTGGTTGATTATGATTTCACTTTTTTAACTTTAGGAATGTTGCTGTTTGAGCATAAACAACATCTGCAAAGTTACAACGCTCAAAGTTCAATGCAAAGGGAGATATTTTCTGTTTAAGGACTACAACAAACAGCTAGTAGGGACTACAACGAGCTTCTTCCTGGATTGGTGACATCACTAACCCTAAAATTTACCTGAGAACACGCAACAAAGGGGGTGAGGCCATGTTGGTCTGCTTTAGAGAAGAGGAAGAGTTGTTGTAGTAGAGTGTTGTTGTCATGCCGTCATTTTACGCCGGACTGCTTCACAAACGAGGGTCAATTCAACGCTGGATTTGCACAAAAGATTAACATGACGACACATGCTAGTCGATGAGTCAAATCAACTCTACAGCAACTACATAAATTTATCCACTAACCATTCAGAAATGTCCAGTTTCATTCTAAAAGTTGTAACTTCTTCCTGAGTCTCTCCATCAGAGTCGACTCACCTAGCTGAACACCGTTACTGACAATCCTCATTTTGGTTGCGTGAGATTCTCCAGCTTTGTTGTTGTTGAGCAACCGAAGCGCAAGCTGTTAAAGCTCCACCTTCTTTTGGAAAGTGGGCTGGGAGCAGCAGCTCATTTGCATTTAAAGGGACACACACAAAAACGTGTTTTTGCTCACACCAAAATAGGAGCAAATTTGACAAGCTATGATAAATGATCTGTGGGGTATTTTAAGCTGAAACTTCACAGACACATCCTGGGGACACCAGAGACTTATATTACATCTTGTGAAAGGGCCATTAAAGGTCCCTTTTAAATATAGATTTTCTGAATTGCACACAAATACACACATGCACAAACTCACAGTCAGCATTCTTCATGGACTGTCTCTTCTGTGATGGTTTGGAGATGACTTTAATGAGTCTGCTGTTAAACGTGCCGATTTCTTGCCCTCCGCTGTGAAACAGGTGTAGCAGCAGGCGAAAGTGCTTTCGTTTGTCTGTATCTGAGATATACAAGGTTTTAGCGCAGGCAAACATCTGGGAAAAAAGAATGAAACAGACATTTTTAAAATGTTTTTGAAAGAAGTCTCTTATGCTATTTATTCCTGTGATCAAAACAGAATTTTCAGCATCATTACTCCAGTCTTCAGTGTCACATGATCCTTCAGAAACCATTCTAATATGCTGATTTGCTGCTCAAGAAACATTGAAACCGTTTAATAGAAAATTCAACAGAACAGCATTTATAATAAATAGAAATCTTTTGTATCATTTTGTATCATCTTTAGTGATCAAATTAATGCATTCATGCTGAATAAAAGTATTAATTTCTTACTGATCCCAAACTTTTGAACAGTAGTGTAATTGTCAGCTGTATATACAGTCTTGGAAAAATACTGTGAAAAGTCTGTTTATATTTAGATCTCTGATTTTTGGTAGCAGACTTTGGTATCTTGGCAAATCTGAACACAGTTTAAGACATTTTTGAGATCTCTTTTTAAGAGGAGGCACATGTGGGGGTTTTCCATAGAATACAAATTTGAGAACTCTGTAACACTTTAGTATTGGGAACATGTATTCACTATTGACTACAACTTTTGCCTCAAAAAACTCCCAATTTCTGCTTATTAATAGTAAGTTAGTTGTTAAGTTTAGCTATTGGGTAGGATTAAGAATGTAGAATAAGGTCATGCAGAATAAGGCATTAATATGTGCTTAATAACTACTGATAAACAGCCAATATTCTAGTAATATGCATGCTAATAAGCAACTAGTTAAAGACCCTAAAATAAAGTGTTACAGAGAACTTAAATAACCATTTAATCTCATTGCTGTCTTGGACAGATATTAAAGAGATTCTTGTTTGTGATTAGTATTTCCTGTGGGCAGGAATAAAGCAACTAACAGATCAAGCCCATATTCTTTGTTCATCCAACTGCCCTCCTTACATAAACCTAGTTGTAATCCAGGTAGAATAAACATATGAACCCATCTCCAAATCTCTCTGTACACACAGCAGTCATGTTCTCTCATGAACCTGACAGACTCTCTCCTCTTTGATCACTCTGCTTTGGCAATGTCTCACCCTCTTGTCTGTCTGCTCCTCAAAGCTCAGCTTGAAACTGTCCGTCCGTGGATCAGTGGAGCTGTCCAGACCCATGTAACCGAAAAGCCGACAATTGGACTCACCTAGACATGATGCTGTGTGAATATAAATGGAATAATTAGAGTGAATTACAATGGTAAGAATGAAGTCACAAGCCACTGACCTTTAAGCTGCTCCTGTCTGAGTTTCCATCCGTGTCCAATGAGGTACACACAAGGAGGGGGACAGAAAAACCTATGGAAACACACAAACCATTATTTTTGGAATGAGACATGAAGAAAGAGGTGTGCAATAGTTTTACTTTTTGTAAATTATGTGCTGAGTGATAAAATAACCTGGTGGAAATGGCTAAAACAACCGTTTGGAACATGGTAGATGATTTCTGTCTAGGCATAATCTGGTCCAAATTGGTTAGTCAATCTTTATCAAGCTGGGATGCATTTCCCGAAAGCATCGTTGTGTGAACCATGGTCGTAAGTCCCATTGAACTCTATTGGTAACGACGAAACTTGCGACCATAGTTCGCTTTGGGAAACGCACCCCTGGACAGGACTGGTAGACCATCTTGGACCAGAAACAAACCAGCTTCCATGTTCCAAAAACCAGTTTAAGCTGGTATGATGTGATTTTTCCAGCAAAGATTTGGTTTAGACATTTTCCTATCAGCTAAACCAGCTGTTTTTCAGTACATGGTGCATTTGTGTGTGTGTGTGTGTTTACCTTTTCTCATTCCCATAAGACTTCTGAGCAACTTTGGCATGCAAGATGATCACTGATTGGTCAGGTCGGAATTGAAGGTATTGCCTCACAGAATCTCTGGTTACATTTTGCAACAAGGAGAAATTTTGTTCCTCCCTGGTGATGCACAAAAATATTTCTTTTAAACTGGTAAAAGGGTGATAAATCAAAATACATCCTCTCCAAAGTAAACTATTGGTGCATTTCTCAAAGATCCTAACATGGAATTCAAAATTTAAATATTGATATTAGTTTAGAAAATAGGGGCATTAACAGCCTTTTTGGCTGTCCTTTATGTCTGTGGTTAGTTCTGCTGAGCTTTCTGACATTAACCACAGTAACAAAAAGCCTGTATAATTCAGTGATAGATGATAGATATACTGAAAGAAATGCAAGTCATTTTTCTGTGGGTCGGTTGAATGTGTAGACAGTGATTCAGAGATATTAAGATGACAGAACATGACACACTCCCATCATTTTTGAAAAAGAACATTATTTTATAGAGCTGGAGAATTTGGTACACAGATTTGGGGAAATATATTTTAAAATAAATCCTTTTGATCCCAGTGCCCCACAGAAGAAGAATCTTATGATGCATGTTTTATTAAAAAGTTAAGAAAGCATATTTTATGTTCCACAGAAGAATGAACGACATGAAATGACATGAGGTGAGTAAATGATGACAGAATTTTCATTTTTCGGGTATTAAACAATTTGCTCTCCATGCACATTTCTAATGTAAAACAAGATATTTATTTAACTTTGATTAACTGTTTTATATGATCTATTTGCAGTTATTCGTTTCACATTTAAGTACTTCATTTTATTCCAAATGATTGTATTTAATTAACATTATTGGCAATCTGTTGCCCTAGCAGCAGTGCATAATTTTCTGGGAGTTTTGATTAGAAGCCCAATAATATAAATGTGGAATTTCCCAGCAGAGTGAAGTGCTTTAATTGAAAGCTCACATAATTCCCCAGGCTTAGGATGTTTCAGTCAGTCTGACTGGGTTTTTATTTGAGACATTCCCAGAAGGATTCGGGCTCAAAAGTAGTGATGTTATTTCCTACTTTAAGTGCATTTGGATGGAGGTCAAATTGGATCCCTGTGTTTGGATTTTTAAAATTACTACACACTGTTAAAATATTTTAAATCCCGTGTCGTTGACAATACGTTTCATGCGGTTTAACATGCTATACTTAATCTAAAACTATTTTAACTTTTTCCTTCAAACTTCTTTATCATCATACTTAAAGGGATAGTTGAAAATGAAAATTCTGTACTCAACCTCAAGTTGTTCTAAACCTGCGTAAAGTTCTTCTGTTGAACATAAAGGAAGATATTTTGAAGAATGTTGGTTGGTCCCTATTGACTTCCATATTAAAGAAGAAAAGGAAAAAATACTATGGAAGTCAGTGGTGACCAGAACCTGTTTGGTTACCAACATTCTTCAAAATATCTTACTTTGTGTTCAGCACAAGAGAGAAATTAATACAGGTTTGGAACAACTTGAGGGTGAGTAAATGATGACAGAATTTTCATTTTTGGGTGAACTATCCCTTTAAACGACCAGTTATGTAGGCCTATCTAAAACGCTTTCCCCTCATATAAACGGCACTCTTAAGATCTTAAACGTTATTTGTCGACTACCCCAATACAGACACTATTAATATTTCATAGAAAGCCTATAAAGCAAATAGCATCACTGTAAATTAAATTCAGACAGATAAAGTCAGCTCTGTGTTCACTACTGACACTTCAAGAGCTCGTGCATCAATCGTGGACTAAAGTACAACCGCAAGGAATTTCTGAAGGCTCACTAAAAGAAAGCGTTAATGTTCTCTCTCCTGCAGCAACCCCCCCAAAGAAATCCTGCCTGCTCTTCCCATTTCGGACGGGGGTGGGATCTACATTTTAAACGTGCTCTGTAGATTTAATACCTGGCCAATGTCCTGACTGTTCACTCTGTGCCTGAATAATCGCCTGGAGAGTTTACTAACGTTACTCACCTTAAGGAGCTGTTTGACTCTTTTAATAGGCTTCCTGAACCACAGTCAGCTTCGTATTTTTGGATACCGTTGCCCACTTCTACAGGAGAGTTTGTACCTGTGTCATTACCTGAGGTGAGTGAAGCACGCGTCTGATGTGTACAGGTGAGAGGCTTCTGTAGAGTCCACGATGGCCAACCCTGGAGAATTAAGAGGAAAACATCTTTGTTTCTTGTGTTTTAATGGTTTATTGAGTTGTAAATGGAGCAAAACCAACGAAACTGTTTGTTTAACGACCTGGAGAGTGACCTTCTAAACAAAGAAATACAGTATTTCGGGAAAAATGTTTTAAATAGCAGTTGTGAAATGGCTAAACATGTTAGAAACATGGCAAATGTAGCTGAGTAATATTTTCGCGCTATTTTTTTTATTTATTTTTTTAACGATGCTTTCAGGCTATAAGTCTCCTTTAATTTCCCCTGAGGGAAAATATACGTTATCTTTTTAAAATTAATTAAATAATAATAAAAAAAAATACTGCATTTTAATATCAACGTTTTTATAAAATTCAACCGAAATTCAATAATTTAGACAAGTTTTAAAAATTATGACATACGTGTGAAAATAAATAAATGTTTGTCGCGATAATTAATTAAAAAAAATTGATTTGTTTAATATGTAATATATGTGTATTCTTAAATGTCATGTGACACATTTTCGAGATAATAGCATTGTTATGGTCGCATCTCGTGCTCATTTTATCATTTTAAGTGCATTTGTTTAAAATAGCTTGTTAACATACTATTACTGCAGTATGAACACTGTGCACTGTACGTAATTGATCTATATCGATGATGTATCATAGTTTGCAGTACATAACCAAAGCACACTGTGGAATACTGTCTTCCACAATGCAATGCTCTCAAATTGACCTACTATTTATGTCGGCTGCAATTTTTAACATTTTTCTAACCATTATTTATTTATTTATTTAATCATTGATTGATTAATGACCCGAATCTCTAAATTAAACATACAACATCACAAGGTTTGCTAATATTCTTGCAGGTTTTATACTGTTTAACATTCTATTAAAGCAACTGTGACAGTAAACAGTATATACTGTGCACTAAGTAGTAGTACACTACTCCATTCTGAGCAAATCTAAATATAGATCAGCATGTAACAGACTGGCTGTGTCTCAAAACCTAGTGAGCCATCAACCTAAACAGCATTTCCACAGTGCTGTCTAGGTAGGCAGCTCTCTAAGTTTTGGGACGCAACCAGTATATGCTTTAGGTGCACAGTGGTTGGCTGGAGGCGAATCCGCTATTAGTAGCAAAGCGTCACATCTGCTTTCAATCCTGCTTTAACAAGAAGCTGCTGTTAGTTGATCTAACTGTGCTCTGAAGCTGTCAGTCAATCTGTTGCCAAAGAAACCACGCTTGTCATTTTCCTCCATTCGCCCTCTTTCTCTAATACTCCTGTCTTCTCTCTCACTACCTCACACTGTGTTTTTCTTTGGTCTGTCTGAGAGAAATGTTTACACTGCGAGGCTTTAACCCATGGAGATCCCTTTGGATCTGAGAAGCTTAAACGGTCTTCCAAAGATATACTCAGTACACTGGAAGAAATGTGCTGTCACTCTTCTTTTTTTTACTGCCTGCCACCGTTTCTCACTTCTCTACGTTACTCTGACGGGAGGTGCTGTCAATCTCTGGACTTTTTTTTTTTTGGTCCTAAATTTTAATGCTTAAACTTGTAATGAATAGGGTCACCCCAGAGTCAAAACATACTTTTCTTAAAGAATATAAAGCATGTTTTTGATACCATTAAGATTAAGAGATTTCCCTCCACCATTTCTAATTAACATGCACATTAATAACAAATGCTATGTTATTTAAATTGTAAAGCAGTAAAAGTAGTATTTGTTGTACTGCCTTTAATTTATGCTGATATATGATTTATGCTGAGAATCAATATTTATTTATTTTAATGCTTTACAGTAATGAGAATTTGGGGATTTTTAAATGTACTTCTTATTTATTTTTAAAAATAATAATATATAATATAAATAAAAATGCCCACTATTGTTAACATGGTTTTTATTATTTTTAATCCATCAATAAAAATATTATATAATAAATATTATATGATATAAATAATAAATAAAATGTATGAAGTTTTTTTTAGCTTAAAATAATGCCCACTATTGTTAACATGCATGTTTCTCTTTTATTATATTTATTTTTGATCAATAAATAAAAGTTTTACATAATAAATATTATATAATATAAATGAAAAATAAATTAATTTCTTTTGTTTAAAAGAATGCCCACCGTTATTAACATATTTCTCATACTAACCTGTTTCTCTGTCTCCTTTCCTTTGGTCCTGCATGACGCTCAGGTGTACATCAGCCGCTTTGAAATCTTCATAAAGTCCTCCACAGTGCCAGACACTCCACTGTTGTTCATGTTTTACCTTATTCTCTCCTTTCGCAATGTGACGACAGTGAAACTATCAGAGCTCTGTTGTAAGAATACTTCTCCATCTCCAATTCCAATAACTGTTATCAGCCTCATAGGAGTATTTGTAAATCTATATGCATGTTTGTTTTTAGAGATAGTCACCTGTGCCCAGGTGCTGAATTCTCACGCCTCCCTCCACGTGGCGGTCAAGTCAACACAGAATCAGGCGTAAAGTCCAAATAGAAATAAATGTGGGTGACATTTATTATTGATTAAGTTGTAGGGACAAAACATGGACACCGAACCATCTGGCTTTTAAGTTACTACCAACAAGGGAACAGGAATCATAGTTAAAAAGCATAAGTGATTTTACACTTGCTAGTGATGTGGTCACATGGAATTTGCATTATTTCCAGATGCATAGCCTAAAATGGTGAAATATGGGGGGTACTGTATGTGTTAATTAAATCAGCAAACCTCCTTTACAAGAACCTGTGTGTTCTTCAAAGCCAGTTTAATGGAAACAATTGCAAAAAGTCAAAAAATGCAAATGGTCTGAAATAACAGCACCTCTTTATATGTCTGCTAGATGTTGTGTATAATGTAGTGTAGTTAAAGATGATATGGGCTGCCATCCAAAAGCCAGTAATGGTGCTATATTCTCTGTAAACATGAAATAACCACTTTAATCTTCTGAATTTATTGGCCGTCTGCCAATATGATGTGTGTGACCATATAGTGCTGAAATAATCAAAGCTGAGGTAAGGGCCTCCGCAGCTCATACGCACACACTCAAAGCCTAATGTACACATATAGCACAGAAGGCTTCATTGTATTAGCACACAAGGGACTGAAGACTGCCATTTACCTAGATGCCACTGAAACCGACAGTTATGTGCAGAGTCTTTATCAAGGCTTAGAGAAACCACAAACCAGCACTGGTCACAGAGGTCACTCCAAATGAGAAATTTCATTTCATGCTGAGAGCAGTAGAGTAGTTTATTGGGATGCATCTGTGATATTTGAAAGGGGTTAATTCACCCTAAAAGGAAAATTCTGTCATTATTTACTCGAGATTTTCCAGAAATGACAATAAAAGCACCATAAAGATGCAGGTTTGATGGCAACGAGGCAAGTTTGAATATGTAAGAGTTACTTGCGTCTGTAGAAGCAGTTTATATTTTTCTGGCACCATTGTTAACAAATGAGTGTTCACATTGGACATGCGACGCAAACTACTGTTCAAATGTTTGATGTCGGTACGATTTTTGAATGTTTTTGAAAGAAGTCGCTTCTGCTTACCAAGGCTGCATATATTTGATCAAAAATACAGTAAAAACTGTAATATTGTGAAATATTATTAGAATCTTAAAAACGTGTTTTCTGTGTGAATATATTTTAAAATGTAATTTATTCCTGTGATCAAAGCTGAATTTTCAGCATCATTACTCCAGTCTTCAGTGTCACTTGATCCTTCAGAAGTTGTCCGAATATGCTGATTTGCTGCTCAAGAAACATTTCTAATTATTTTGAATGTTGAAATCAGTTGTACTTCTTAATATTTTTGAGGAAACTGATATATTTTTCAGGATTCTTTAGTGAATAGAAGGAAAAAGAACTATTTCCATTTTATCTATTCCTTTTGTAACAGTATAAATGTCTTTACTGTCACTTTTGACCAGTTTAATGTGTCCTTGAGGAATAAAAGTATTCATTTCTTAAAAAAAAAAAAAAAAAAAAACCTAGCTCACCCCAAAATTTTGAACAGTATATGGTGTATGGCCTTAGAATGAGATTTGAGAGCAATGGCAAAGATTATTAGCAAATAACATCTTAAATTTGTGTCTGTTCCTCGCATAAAGCTTTTATATGGCTTCAAAAATTGCAAGTAAATTTGCAATATAGTGCACATGAGGGTAGGTAAATGAAGACAGGATATTAATTTTTGGATTCTTTCTGTAAGCATATCATCTTCAACTCTGCAAATTGTACCTGTTTTTAACTGAATAGATAGGAATGCAGCACAGCAGTAATCTGTCTGGCTGTTTATCTGCTGTGTTCAAAGAAAGTAAAATTCATGCCAAACCATGACACACTCCACCATTATGTGCCCCTCTGATAGTGATAACCCTTATCAGGCCCTTGGAGAGGCAAATCCCTTTGTGAAAGTCAAAGTGACTGACAGCACGCTGTTTACAGCGCCAATGTCCCAGACGCTGTTATTTTCCAGCAGTTACTTCACGCAGCGTTTGAACTCGGAGCCTGTGGTGATGTGATCGGCCCAAAAGTCTATTAACTCTTCCATGTTAACGGCCTGTTCAGAAGTGCTGCTGTGGACCATCTGTTTGGTGTCGCCATTTTATTGCAAGCTCAGACTGGAATGTATGGCTGCCTTTAAAGCACAGATTTCCCTTGACCTGCAGTTTTTCTGTTTCTTTCTCTTCTCCACCTACAGCCAGTGGGATTTTTATGGCGAGATTGGGCCTTTGTCGACGAAACATGACACGTGTGTTGGTGTATGTTGGTGTGCTAATAGCCATAATGGCTGCGACAGAAGCAAGGCCTAAATCAGGTTGGTTAAACCGCCGTTATAACATTAATAAATCAGTCTTGACAGTAACAGCAGTAGACACTACCTCAGAGTCTGTCGATTACACTAAGAATTTAGTGGTGGCACAATTGTGTTGGTGTTGGCAAACCAGATGGCCATTGTAGAGCATGTTTTTTTTATCAGATAGATCTGTGGTTCTCAAATTCTTCAGGATCCAGACTCTACATGCAAAGCTAAACCAAAATGTATTAACATGAACTGCATTGGCTCAATATGCAAAATTATTAAGAAAAGATTAGGCTGAAGAGTAAAAGTGATTGGTTTCTAAATGTCTCTTGAATTTTGATGGTTTCATGCTCACGCCATTAATTCACCACACAAAGCATGTTTTTCCTTGCTTTGATGGTAAACATTTATTCAATATATTCTAGAACTTATTATCTTTTATTTCTGATAATTGTCTTAATGGTTACCAAGGAAAAGGTCAACCATCTTCCTAATTTGACTACCAAATGACAGATTCATTTGGACCCAAATAGACAACATTTAATACCAACAAACGAAAACGTTTTCTCATCCCTTTTAAAAATGATTACAAAAGTCAGTAAAACCATTTTGGGGTTTCCTAAACAATCTTTCAGCGATCTGTTCTTAAAAGAACCATTTTTTCTTAGTGTCAAGAATATTTTAGTAATCTAAAGAACCTTTTTCCACTATAAAGAACCTTTTGTACACTGGAAAGGTTCTATGGATGTTAAAGGTTCTTTATGGAACCATCAATGCCAATAAAGAACCTTTGTGCTTGTATTCTCATAGTTTCAAACTGTGTCAATATTGTCATTGTGTGGCTTATAATTCTATTTTCCCACATTTTACAGCTGAACCAAAGTGTAAATCTGGCCCGGTTGACCTTGTGTTCATCATCGACGGCTCCCGAAGCGTTCGCCCCCATGAGTTTGAAACTATGCGCAAGTTCATGATTGACATCATCCATGAGTTGGACATTGGTCTGGAATCTACAAGAGTTGGTGTGGTCCAATACTCCAGCCAGGTCCAGAACGTCTTCTCCCTCAAAGCCTTCAGTAAGCCAGCGCAGATGGTCAAAGCTATCAACGAGATCATTCCATTGGCACAGGGCACTATGACCGGCCTGGCAATCCGTTACGCCATGAATGTAGCCTTCTCTGCCGAGGAAGGCGCCCGTCCCAATGTTCCCCATGTCGCTGTTATCGTGACAGACGGTCGCCCTCAGGACCGCGTGGCTGAAGTGGCGGCTGCTGCGAGAGAGTCTGGGATTGAGATCTACGCCATTGGTGTCGCCAGGGCCGATATGACTTCACTACGAGCAATGGCATCACCACCGTTTGAGGATCACGTATTCCTCGTGGAGAGCTTTGACCTTATTCACCAGTTTGGGCTTCAGTTCCAAGACAAGCTTTGTGGTAAAGAATTAATCTAGACATTTGTGTTGAACTTTTCAACTTTGCAGATTCTTTTTTATAAGGTTTCAACCTCAAACCACAGCTCAAAGTTGCAAGTTCTCCTTGGCAATAACAAAAGATATACAGTACTGTTTGAAAGTTTGGGGTTTGTAAGATTTTTAAAGCTTTCTTATGCTCACCAAGGCTGCATTTATTTGATCAAAAATGCAGTATTATGATTTTACTGTTACTTTTGTATGGAAGCTTGTTATAAGACACAATTGCGAGTTTAAATCTTGCAATTCTGAGAAAAAAAAGTCAGAATTGTGAGATAAAAAGTCAATTACCTTTTTTATTTTTATATTTAGTGGCGGATTCAAGCTTCCATACTTTTGATATAATGCATCCTTGTTGAATAAAAGTATACATTACTTTAAAACATTTTTTAAAGTACTTTTAAATGATACTGTATTCATTTAAGATAAAATAATTAATAAATGTAAGCAATTATATATATATATATATATATATATATAAATCTAATTAATCACAATCTTTATATTTTTATTTTTATTTTCTTTAACAAGAAATTATGCCATTTTTGTGAGGGTAAAATGTACTTAAAATAATAATTTTGAGTAATTGATTAAGTTAAAGGACATTTTTGTGAAAAATCAAATAAAAATTGAACATTGGTCGTGATGCTCTCATTAGTCCACCTTGTTGAATATCCTGTTTCAACAAGGATTCAAATGCTTAAAGGATTAGTTCACACCAAAATAAAAAATACCTAATGATTTACTCACCCTCAAGCCATCCCAGGTATATATGATTTTCTTCTTTCATACAAATATAATCAGAGTTATATTAATAACCACCCTTATGCTTCCAAGCTTTATAATGGCAGTGAACAGTTATCACCAGTTTGAAGCTCAAAATAGCGCATTATAAACATACTCACACGGCTCCGAGGGGTTAATAATGACCTTCTAAAGTGTATGTGTAAGAAAAATATCCATATTTAACACTTTATAAAGTAAAATAACTAGATTCCAGGCCTGGAGCTGCGTGGAGTACGTTTATGATGGATGAATGCTCTTTTTTGAGCTTCAAACTGGGGGTAACTGTTCACTATCATTATAAAGCTTGGAAGCGTCATGGTGTTAATTAATATAACTCTGATTGTGTTTATCTGAAAGAAGAAAATCATATGCACCTAGGATGGCTTGAGGGTGAGTAAATCATGAGGTAATTTTCATCTTGAGGTGAGCTAATCATTTAAATATTTTGCTGACTTTAAGCACATGAATTCTGTTGCTGTTATCCCCTGTGATTGTGAACACCATGATCTAGTTTTTCCTGCTTTCGCAGTGCTCATGTTTGCATTGGATTTGCAGTGAAGGACTTGTGTCTGGAGTCAGATCACGGCTGTGAGCACATCTGTGAGAGCTCGCCTGGTTCCTACCACTGTCTCTGTCTGCCTGGATACACGCTCAACGAGGACGGCAAGACCTGCACACGTGTGTACCCTTACAAATTACATATCATAGAAGTATGACATAATTATCATTCCACTGGTGCTCAACAGGTGTGTGTTTGCTTCTTGCAGCCATTGATCTATGTGCTGAAGGGAAGCATGATTGTGAGCAGATCTGTATAGCTTCACCTGGGTCGTTCACGTGCGACTGTGACACGGGATACATGCTCAACGACGACAAGAGAACTTGCACAAGTTAGTGATGCACGTGCTTGATGATATTGCGTTTCCTACCTGCTGTGTTGATGAACAGTTTGAGAAAAAATAATTACAAATTATATTATCTGCTTAACAATTTGAGTGAAGTGTGAATTGTAAAATTTACATAAACTTCTATTTTAGTAGAGTATACAGAGAAGGGTTATGTTCGGAATAGCATACTGCCATACTATTCATACTATTTAAGTGGCATGCATTCTGTATACTGAACACAGTATGCAAATTTTGTGTATGCATGGAATATCTGGACTGCATTCACTAAAATGTGCAGTATACAATATATACTGCACAGTATGCCACTCTAAAAAATAACTGTAAAAACAAAACAAAATAAATTTACAGAGTAAAATACTGTTTTCCATTGGAATAGTAATATACCGTAAAATCGATGCATTCTGGGTAATTTTTTTTTGTGTCATTTTTGAGAAAGTAACGTATACTTTCTCGAAAATGACAAATATTGCCCAGAATGCATTGTTTTTATGGTATATTACTGTTTCGATGGAAAACAGTATTTTACTGTGTAAATTTGTTTCTTTTTTTTTTTTTTTTTTTACAGCTATTAGTATTCCATTCTAAACATAGATGAAGGAGCATCACTGTATGCTCTTCTACTAAAAGTACAGTATGCTTACTTGTATACTTAAATGCAAACTCCCAAGATCCCAAGAAATCACTTAATGAGTGAAATTTTCTCCTGTTTACAGGGGCGTAGAATAAGCGGGGGATGGGGGGGACGTGTCCAACACATTTTTAATAAAACGTACATTCGTCCCCCCGCACTTTTTTTGTGTTTACATAGAGGCCAACATGAATAAATCTAGATTTAAATTCAAAGAGACAAGATAGTCTATGCATAAAACCTGTTGTTTCATTCTTCACTAAAATGAGGCAATCTAAACATTATAGAGTTGCTCACTCTCGTGTAATATACGTTTCATTCATACTGGAAGCCGGAGGGCGCTCTCTTGCAGAATGTCCAAAACGGTTTCGTAGAAGTAATTCAGCTATTTGCTGTAGCAGCAGCTAAATAAATTCCAGAAATGTGTTGACTGATGAAACGTGAAGACAATAAACACGACTGCGACAAGATATGGTTTATGTGTGATTTTCAAGCCATCTCAAGGTATTTATTGACAATAAAGTATACGAATAATACAGTGCTAATTGACAGCCTTTTTAATGTTTTTGAAAGAAGTCTCTTCTGCTTGCAAAGGCTGGATTTATTTATTCAAAAATACAGTAAAAATAGTAATATTGCGAAATATTATTACAAATTAAAATAGCTGTTTTTTATGTGAATATATTTTACAATGTAATTTACTCCTGTGATCAAAGCTGAATTTTCAGCATCATTACTCCAGTCTTCAGTGTCACATGATCCTTCAGAAATCATTCTAATATGCTGATTTGATGCTCAACAAATATTTCTGATTATTATCTGTGTTGAAAACAGTTGCTTAAAATTGTTGTGGACAATGAATGGTATCATGGTTTCCACAAATATATGAAGCATCACAACTGTTTTCAACATTGATAATAATCAGAAATGATTCTTGAGCGGCAAATCAGCATATTAGAATGATTTCTGAAGGATCATGTGACACTGAAGACTGGAGTAATGATGCTGAAACTTCAGCTTTGACCACATATATTGTACATTTTACAATATATTCACATAGAAAACATCTATTTTATTTATTTTAAAATAATAAAAAATAAAATCTGTCAATTAGTCAAATGTCAGATAAAACCGACATTTCTGCCCCCCTCACTTCTGAAACGATGGCTACGTCCCTGCCTGTATATGCTAGTGTTATCAAATTAAAAAAAAAAAAAAAAAAAGTGACGATACCAGCTTTCCTCCCTTGCATTTTGAGTGCTGTTGAGCGGATTCTTAAACACCTGATTGGCCATTGTGTTCACTCGCTCAACATATATGTCTCTGATTGGCCATTGTGTTCACTCGCTCAACATATATGTCTCTGATTGGCTACAATGATCAATGCTTCAAAAACATGTAAATAGATCTGTGTAAGTGCTCAATGAATGTGTTTTGACAACACTGCATATTTTCCTATTGAAACCGGTGTTATTTTAGTACTATCTAAATACTATTACAGTATTTATTCATATTTTAAATTAGCTTTTATTTTATATATTTTCAGTTTATATTTTAGTTTGTTTTAGTAATTTTGTTATTTGATTTTTTTTTAAAGTATTTCTGTTTAGCTTTAATTACAGTTTTAGTAGATTACCTACTTTGACTGCCAACTGAACATTTCTAATTTTGTGTTTTAAGTTTTCCATCTATTATTATATTTTATTTTAGCTTTATTTTAATAAACAAAAACATGTTTTAATAGTTTTAGTTAACTATAACAACATTGATTGAAGCAGGAAGTACACTAGCCTATCAAAATAAATAGACATAGACTAAAACCCAGAAAGCTCCAATATTGATATCATGTGGTCTTTAACACCTGATTACTCAGACTTCTCTCACTGTTCTCTGCCCGTTCCAGTGATCGACTACTGCTCATTTGGGAATGATAGCTGTGAGCACGAATGTGTGAGTGTCCTCAACGGCTTTAACTGTCGCTGTAACGAAGGATATTCACTCAACGATGACCTGAAAACCTGCACAAGTTAGTGAGAGCAACCAGGACACAAACATTTCCTCCCTGCACAAACAACACTTTTTAAAATTAGTATACAGTATACAGTTGATGATGTGTAGTATGCAGTATGCGGCTCATTAGTATTCCATACTGATCATACCATATTAATACGGAGCAGGTGATATAAAACAAGCAGAAATAAGACATTTATATTTGTTGGATGTTTGCATAGGAGCTCTAAGCTAGTACAGCCAAATGCAAATTTTAATGGGTTGCGATGAATTTTGCATGTGTTTTTTCCATCACCAAAGTTTCATGCTTTTGTCTGCCTGTTCCAGTGATCGACTACTGTTCATTTGGGAATGATAGCTGTGAGCACGAGTGTGTGAGCGTGCTTCAGAGCTTTTATTGCCGCTGCCGTGAAGGATACACACTCAATGAAGATGAAACAACATGCACAAGTTAGTGAGGGCAATGGATACACACACAGTTCACATATGAAAGTCTCAAATACCCACAACAATACAAGCCTATAATTACATGCTAGACATAGACATTATCCTAACTAACATCTTTCAAGCACATGGAACATTCTCTAAATCAAAGAGAAAGTTTGCAATGTCATTACAGCTTCCGCATGGCCGCATTATGCTGCTATAAAGCACTCGCTACTCATCTATCCATTTCCTGCTGTTACCAGCTGGTTTATCTATTTAGCCACTGAACAAAAACAGAGTGTTTTAGTGTTTCAGCCTCAAGTTCCACACAGAGTTTATAGTAAACAGTAAAAACCTAGCCAAACAGTCTAGTGTTGCTTATAAGCAGTATGGGGAAGCTAATTGATTAGCTTATAGCTTAGCAAGCTACAGTTTTAAGGGAGTACAGTTACTTTTTGTTAGCTATGCTATAAGCTACTAGCATCTAAGGCTATTTTATCAAAGCAGTTGTAATCTGGAACAAAACAATTTGTAAAAAATATCTTACAATTTGATTTTCCATGCTACATTGCAACTTGTAGGCAAAAGTAGCTTGTTACTGAAAAAGCTGAACTGTTTTGAAGGCAGCTAAGCTACGTTATCTCTGACTGAAGCTAGTTACTCTAAAGAGACAAATGCACATAGTTTTTGCAGCTTAACTATTCTGAAACAAGAAAAACACAGCTTGTATGTTACTTTGATGTGGTTTATTTGCTCTTCTGCTTTGCCAAAGCTTTCTAACTCTTCTCTGCTTGTTCCAGTGATCGATTACTGCTCATTTGGGAATGATAGCTGCGAGCACGAATGTGTGAGTGTCCTCAATGGCTTTCACTGCCATTGTAACGATGGATACTCACTCAACGATGACATGAAGACCTGTACAAGTTAGTGAAGGCCATCGTCAGTTCGTACATTCACTGATTTAAAAGGAATTCCTTTAAAATCTGTTTTCCTTCCATTTTTCTTAATTGTCTTAATTGCAAAGATGCTAGATTGAACACCAACAGATATGGATCCCATAGGGTCTAATATCCTTCCTCTCACTGCTTTCTGTTCTTTCTCAAAGCACTTAAAGCTTCTCGAAGTGATTTTAGATGTTTGTCCGCCAAGATTAAGCTGCTGAATTAGGCCACACAGCCTCACAGCCTCTCTAATCCATCTAATCTATCTAATCCTTATTTAGTGATTGATTACTGCTCATTTGGGAATGATAGCTGTGAGCACGAGTGTGTGAGTGTCCTCAAAGGCTTTCACTGCCACTGTAATGATGGATATTCACTCAACGATGACAAGAAGACCTGCACAAGTTAGTGAAGGCAGAACATTATTCTGCTCAAGAATCAATTTGAACATTCCTTAAAAATCAATTTCTGTGCCATATTCTCAATTGTTTACCATCAATATTGGGGCAATCGAGTGCTTAGCTTGTAAGAGCTTTTCAAACAAGTGGAGTGTTTCCAGTTTGAACAGTTTCAAGGTACAATCAAGTCATATTGGTAAGATTGCTTTCACGAGTTGAACGCACATGAATTTCACCAAGTCGTAATTACTAGTCGGGAAACTGGATTTTCTTTAAGCCCTGAGATTCCAAATTAGTGAAAAAACAGACGCAATGGATGCAGTGTCTGTATTAATGGTAAATTTGTTAACATTATTTTTTTCTTCATTTACAATAAAATTAAGTTGCATGGACAAAATATGATAGTATTGTACAATTAAGGTAGAATATATAATGATTCAATTTACAGGCCATTCATAAATTGAATAAAAACTTAAAGCAAAAACACACAATGCACATTTTGTATATAAAATATCTTTATGCAGAAAAGGTGCATTGCCATTTTTTTTTTCCAACCAAAGGTATTTGAACACACCTGATGTTGTAATTACGACTTCCCAACCCATAAATGCAAACTTCCTAGGTGGACTTGAATGCACTAACTGTTCAAACAGAGATGTTCTTTAGATTTTGCTTGTTAAGGAAAGTATCCTTTACTTTTTCAATGTTAATTGAGATCAAAAAGTCTCTCATCTTGTTTAATGCACCATTTTTTAGTGGGCTTTCTAATAAGATTCCCAGCAAAACAAAGGCAAGCCATATTCATAGTAGACGATTGAGAAAAATTGTGAAGAATTTTGAATAAACTTTCCTTTAAAATACCCAAATGCTGAAAAAATGTTAATTAGGGCTTAATGAAATATTTACAATATTCTGCACATCATGTAATGTCCTTGGATTCTAATCCATCTAATTCATATTTAGTGATTGACTATTGCTCATTTGGGAATGATAGCTGCCAGCACGAGTGTGTGAGTGTCCTCAAAGGCTTTCACTGCATTTGTAATGAAGGATACTCGCTCAACGCTGACAAGAAGACCTGCACAAGTTAGTGAAGGCTCACAATCAATTTATACATTCACTCATTTTATTTCCTCGCTTTTTTCTCAGTTGTTTAGCATCAATATTTGGGCCATCCATTGCTATAATTGTAATAGATTTTCAAAATGTTACGGCAAGAGTTTCCAAATTGATCTCTAACCAACTTGGTCACAAAAAGAACTGTGGTTTTATCTGTGATGGTCCAAGATTTAAAAAAACTGCGGAAATTTCTGAATTACAATGTTTATATAAAAGAGAAATATGGTAACATTTTAGTATGGGGAACAATTCTCATTTTTAACTAGTTGCTTATTAGCTTGCATATTGGCTGTTTATTAGTACTTATAAAGCACATATTAATGCCTTATTCTGCATGACCATATTCTACATCCCTAAATCCTACCCTATACCTAAACTTAAATGCTACAACAACTACCATACTAACTATTAATAAGCAGTAAATTAAGAGTTTATTAAGGCAAAGGATGTAGTTAATGGTGAATATGTGTTCCCCATACCAAAGTGTTACCAGAAATGTTTGTCCTGTTTGGTCATGTCCTTAAATCCATCTAATCCATATTTAGTGATTGATTACTGCTCATTTGGGAATGATAGCTGCGAGCACGAGTGCGTGAGTGTCCTCAAAGGCTTTCACTGCATTTGTAACGATGGATATTCACTCAACGATGACAAGAAGACCTGCACAAGTTAGTGAAGGCCACATGATCAAAATCCACACGCATACACCTTCATATGCCCACAGATTATCCATTACCCCAGTTTGATACATAAGTACAAAACCAAAATATTTCATATCCTTTATGAATCCAGTAAGTCCATGCTTTAATCCAAATCCATAAACCAAGCAAATCTCAGTAGAAAAATAAATGTAATAACATTTTTACAAGTTTCCTTTCTATGCTTCTTCCTTTTACAAAACATTTTGCTCTTTGCCAACTACTTTGGCTGCTCGTCTTACTTCAGATTTTGAGCTTTTCTGCTTCTTTCTGCCTGTTCCAGTGATCGACTACTGCTCATTTGGAAATGATAGCTGCGAGCACGAGTGTGTGAGTGTCCTCAACGGCTTTAACTGCCACTGTAATGATGGATACTCACTCAATGATGACCTGAAAACCTGCTCAAGTTAGTGAGGGCAGCATATCATACATATATACTATTATGCACACCTTTGTTAGCTTTTTTTGGAAGCCCATTTCCGCTTCAGAAACGGGTAATTGCAAGTTCAAAATAAGAAGTAAAATGAGATATACACTATTCAAAGGTTTGGGGTCAAGTAAGATTTTTTTAAAAGACATTAGCACTTTTATAAATATAAATGTAAATATGTATTCAATTGATCAAATATGACAGTAATTGTTACAAAAAATAATGAATCACTGTTTCCACAAAAATATTAAGCAGCATATTAAGTGATAACAATAAGAAATGTTTCTTGAGCATATTAGAATATGTGACACTGAAGACTGGAGTACTTCAGCTTTGTCATCACAGGAATAAATTACATTTTAAAATGTATTCAAATAGAAAACAGTTATTTTAAATTGTAATATTATTTAACAATATTCCTGTTTTTTATGTTTTTTTTTATTTTATTTTTTTATTAAATAAATCCAGCCTTGGTGAGCACAAAAGACTTCTTTCAAAAACATTAAAAAAACTTACCATCCCCAAACATTTGAACAGAAGTGTAAAGCTGAAATAATCAGAAGATAAACTGGGAGATACAAAGTTACAATTGTGAAAAGTAAAGTCTCAAAGTTATTATTATTTATGATATTTTTTATTTTATGAGGTGACAATTGGCTTCCACAGGTTTTGCTAGTAAAAAAGCAAACAGTACCAAAAAGGAACTAACAGCAGAAACAAAACATGCAAAATTATTTCCAACATTAAAAATGGGTTCCAACATTATGAGCTCTAGCTGTTAAAAGTCTACTTCTTAAGCATTTAACAACATAAAGACAGTAACTTATGGATGCTTGTCTTTTCATACTTTTGAGACACAACTTGTGTGTTGCTTGCACTGTTTTCTGCTGTTGTAAAGTGTGTTTCTTGCCATCCTCTTCCTGTTCCAGTGATTGACTACTGCTCATTTGGGAATGATAGCTGTGAGCACGAGTGTGTGAGTGTCCTCAAAGGCTTTAACTGCCGTTGTAAGGACGGATACACTCTCAATGATGACAAGAAGACCTGCACAAGTTAGTGAGAGTAAACAATCCACACGATCACTGTTCCAGATCTATGCACACAATGCTGAGCATGCATGCTTGCTCTGTTTGACTTGGCAACAGGCTTCTGATTGATCTTGCATGTCTTGTTTTCTGGTCACAACAGGGGTTGCTGTTCTCAGAATCATTAAAATGTAATATTTATTACCTTTTTGAAGCAGCTGGCTTCTGATGGTAGTTGGTTTTGCATGACAGATTTTAAAGGGTTATTTCACCCAAAAATTACAATTATGTTGTTAATTACTCACCCTCATGTCGTTCCACACCTGTAAGACCTTCATTCATCTTCAGGAACACAAATTAAGATATTTTTGATGAAATCCGATGGCTCAGTGAGGCCTCTATTGCCAGCAAGATAATTAACACTTTAAGATGCCCAGAAAGCTACTAAAGACATATTTAAAACAGTTCATGTGACTACAGTGGTTCAATCTTAATGTTATGAAGCGACAAGAGTTTTTGTGCACCAAAAAAACAAAATAACGACTTTTCAACAATATTTAGTGATGGCCGATATCAAAACACTGCTTCGTGAAGCTTCGAAGCTTTACGAATCTTTTGTTTTGAATCAGAGATTCGGATCGCGTATCAAACTGCCAAAGTCACATGAACTGTTGAAATTTCGAAACACTTAGGACATAACGAAGCCTCATTTACTGAAATCACGTGACTTTGGCTCTTCGAAACAAAAGATTTGTGAAGCTTCGAAGCAGTGCTTTGAAATCCCCAAACACTAGATATTGTTGAATAAAGTGTTTGTTTGTTTTTTTTTTTTGGTGCACAAAAAGTATTCTTGTCGCTTCATAACATTAAGGTTGAACCACTTTAGTCACATGAACTGTTTTAAATATGTTTTAGTACCTTTCTGAGCATCTGAAAGTGTTAATTTTCTTGCTGGCAATAGAGGCCTCACTGAGCCATCAGACTTTAAAAATATCTTAATTTGTGTTCTGAAGATGAACAAAGGTGTGGAACAACATGAGGGTGAGTAATAAATTACATAATTTTCATTTTTGGGTGAACTAACCCTTTAAGGAGATATTCTCTACCCATATCCATTTAAGTATAAATCTTTAGCGTTCTGCTTATTCTTATGGGGAAAAAATGCCTGTATTATGATCAGACCCCACAAATAAATTCACAGTCATCTCCATTCTATTGGATATTTTGCACAGTTTGCTCACTAAAACACTATTTCCTTTGTTTTCATCTCTTAGTGATCGATTACTGTTCATTTGGGAATCACAGTTGTGATCATCACTGTGTTGGTGTGCTCAATGGCTTCTACTGTCGCTGCAATGAAGGATACACTCTTCAGGAGGATGGAAAGACCTGCCAGTGTATGTATCAAGAACCGCACAGATCCTGTTATATTGAAAGTGGATTAAAGGGGTTAAATGGAAGTTATTCTCTATATCAGTGCGCACTGTTTCTGAACTCCCTGAAACACATTCTAGTTTTAAGTTTTATTCTGGGAAACAAACACATCAAAATATTCCTCATTTAAATAATTCCCATCCAAGATTCCTCATTTAAATAATTCCCACATAAGCAAAAAAAGGGGTGTGGCCTGGTTGAGATGTATTATCTAGCTGACTATCACATTGCGTGTTAGTTGCGAAGTGTTTTGAAACTTGTGGTAATTTTAAGAGACGTGACATTTCCGAAACACACTTAAAGCTGTTGACCAATCATAACACATTTGTCCAGCCGACCAACTTAGAGCACTGCACTTTTGCGAAGGGGCTTCATAGAGACAGAATGTTACTGACAGACTGGGAAGAAGAGGTGCTGCAACAATGTCAAATATGGGAAATATAATGTGTTTTTGAGCATTCAAGTATGTAAACATATTCTAGTATTCTATTAAGAGATTTCGATATTAAAATACGTTTTTTTTCCCCCCAGTGTAATGCGCAGAAACAACTGTTTTCCAAAACAATTGCAAAAAAATAGTAGTTCTAATAGTGCAAAAAGCAGTGGTAGGATTAGCTTAGTACATATTAATGTCTATATTTTATTGGTTACAACAACAGCATGCTTTTCAAGAGCAAAACATTTACTTTTCCAACTATCATTCAAGCTTTTTTTGGCTTTCACAACATTTAAGATAAGATATTATTTACTGACCTTCCAAGTTGATCATCAGATTAATCCACCTCATAAATATATTCTGTTCCCAAACTGTGCTCAAATTGCTCAACACTGAATGGTTACCTTTAAAACTATTTAAAATCAGCTGGCACGGAAGTGAAGCGCCCCCTCTTTAAACCTGATGGCCTTCCCAGACCTTGGCCTTGAACAGCTGGAAAGGCCAAAAATATCAAGTGTGTCGTTTATCACTTTTTAAGTTTACCTAAAGGCTCTGGACGTTTGCTTTAAAGGGTCCAGGCATCTTTTCACCAGATTTCCTCTCCGTCTGCTACCAATGTATAGTAGAAATTAAGTTTCATCCATATTTATATTGTTTTTCTTGCCAGTATTTGAATTAGTGTCAAGTGCACTTCTTAAACTATGCATTTACTCTTCAGTGTCACATGATCCTTCAGAAATCATTCTAATATGCTGATTTGCCATTTCATATTATTGTTAATGTTGAAAATAGTTGTGCTGCTTAATATTTTGTGGAAACCTAAATATTAATGTCTTTACTGTCACTGTTACATCAATTTAATGCATCCTTGCTGAAGAAAAGTATTAATTTCGTACTGACCCAATTATTATCCTTTAAATTATTATTTCAATGTGGTTTATGACATGCTCTTCGTGTTTATGTCTTCTGTAGCGGATAACTTGTGCAACACAGTTGAACATGGTTGCGAACACCAGTGTGTGAGCACTCCGGGATCATACCACTGTATATGTCCTGAGGGCCATGTGCTTCAAGACGACGGCAAGACCTGCGGAAGTAATGCATGCTTTCATTCAGACAACCCTTATTACAGATTTGATTGTCCTAAACTTTAGTTTAAAAGGGGAAATGCCTAAAGCTGAATTCCTAAAGCTGTAAAAGTTTCTATTTGTAATGTATAGTTTGGTGTCTGCATGAACTCCATGGTTTCTGTTGTTAAAGGTGAAGTGTGTAATTTTTTTTTTGTGTTAAAATACTTTTTGCGAGTTATGACGTTAGACTTGCAAGTTATAAAGTCAGATTTGCAAGTTATAAAGTCAGAATTGCAAGTTATAAAGTCAGATTTGCAAGTTATAAAGTCAGAATTGCGAGTTTTAAAGTCTGAATTGTGAGATATAAACTCACAATTGTGTGTTATAATGTCCAATTGTAAGGGAAAGAAAGACGTTTTTTCTCAGAATTGCATTCAATTGCAATTGCATGTTATAAAGTCAGAATTGCACGATATAAACTCACAATTCAGAGAAAAAAGTCAGAATTGCTTTATATCTCACAATTCTGACTTTATAACTCGCAATTCTGACTTTATAACACGCAATTCTGACTTTATATCTCACAATTCTGACTTTATATCTCACAATTCTGACTTTATAACTCGCAATTCTGACTTTTTAACTCGCAATTCTGACTATAACTTGCAATTGAGAGTTTAAATCTTTCAGTTGCTAAAAAAAAAGTCAGAATTGTGAGATAAGAAGTCACTATTACCTTTTTTATTTTTTTATTTAGTGGCGGAAACAAGCTTCCATAGGGAAGCACTTGGTAGAATATGAAAAAAATTTTTTTGGAGTTCTGTTTTATGGCAGTTGTGGCACAACAATGAGACACTTTTAGATACCTTTATAAATCTAAAAAAAAGCCCCACTTTCTCTGCTAAGCATTAAAAATATTTGTCACAGTCCAGAAATGCATGTTTGTTCATTTCTCTTGCCCTCTCCAAGCCTGTCGATCCTCCAACATTGACCTGGTCCTCCTCATCGATGGTTCCAAGAGTGTGCGGCCACAGAATTTTGAGCTTGTCAAGCAGTTTGTCAACCAGGTGGTGGATCAGTTGGACGTCTCCCCTAAAGGAACACGCGTGGGTCTCGTCCAGTATTCAAGCCGAGTGCGGACAGAGTTCCCGCTCAGCATGTATCAGACAAAAGAAGAGATCAAAAAGGCTGTGATGAATGTGGAATACATGGAGAAGGGAACCATGACAGGCTTGGCTCTCAAGCACATGGTGGAGAACAGCTTCACCGAGGCTGATGGAGCCCGTCCTGCTGAGAAGAACATCCCACGGGTCGGCCTGGTCTTTACGGATGGACGTTCACAGGATGATATTCAAGAGTGGGCCAAGAAGGCAAAAGAAGCAGGTATTATTATTTAGGGGCCAAAAATTAAAGTGTTGCAGTCACAAAAATGATAAAACACTTTGTACACACACACAGACACACACATATATATATTTCCTTTTTCAAAATGAAAAAATCAAATTACTAGTAAAAAAATATATAAAAAAAGTATATCTAGTGTCTGAATAATTTTTGGTTTGACTGTGTATATATATATATATATATATATAAAATATTTTAGATTTTGTATTTATTTATTTCTAGAACAGATTAAAACATTATTTTTTTAATGTAATCAGATATTTCCCAAAATCTCCAAAAATTTTAAATATATCTATAAAACATTTTTGCTTTATCATATAAATAAATACAATTTATTATTTATTAATATATTCATTTATATAGTTTTAAATATTTTACTTTTTTTTATTTCTAGGGGAGATTGAAAGAAATTACACAAATTATTTTTTTTATAATCAGATATGTCACAAATTTTCAAAAAAAAAAAAATTGCAAACCTTCTATTAAATTAATAAAGATATAAAACATAGAAAGTTTGACCTCCTGAGGTTGACAGTCAATATTTTCTAAAGGTTAAGCAGCATCTCCTTTTTATTGAAAAAGAAAAAAATAAATACCTATTATTATTTTTATTTTATTTTATTTTTTTACCTATTTTATACCTATTTTACTCATTTCATTGAAAGTCTGTCCTTTGCAACTTTTGACATGTCTTGTGTGTTTCAGGTATCACCATGTATGCTGTTGGTGTGGGTAAAGCCGTGGAGGATGAGCTGAGAGAGATTGCCTCGGACCCTGTGGAAAAACACTTCTTCTACACCGCCGACTTCACTGCCATCAGCCAGATCGCTGAGAACCTCAAACTCAATGTCTGCGCAGGTGTGTTTGAAAGACTGAGAATACCAGAAACACAATTACACAGTATGTTGTTCTTTGGCACCATCTAGAGCCTGATATAAACACACACGTGCATTATTTACCTAGGAAGGTTGTGAAGTGAAATGAAATAAAAAAATGAAATTAAATTAAACGAAATAACCAATATTCATTGTAAAAAGCATTTCCCTCACATTTGCATTTAAGGGGAATTATTTTTATAATGAAGACTGGTTATTTCGCTTCATTACTTATCACTGATTGCAACATTTTTCAGCTGAGAGTCAAGGAGAGATCGAGGTTAAGGACCCCTGCGCTTGTGAAAGTCTTGTGGAGTTCCAACAGGTTACGATGTCCACCCTAGACCAGCTCAACCAGAAACATATCCTTTATATATTCACTACAGGTCCTTTAAACAATATGCAGAAAGGTCCATTTGTTCCTATCTGAATGGAGTCTGAGAGTTTCGGTTTGTGATTTGTGGCAACACCGGCTTTCCTAGCATCTCTTTTTTGACAACTTCCAGCATCCCTTCACCCCTAATGGAGTGCAACTTATTAAGAAAGAACTTCTAGAGACCAGAATATCATTTGACTTGTACCACTAAACAACTGCCTAGAAACAAAGAATTAAAGAAATTAATACTTTAATGTCTCTGGCAGCAGAGACATTAAATAGTTAAAAAATGACATTTATAATGTTACAAAATATTTCCATTTCAAATAAATACTGTTCTTTTGAACTTTCTATTAATCAAAGAATCCTGAAAATAAAAATATGAAGCAGCACAACTGTTTTCATCATTAATAATAATTAAAAATATTTCTTGAGCAGCAAATCAGCATATTAGAATGATTTCTGAAGGATCATGTGACACTGAAGACTGGAATAATGATGCTGAAAATTCAGCTTTTATCACAGGAATAAATTACATTTGAAAATATATTTAAATAGAAAACAGTTATGTTAAATTGTAATAATATTTCACTAATATTTTAGTTTTTTGATCAAATAAATGCTGCCTTGGTGATCATAAGAGAATTCTTTCAAAAACATTTAACAATCTTGCAGACCCCAAATTTTTTGAACAGTAATGTATAACTAGTGGATTTCCGCATTATTACAACAAGCTGAAGGGTTTAACAGAAGCCCTTCTGTACGGAGCGAGCCCATATTGTGTCTGTTGGTCTGATCTGTTACAGACTGGCCCCTCTGCTTTGGCTCCTGACATAAACCTCTGTGACCACACGCTTCAATGGCTCTTTGTTTCAGATCTCTCACTCAGCATCGTTCATCAAAGCTCAAAAGAGCCCTTGTGCCATGTCTGAGGCCAGAAACAGATGTTTCTAAACTAATAGATGCGGATGCATGTCTCCGCTGGATCCGTTTAACTAGAATTTGATGAGATTACAAAGGAAGGGTGATGCTTCATGGCTCTCATCACAGTTAAACTACATATCTTGCTGATAGAAGTCCTTCACAGTTGGATGTAGTGGTTAGCATGCTTACTTCAATACTTTGAGCTCTATTCCTCAAGTGATGCAATTCCCAATCTTAACTCCCACATATTCTCATTGTCTGTTTTTTCTCTCTATTGCATCTATAAATAAAAGTGGCAGAGAGGCCAAAAGGTCACTGTCATTTATTTTTGGTGTAAATAAATATGTAAATTGTTTATTACTGGTGCATGTTACAGCAAACATCACTATTACTATAGACTTTGTGTGCCTGAGAAATAAGCGCACAGCCATCTTTAGAATTTTGTCTTTGAACTTCCATTTTTGCGGTAGCTCTGTATATTTCTATGGCATCGCTGTCGAAGAGTAGTGAAGTGGGTTTACTTATTGTAGAGTTAAAAAAAGTTATCATGCTCATTAAAGGGTTAGTTCACCCAAAAATGGTAATAGAGGTCGGTATCCTCTACGGCATGACTAACCTCATGTGACGTCAGAAGAATTAAAGCAAATATTTCTTTTAAAGAGTTAGTTCACCCAAACATGAAAATTCTGTCATTCATTACTCACCTTCATGTCGTTCCACACACGTAAGACCTTCGTTCATCTTCAGAACACAAATTAAGATATTTTTGATGAAATCCGATGCCTCAGGGAGGCCTCTATTGCCAGCAAGATTATTAACACTTTCAGATGCCCAGAAAGCTACTAAAAACATATTTAAAACAGTTCATGTGACTACAGTGGTTCATGTGAACTATTGAAATTTCGAAACACTTATGACGTAACGAAGCCTCGTTTACTGAAATCACGTGACTTTGGCGCCAGTCACGTGATTTCAGTAAACGAGGCTTCGTTACGTCATAAGTGTTTAGAAATTTCAATAGTTCACATGAACAAAAGATTTGTAAAGCTTCGAAGCTTCATGAAGCAGTGCTTTGAAATCGCCCATCACTAGATATTGTTGAAAAGTCGTTATTTTGTTTTTTTGGTGCACAAAAAGTCTTGTCGCTTCATAAAATTAAGGTTGAACCACTGTAGTCACATGAACTGTTTTAAATATGTCTTTAGTAGCTTTCTGGGCATCTGAAAGTGTTAATTATGGCCTCACTGAGCCAAATCTTAATATCTTAATTTGTGTTCCGAAGATGAAACGAAGGTCTTACAGGTGTAGAGCAACATGAGGGTGAGTAATAAATGAATAAAAGAACGCGACACACTAGTCTTCTGGAAATCCTGGAGAATTCAACCAATCAAATGACAACTTCGAAACTCCTAAAGTGTTTCCAATTTTGTGTGCCATATGCATCAGACCTTCAGCCAACAGTCCGTCGACGTGACGTCAGAGGCTGAGACTAGCATCAACCTTGTTCCCTCGACAAAAAAACCTGATAGGATTTTTCCATTGGCTTTTGGATTATAAGCTCTGTGACCAACAAAAGTTTATGATTCCTCATCATGATAACCTTCACATATGTAAACTGCTTTTATGAAGCTTAAACACAATCACCAGAAGTAAAAAGCTAAATGTGACTTCAACATTACCACCATTAAGCTTTTTCTGTCTTTAAAACATTTTCCCTGAACGCTTGAGTTAGAATAGTTTACAAGAGTGTGATTATAAACACAATGAGGCTGTGAAAGCAGACTAGATGAGTTTATGGGCCCAATCATACACCCGGCACAATGCAGTGCCAGGCGTGTTTTTTTGCTAGTTTCAGGCCGACGCAATTATCATTTTCATGTCCAGCTCCATGTTGTTTAAATAGCAAATGCACTCACGCCCATCTGTTCACCCATGGGCGTGCTGGCCTGAAAATGAGGTGTGTCCAGGCGCTTTGTTGGCGTGTTGCTATTTTGAGGCAACTGAAAACAACTGCGCCATTGACCAACAAAAACCTGCTCTAAAGTCAGTGGCGCAGTATTTTTTTGTTATTTAAAGAACGCGTTAGTAATATGCGCCTATAGGCGAGTGCACAACGCGTGTACACACGCAGGGACGCACAGCAGAAGCGTTCAATCTTTCCGCTTACAAATTCCGCCATGCAAATAGTGAATCCGCCATGGTGCAAGCGCTTCTGGCTTTTAAAGGGAATGGGAGATGACACTCTGATTTGTTTATTGCACACCCATGACTCATTGAAAGACTAGGTACAACCCTTTTGGACCATGCGCTATCATTAAACTGGCTAAAGAGGATTCGGACACGCCCTAAGTGCACCTGCTGCATGCGCTTCAGACCATGTGCTTAGATCGTTAAAATAGGTCCCTATCTGTTTGGCTGATGATGTTTAATGTAAACGCATGCATACACACTTAAAAATAAAGGTTCCACAAGGAGGTTTTCATAGCAATGCCATAGAAGGACCATTTTGGGTTCCTCAAAGAACCTTTCAATGAACAGTTCTTAAAAGAACCATTTTGTTCTTAGTTTGAAGAACATATTAATAATCTAAAGAACCTTTTTTTGAATGGAAAATTTCCATGGAAGTCAAAGGTTCTTTATGGAGCCATTAATGCCAATAAAGAGCCTTTATTTTTAAGAGTGTAGAGATTTCAGAATTTGCTCTTTTGACTTGGGCTACTATATAACCACCTAAGATGCTAAGTATGATTATTTATTACAGTATATTTCCTTAACCGTATGTCACTGTCAGCTATGACCAAGCGATTGGAAGTTCTGGAGAACCAGTTGCTCACAAGAAAATGAAAGAGCACGTCACACAACAGCATGGAGGAGGAAGCGGCCCGCTGGGTGTGAAGGGTCCCACAATCAAAAGATCTACAGGTGTAGATGTCTGAGGCATGAGGCCAAATAGTGGACATGGCTAATATTGTTCCCTATTTATACATGATCTGTATGGTTTATAGAGAGGTATGTATTTATGACAAATTTGATATTAGCATTTATACACTAAAAGGGCAATGAAGTGTTTGGTACCACTCTGAAATATTGTCATAATTATCATGTTTGTGTTTTTTTTTGTTTTGTTTTTTGGCACCAAATTTGTATGGCTCTATAAAGCCTTACTTTTATGCACAAAAATATTACAAAAAACAATTAGTTACAGTTGACACTCTTAGAATCATTAGTTTACAGACTAATACTGATACCAAGAGAGAGAGAGATGCACTCACTTCATATTACCAAAGATATTTCCTGTCAGTGTTGTGCCTGAATATTTGAAATAGTCTGAGGAGCATGTCTGATATTTGTTAATTGTTTAACTGGACTGCAAACAGATTTTTTGACTCAAGAATGGCCTGAATGGTTTGTTAACACTAACAAGAGATTTGTGTAAACAGGGTAGTGTGTACAAGTGCCCCTTAAGATTGCAGTTTTTTTATTATTGTTATTATTGAAATGTAATTTACACATACAGAATCCAGTTAAGATACCTCAGAGTACTCTGGCCTCAGGTTTTTATGTTTTCTAGACTTTTGCAAAAAAAAAAAGCCCCATTATAAGGCTCTTATATGTGAATTCTTGTATGTTTGGATATTTCCTAATAACACTCTTTTTTTTTAACTTTTAAAGTGTGTCTGTCTTCTTTCACAGTGTGAAATAAATATGTATCCAGACTGCTGTCATAATGAAATTGATGCTGCAGTGTGTGAAGGTGGAAAGATGTCTCAAAAAATGTTCAGTCAACTAAACCCGGGAACAGGGAACATTCTGGAAAGGTTCTCTCAAAGTTATGAACAAACGTTCTTCCGGTAGCATTAATAGAACGTTAGTTTGAAGTAATTTGGCCTTTAATCCTCTGGTGCTGCTTGCGTGCTGCTTTTTTTTTCTTCAGTGATTTTATGGTACTAAATTATATTTATGGAATAGTTATGATCCATTTATACTGTTAACCACTTTTTGAGCATAGACTTGAAAATGAAATTTCCAGCTTAAACTGTCGCAAATCTTGAATGCTTTGGAGCACAGACTTAAGTTTGGTTTCTTTTTAAAGAAGACACTTGGCAGATTATCGTTAAAGTAAAAAAAAAAGTGAAAAAAAGTTTATTATTATGAAAAATGCACAAAAATACTATTTTTAAAATTTGATATGAAATATATATTTTCTAAAACACGTTTTACTCTAAAACTGTGAGAAAATCAAAGTCATAAATCTAAACAATTTGTGCCCTAAATTTGCAGTTGATATCTCAAAAAATGAGTTTTTAGTAAGATTTTGTTCGTGCACCGTACCAGACATTTCCATTAGATGAAATTCGTCTTCCATTTTTTTTTCCAATTCGGTCCGCAAACAATACAAGTGTGATTTTTTTTTTTTTTTCAGGACCATTTAACCTTTTCCAATCATGTCCATGATTTTTTTGTGTTCACATAGCAAGTGCCAAAACCTTTCTGATGAAGTAAAAAAAAATTCTTAAAAACCGAAACATACAATTCTCTGGGGAAAAAAAAAACGGACCGAACATCACCAAGAGAGTTAATAACATTACAAAAACATTAGCACAAAAATTTTATTTATACATTTACGGAAAGTTTTTTTCTCTGAAACATTTTAGTTGGACGTTTGTTTAATGTTTTTTAAATGTTACTGCTTCTGCTCATTTCAGAATGTTTAAAAATCATTCAAACATAACATTCCCTTAATGTTTGCAAAATGATAAATGGAATGTTCCCTTAACATTCACATAACGAAGAAAAAATGTTTCTAAAGTGTTTAAAAACTGGACGAAGTTTCATAAATTAATGGCAACAAGCAAAACGTTTTTGTTCCCATTATTTATATATATATATTATATATATAATCAACCAAAGGTCTTTAAAATGTTCTTTTGATCATAAAATAAAAAAGAACTGAAGCACATTCACAAATACATCTTGACACTTCAAACTTCACTATACTTTTTTATTTCTATAAGTATATATTTTGCTTTATCATAGCGTTTATCATAACGTCTTTTTTCTGAAATGTTTTGCTTGTAAAGTGAACTTGTTTGACATATGTTGTGTAGCATTAAAGTGTTTTTAAGTGTGGCTTCATGTTTTCTTGGGCCACTGAGTATTAAATACGATAATGTTTATTATTACCTGAATAACATACATCCACAATTTTTTTCAGCTGATTGATCAACATTTACATCAGCCACTGCACAATCCGAACGCAAGAGACCATTAGCATTAACATTTCAAAACAGAATCTCTCCTGATGCCAACAGACCTTTAAACATCTAAAACAATCTCTCTTATTATGTTCCATGATCTTTTCTGCATCTCCCCATAGACGTGCTAATCACTCCCAGGAATACAAGCTTCAGAACAACAAGTGTTCCTGACTGCTCTGACCTTCTGCCTGCAGATCTCAGGGGTCGCGAGACGCTCGAGTCTCTCCTGTCATCGCTCTTACTTAGACTAGACTCAGTGGAGGTCGTGAAATGTCAGGGATTCCCGCTAGTCTCAATGGAAGCATGTTAATTACTGCAGCTCAGAGTCCAATGCTCAGATGTTGAAAGGACAAATGTCTTATGTCAACAATGCTCCCTTTTGTGAATGATTGCCTTTTTAGGAACACAAACAAATGCTGAGGAAAAGGTCACAGTTTAAAAAAAAAAAAGGTTTGAGTTAATTGTTTGTTTGTTTTTTAAGAGTCATGTGATATGAAGATGATGTGAAGACAAGGTGATGCAACTTAACAGCCTTATTGGGATATTCCCTAATATTTATGACAGTCTGATATCACAGTCTATCACAATCATAGATTTGGCCAAACCAGTCAAAGCCAAAAGCAAAATAAATCCAAGGTGAATAAGTATGTCATATCATATCCTAATATGCTGCTCAAGAAATGTTTCTTATTTATTTTTTATCAAAATGTTGAAAACAGTTGTGCAGCTTAATAATATTGTTGTGGAAACTGATATATTTTTTGAGAACCGCTGATGAATAGAAACGAAATAGAAATGTTTGTATTAATGTGAATGTCTTTTTCACTTTTGATCAATTAATGCATTTTTGATAAATAGAAAATGCAAAGATGTTGATCCAGGAACATGTTGTACTTGGTGAAATCAAGTGTAGGAGGACAACTTTGTACCTTACTTACCCCTAAAAGGTGCATTTGAGTAGCCTTAAGGTACTACTATGAACTTTTATGTGTAAATAAGGTACAAAGATGTTTCTTTGAGGGTATTGCCCCAGTGAATAGCTGTTGTACCCCTAAAGATACAAATTTATCTGAGAGTATAACTATGACTCCATGTTTTCAGGTCAAAAGGTTGTCCTGGTGAGGTCATGCCATATTGCTTTAAAGGGTTAGTTCACCCAAAAATGAAAATTCTGTCATTAATCACTCACCCTCATGTCGTTCCGCACCCGTAAGACGTTTGTTCATCTTCAGAACACAAATTAAGATATTTTTGATAAAATCCGATTGCTCAGTGAGGCCTGCATTGCCAGCAAGATAATTAACACTTTCAATGCTCAGAAAGACATATTTAAAACAGTTCATGTGACTACAGTGGTTCAACCTTAATGTTATGAAGCGACGAGAATATTTTTGTGCGCCAAAAAAAACAAAATAACAACTTTATTCAACAATATCTAGTGATGGGCGAAACACTGCTTCATGAAGCTTTTTTTTCTCTCTCTCGAATCAGTCATTTGGAGTGCATATCAAACTACCAAAAGTCACATGATTTCAGTAAACGAGGCTTCATTACATCATTAGTGTTTCGAAATTTCAATTGTTCACCACTGGGGGGCGTGACTTTGGCAGTTTGATACACACTCCGAACCACTGATTCGAAACAAAAGATTTGTAAAGCTTCAAAGCTTTTTTTAAATATGTCTTTAGTAGCTTTCCGGGCATTGAAAGGAAGGTCTTACGGGTGTAAAACGACATGAGGGTGAGTAATTAATGACAGAATTTTCATTTTTGGGTGAACTAACCCTTTAAAAGAAATATTTGCTTTAATTCTTCTGACGTCACATGAGGTTAGTCATGCCATAGAGAATACCGACCTCTATTACCAAGACGGCATCCCATGGTATAAAATGAGATTTCTCGTCAGCTTCTTTCACAACAGGCTGGAAAGTCTGCAGAGGTATTGCTGTAAAGACAACTGAACTTTATTGACTCTTTGATATATTACTTTGTTGATGCAATTGAATTTTATATCGAGAATAACATTGTTCTAGACATTCTAGCAATCAGTTATGTTGATGCACAGTGTTTAACCTTCTACATTCTCTATTTTATTTTCCAGAAAGTGGTGTTATCAAAAGATGAACCTTTCACTGGTGGGTAACATCACACAACCCAAGATTTTACGGGACAGCTTGAGCACAGCGGTGGCTAAGAATGTGATAGTGGTTGGTTTGTGCATCTCCATCAACTATATCAACGGCACGCTCGTCCACACCTTCATCAAGCATGAGATCTTCACCGGAAACCCTCGGTACATTCTCTTCATTCACATGGTGTTCAACGACATGATTCAGCTGACGATTGCAGTCATTCTTCATGTGTTGAGCTACGTTGTGTTTACTATCAATGTCTCTTTCTGCTGTGTTCTATTGATGAGTGCTATATTCACAACCCTCAACACACCGCTGACCCTCGCCTCCATGGCTATCGAGCGCTACATCGCCATCTGCAACCCTTTGCGTCACGCTCAGATCTGTACCATACGTAAAACACACATCCTTATCAGTCTAATCTGGATCCTGAGTGCCATCCAGGTTCTACCAGACCTGTTCATCCTGCTGGCTATACAACCACGGACCTTCTTCTACAGCAATATCTTCTGCTACAGAGATTATCTGTTCAATAACCCATATATGGTAGAAAAGAGAAATGTTGTGTATATCATTTACATGGCATTTGTGTGGCTGACTATAGCGTATACTTACTTAAAGATCATGTTTGTTGCAAAGGCCACAAACTCGGATGCTCGCAAAGCTCGGAGTACTATCATCCTACATGGGATCCAGCTTCTGATGTGCATGTTAACGTTTGTCGGGCCCTTCCTGGACAGGCTCCTGGCGGAAATATTTCCGATGTTTATTCTGGAGATGAGATTTCTAAGTTATTTAGTAATCCAGATAATGCCCAGGTTTATCAGTCCCATTGTGTATGGCGTGAGAGATCAAACGTTTTGTAAGTACCTGAAAAGATACTTACTGTGTACAATGTTCGAGATGAAGAGAACTCTCCAACCCACAAGGAATTTGGCGAAAGTTTCTGATAAATCCATATGAAGGTTCACTATATCACAATATTGTAAAGAAACCGTTGGCTTTGTAAGCAACATTTGTGAATGAATCTGATTTGTGGATGTGTGTAAAAGAAATGAATAAATATTTACATGTGCAATGAGCATGATTAATAAATTACATACAAATGTAATGAATGAGTGAAGCTACAGAGGTGAATTGAGATCCCTGCATTGGCACGCAATATTAAACTAAGTAATCAGATGTTTAGTAATGTCTAGAATAGATCTTATCTTGTTTTGCAGTAAAACTGCTATCTTTAAAGCATATAAAGTGAAAAACAAATGATCATTTGGAGTTTATGCATGGCAGCTGTATGTAGACATAATAATAACATAAAAATTGTCAATGGAAAAAACCTTTATGAAAAAGTAAAAACACGCATACAATGCATAACTAAATCCATAGTTTCAAACTACAGATAAATAATAATCTGTAATTCTCTCATCACATATCAGATCACATACCATGTTCTATTATATGTTTTTTCTCATTATTATAATCTGTAATGTTGTGCAGATTACAATTCACATCTCAGATCAGAGACCATATTTCTGTGCCTGACCCATTACTCAAACTCCAGCTGATTTAACCTCCTTTTAGGATGTTACCTCCATATATTATATATACTGTGTGTATATATATATATATATATATATATGTGTGTGTGTGTGTGTATATATGTGTGTGTGTGTGTATATATATCAGATGCAAAAGCTGTATGTTTAGGTTCAGTAATTTCACTTTAATAGCAATTAATAGGTCATTTTCATTGCCATTAAAGTGAAATAACTGAACATAAACATACAAGCTTGATAAAAATGCTCATTTTAGAAGAAAATTTTTAGATGGCACTTAGAGGCTTTTGCACCTGAAGTCTTCATATATATATATATATATATATATATATATATATATATATATATATAAAGGCCATTTTTCCATGGCCTGCACACATATCTTGTTCTCATCCTCCAGCTGCTTCACCTTTTTCAATTTGCATATTCAAGAAACAACTGAAAACTTGTTAATTTGATTAATTAGTTATGGGGGAAAATAACACATTAAAATTATTAACGCATTTAAAGCACCTGCCCCGCCCCAGACCTATGTAGATCATGTGACATTTCATACAGTTGATAGTGACGAACATGAAACAGGGCAACCTATAGAATACAGTTAGAATGACCCTAAAATTCAAGAGTCTCATATTTATATCATATGATATAGTTAAGCAATATCACGAGTGCTGTTTTTATCCCGTGTTTTTTAGCAGGAATGCAAATGTGATATTACAACAGTTTAATAAATAAGAAGTTAATTTTTTGTCATATTTCCATTTAGACACACCTATTGTCTGTTTTTACTAAATTTTGCCAACGAAAATATTATCTGTAAAGCCAGAGCAGAAATGAAGTAAATGGCACTCTTTATGAATGGGCCACTGGCTCTGCACCACCATACCTAAACTCACTACTTCAGACTTATGCGCCCTCCAGAAGCTTGCGTTCTGCAAGTGAACGGCGTCTTGTGGTGCCATCCCAAAGGGGCACAAAATCACTCTCACGGACCTTCTCCTGGTCTGTTCCTGGTTGGTGGAATGACCTGCCACGCTCTATCCGAGCAGCTGAGTCTTTAGCCATTTTCAAAAAACTGCTAAAGACATATCTTTTTCGTCAACACTTGACCTAGTAATATAGCACTTTTTATTTATATTTTACTCTTTCTTTTTCAACTTTCTATTCTTTCTCCATCTATTTGTGTATATATTTTTAAAAAAAACCTTGCTACGAGCACTTTACTGATGAAACTGTGACTTGACACGGCACTTACGTACTGTTTTGGATTGTACTCATGTTGATTCGACTGCTTCTACTACTCTCATTTGTAAGTTGCTTTGGAGAAAAGCGTCAGCTAAATGACTAAATGTAAATGGCCATTGAATCATTGGTTCACCTGACTGATTCACTCAAAATGTGGATTCATTCAGAAACGAAACACTGCTGTGTTTTGCTCAGAGATGCACAACAGTTTGAACAAATCAAATAAATGAATGACTCAATAGGCTTGTTTGACTTGAAGCAGCGCTGCATGACCGATTTGTCATCGATTTCCCATGACACCGGCTGCTCTCTAATACACCCTTTTCATATTTCCAGGTTTCTCAGAAGCGGAAGTCGTCATAGTTTTTATAGCGGTGAATGAGAGACTTCATTAAATATATTTTTTTGTGTTTCCATTTGCGCAAATAGCAAAAGAAAACTCCACAATAGTGTTTTTACAACTTTCAAAAAGAGGAAAAAAATAGAGAGCGATTGAAAACGGCCGTCAGAAGAGAGAAAAATGTCATTTTACCATCACTCCCATAGCCGCTGTATTAGAAACACCATAGTTTAGAAACTATTTTTTTGTAATTTGATGAAAAGGTACTATAATGCTAAGTATAGTGTTATAAATGAACATACATTTAAAAACATTTGCAGGAATTATGATACTGATGACCGTTAAAACACGTCATCACAGTCCGTGAAAAGGGTCTGTCACTCTTGCGGTACTTTGATGTCATACACCGATCGGTCTGTGCAGCGCTGCTTCAAGTCCAACAAACCTACTGACTTACTCATTTAGAAATTTACTGACACTGGCAGTATCATTTCTTTAAAAACATTATTTCATATTTCCATTTAAGGTGTAGTTCACCCAAAAATTAAAATTCTGTTATCATTTACTCAACATCATGGCAGTTGAAGCCTAAAGGTTTAAGCCTTATGATTTGTTTTGTTCCTTTTTTTTCCCCAGTGTCATAACTGATGTCATCCTCTAAAATCAGAGTGTGTGAGCATTTAAAAAGCTGCCATGTGTTCACCAGTGCTGGTGCTGGCCAGACAGGGGTGAGTGCTGGGGTCTGAATAATTACCCAACTACAAGACTTTTTTTTCCATTCATTCATTCTGTGCTAACTATGAATGATATACTTTGGAGTACTGATATCTTGACTGAATAGTGACTTCTGGATGGTTGTTCATATTCAAAAGCACTGAAAACAGGAGGAAAGAAAATTAAGTTGATGGTTTTTATTTACATCACAAGGCCAAAATACAAAATATTTTATTTTATTTTATTTTGTGCTTACAGACCTGAAAGCATGATGTGAGCAATTTAGCAGATTTATGCAAAATAATTAATTATTTGTGTCTTATACAAGCATGTTATATAGGAATATCATCTTCTGCTTTTTAAAAATGTTATAACATTAATATTGAATGTTTTAATGCTATAGGTCCTCCATTGGTTTATTCAAAATGCTATATTTGGTGCATCATCAGTCATATTCATGTGCAGATTTGATAAAATGTGTCTTGAATGCAATGTAAGCCACTTTGGATAAAGGCTTCAACCAAATGAAATATATATATATATATATATATATATATATATATATATATATATATATATATATATATATTTATGTGTAAAACCCCCCAAATAATATCTTGAAATATGAATTGTTGTTACAAAAAACTCTTAAAAAAATGTATGTATATTTAAAAATATAAATATATTTGTATTTATAAATATAAATATTTGTGTAAAACCCCCCCAAACAATATCTTGAAATATGAATTATTGTTAAAAAAACTCCTTCATTTTTTAAAAAATGTATGTATATTTAAAAATATAATCTATTTGTATATATAAATATAAATATTATGAAATAAAATATTAAAAGTTGTTTTAAACTTTTTTTTAAATGATTGGCAAACTTGTATTTTTTTCTTCAGACTTATGCCCTGAGTGATGAATTCAACAGTAGGCCAACAACTCTTTGTGCGAGACACGTTCACCACGGCCTTCGTGAAGAACTTCATCGTGGTCCTGGTGTGGTTCCTTCTCAGCTACATCAATGGCAGCGTAGTGGCCACGTTCTTCAGACACCAGATCTTTTACGATGACCCTCGCTATATTCTTTTCATACATATGGTCATTAACGACGCAGTGCAGCTCACTGTAACCATCGCTCTGTTTGTGGTCAGTTACGTCTTGTATACTATCAGTGTAGGAGTGTGTTGTTTCTTCATCCTGGTGGCGGTGTTCACCACCCGCAGCACACCTGTGAACCTGGCCGGCATGGCCATCGAACGCTATATCGCCATCTGCTATCCTCTGCGGCATGCCGAGATCTGCACCGTGCGGCGCGCGTACATGCTCATAGGTATCATTTGGTTCATATCTGTGGTTCCTGACATCACTGACCTATTCGTGACCTTAGCCACAGAACCTCTGAGTTTCTTCCAAACTGCTGTTTTTTGTCTCAGGCCGAACGTGTTTAAAGACCCGGTGTTGCTGTATAAGCGGCAGGCGTTCGATGGGATTTATTTCTCGCTGGTGTTCCTCACGCTGCTGTGCACGTATCTGCGGATCGTGTTCGCGGCTCGTGCGCTCTCCACCGAGAGAACGTCCGCCAAACGAGCAACCAACACTATCTTGCTCCACGGGGTGCAGTTGCTCATGTGCCTGCTCTCTTACGTGTCCCCCAGCGTGGAGGGCATCTTACACATCATCTTCCCGGGACGCATCCTAGAAATCCGTTTTGCCAACTATCTAATTGTCTATATTTTGCCACGCTTTTTGAGTCCAATCATATATGGAGTGCGGGATAAAAAGTTCCGCAAGTATCTGAAGAGGTATTTTGTGTGCAGTCATACTAGAATAGACACAAGAGCAGAATGCAAAGATGAAGAAGATTAAATGGATTGTAAGTTTTGTAATATTATAATGTGCCAAGGGTTTGGAATCTGATATGTAACAAACTGTGTTTCTGTCTTGGCCAATGTTTCTGTCTTGGTTTAGTTTCCCCATGTATTGTTTAGTAATTTCCAGATAGGCCTATTCTAAAAAAAATCTCACTGCTAATTATTTTGAATAAATAAAATCTGAGCTTTATAATGAGATGCAAATAGACTCTCATTGTTTTTAAAGTGTAGATTTGTGCTATCCAGTTTACTTGTTTGTTTGTACACTAAAAAAAGAAAAGAAAAAAGGGTAACATTATTAATATTAACTGGTTTCATTCAGGTCAAAAATATTATTTAACATCACTGAATCACTCTAAATACATATGCCGACAAAACTAATTTTATGTTTTAAATCAGGTGGCAATAGTTCAGATTACCACATTTTACAGTGTATATAATCAATAGTTTTATCATCAATAAATAGAATATTGGATGTAAAAATGAAACCTCTTTCAATAAAGCAGAATTGTACATTTGCAAAGAAAATTCTTTAAAAACAATAAACATTTATTTAAAAATATAGGCTATATATGTAATCACATTCTAGTCACAGAAGTAGCTAATTTATTTAACGTAATAAACTGGTTATTTTTGAATCAAAACCAATAATTTCCTTTTGTGGATCATATTTAGAAAATTGTGGCCTAATATGGAAGACATCAATGGCCAAACCATTAAACCAACCTGATAACTTTAGAATTCATAAGTATGATTTTGTTTGAATTTCTATACAAACTTGTGTGAAAATATACAATTTGTAGGTAAAACATCGCACAAAGTTCAAAAAATTAGTCAGACTTGGTAAACAGATAAATACTGTTGTCAAATCCTTTTTACAATTAAGATTGCCATCTAAGGCTAAGAGTTTTTAACTTCTGCAGTTTGAGAGACTGATAAATATATGTTCCTTGCACGGGTTGCTGATCAATTACAGAATCAGGGGTTCAAGAGCGTAGCGCTGAAACCCTATTGTAATTGTTAAAATTTCCAAGGATCAGTATTCTCCCTTAAAAGTAATCCAGCAGACCAAACTGTAAGTTGTAAAGACTTGAAACTTTGAAAGCTGGTAGTACTCACACCTTCTACAACGTCACCAAGGCTCGCCCCGATCGGCCTGACAGGGGGCGCTACAGCGGCGAAAAGTACGAAATGGCTCATAACTCATTAACCGTTAGGTGTAGGCTTCAGTATCTTATATCATTGGAATCCTTGGCTCAAGATGGACTCAAGAAAATGCCTTGGATTCTAAATTTTCGGGTATTTTGGATTTTTTGAAAAACCCACTTCTGCAAACAAGTCCTAGGTTTTTGGCCCCATTGGAACCAAACCAATGCAGCGAGATTCTCTTGAGTCTGATTGTCAATATCAAAAAAAGTTGAAATCGTACGATTATGATTCACTTTTGAAGTGGGTGGAGCCACTTTTACTAAAACGGCTAAACGGAATAAGATATTTTCATCAAACTCAGCAGACCTATGTAAGAGCTCATTCTGTGATCGCGTGAAAAAGGACACGGCGACTGGCCACGTGGTGGTGCTATAACAGGAAAAAATAACTACCTACTTTGAAAATTGGCATGCAGTGTCTTCATCCAAGGTGTCATGACTGTCTATGAGGACATTGACTTATCTCAAAATACATCTCCGCCATCAGCCACTGAAGTTTGAGAATCTATCAGACAAGGTTAATTGAGGCCGATCGGAACAAAACTGGCTGGGCCAGTTCGACTCACTGCCCTAGAGGCCTGTAGGACATTCAAAGGAGATCGGCCACTGGGGTGAATCTGTTAAGTGAAATAGCTTAATTAGGGCAGTTGGAGGTTCTGCAAGGTGTACTGTATGTAAAATGTTGTAAAATGTACACCAAAATGTTGCTATGGTTACTATGTCGGTTTGTCAATTTCATGACTCACACAGAACAAAAATGTAGTGGATTCATTTCCTCCCACATTTAAATGCAGTTATCACTCCTAAAACTTTGCAGTTTGAACGTGACCACTGGTCCTCTAGCAACATGACAAACGTACTTGGTTACGAACGTAACCTCGGTTCCCTGAGATACGTAATGAGTACTGCGTGTGGGGAAAAACTCCTTTTTTCCTCAAACTGAAGCCTTTTTCAGTGTGCACAGTGTAACTGCATGGCCATTGGTTCAAACTGGAAAACTTTCTGAACCAATGACGGTGCAGCAGAGCTGCGCGAGCCTATGGTGATACAGCACACCAAAGCCCCCCAAAATGGATGGGGCGTCTGGCTATATAAGCAAGCATTTCGCCGTAGGATTTGAAGCGATGACACTGAGTCGTGCAGCCCCATGGCACGACAACTAACGCAGTACTCGTTCCGTATCTCAGGGAACCGAGGTTACGTTCGTAACCGAGTACGTTCCCTTTTGATACTTCACTCATACTGCGTGTGGAGAACGAATACAATCCCGCCGTGCATGGGAGGGAACGACTGAACCTGTCTTGGACACCAGAGGGGTCCAGAGGATAAGTAAGGAGGTCAAAGCCGTTGAGCCCTTTATGGTACACATGCTAAGGAGGGAGCTAGCTCCCTGCAATAAAGGGTATGATGACGGAGCTCTCTAGAGGCTATCGGATCATACTGAGAGGACCCGAGCGTGTAACGCCGGAACGTCCAGGTTAAAAAATCGGACAAAAGTGGACGACAAGGACCAGCCGGCCGTGTCACAGATGTCTTTGATAGAGACACCACTAGAACAGGCCCACGAGGAGGCCATACCTCTGGTGGAGTGGGCTCTTACTCCTATGGGGCAATCGAGGCCCATAGACGCGTAGCATAAAGCAATAGCGCCGACTTTCCAACGCGAGAGTTGTTGCTTTGTGACCGAAAGCCCCTTGGTGTGGCCGCCAAAGCAGACAAAGAGCTGGTCAGACTGCCGAAATGGCTGTGACCACTCGATGTAGGTCCTCAATGCCCTAACTGGGCAGAGTAAATCCAACTCTTGCTCATCCGCCAAGGGAGGTAGCGCTGAGAGGGAAATTACCTGTGCTCTGAATGGAGTCGAAAGCACTTTAGGGACGTAGCCATGCCTGGGTTTTTAAACGACCTTTCGAGTCGTTAAGCCCAAATTCAAGGCATGCAGGGCTCACCGAAAGGGCCTGCAGGTCGCCTACATGCTTAACCAATACAGTGAGAGGACGGGGGGATTCAACCTCCTAAAACCTCTTAAGAAACGCACAACAAGGCTGTTTCGCCCCACTGACTGGCCAGCGATAGGTGTGTGGGACGCTGCTATGGCTGCTACATACGCCTTGAGCGTGGAAGGGGTGAGCCCTTGTCCAGACGCTCCTGGAGAAATGACAATTTCGGAGATATGTTACACTCAACAGGGTCTTTGTTTCGAGCTGCACACCAATTGACCAAGACTGACCATTTCTGGGCATAGAGGCGTCTAGTAGACGGGGCTCTCGCCTGAGAATTGGTATTCAGCACGTCCCCTGGGAGGTTTACAGGCTCCCATCGAGGGCCCACAGGCGCAGAGCCCAGCTCCCTGGCCCGGGGTGCCAGATTGTTCTGCTCGCCTGAGAGAGGAGGTCCTGTCTCAGGGGGATTGGCCACGGGGCTTTCGTTGAAAGCCTGACCAGCTGGACGTTGTTAGACGCATCTGTCAAGATCACCATCCTTCTGGATACCGCCCCCAAGGAAACCTCACGGCTGGACCACAGAGGATTCTTCCAGGGTTTCAGGGCTGCTATACAGGCCTGATTTACCTTGACAAAAAAGCGGCCGTGCCGCCAAGCATGAGGTGGGACCGGAAGGTTTAGCCAGTATTGCAGGAGGCCGAGCTGCAACCACCAAAGTGGAAACCACTCCGCTGAAGCGCGGGGGTCTTCGGGCGAACTGCAGCGAGTAGCCTCGATTTATTATCCCCAACACCCAGCTTGACACTCCGGGGATGGCCTGCCAAGCCTCGGCCCGCGTGACAAGGGGTTGGATTAGGTCGACTGACAGACCGCTGCGTAGGGGCCTGAGCACTGACGAGGGGCCTGGCGGCGTCCTGGCAGGTACTATTCGTCCAGTCTGCTGCGCGCTGGCTCTTCAGGGAGAGCCCACTCAAAGTTCGAGTTCCTCAACAGCCTTGGAGAGGACGCAGAACAGCTCGGCGTCCATACCTGCCCTGGCGTCGATGGGCTCCAGAGACAGCAGGTGGGCAGGGTCTTTGGAGTCGCCAGCCCATTCCTCCATTTCAGAAGCCGCCAATGACATGCTGTCATCGAGCAGCTCGTCCTCAGAACCGGCAAACGCCTGGGCTTATAACTGCTCTTATAGTCTATGGTTAAACCCTCTTATCAGTGTTTTGATGTCTCGTTTCTATATAGTATATATATAGTTCTATATATATATATAGTCTATATAGTGTTAATGCACTTTTAATGTTTTGATATCTGTTTTAGTATGGCTGTACAGCAAAGTGGTCAACCACTGTTGTTTTTACTGTGCTTTACAAATAAAATTTGATTTGATTCGATTTGACAAAAAAATAAAATAATAATAATAATAATATATATATATATAATATATATATATATAACACTTTAGTCCAATTCTCACTATTAACTAGCTGCTTATTATCATGCATATTACTAGGATATCTGCTATTTATTAGTACTTATAAGCAGATATTAAGTCATTATTCTGCGTGACCATTTTCTACATCCTTTAATCCTACCCAATACCTAAACTTAACAACTACCGAACTAACTATTAATAAGCAGTAATTAGTTTATTAAGGCAAAAGTCGTAGCTGATAGTTAGTTATAGTTAATAGTGAGAATTGGACCCTAAAAGTGTGACCAAAATTTCATATTTAAAAGCTAACTTAGCATGTGTTGGTTTACACCTCTGTTTACATCCTTTTATCCCTGCATGGGAAAAACAAACCAGTGCTATGAAGTAAAATTACAAACCCCTGAAGAGTTATCTGGCATCCTCCAATCAGCTACCTTGATCTATATCACATCCATACAGTATATAAGATTCACCACAGACTGGGACTGTCAGGAAAGGCAAGGAGGCATTCTAGGTAAGAGGGGATTTGACTAACCAACATCACTATGAAGCAATCACATTACATTGGGACATATTGTGCCTTACAAGACTGGTTAATAACATTTCTTTCTTTCAGGAAACAAAAACATATCTAATTAAGTGTTCTCATTTAATTATGTAGCAGCAGCTCTGGCAATAGAAAATGTTTATTTTTTTATGTATTATATACTTGCTTATAAGACACTATAATAAATCATTATCATGCATCTCTTTTGCATGCATGGCTTTGTCTGTATTTAGCTTTACTAACTGTAAAAGATGAATGGTACAATGAAGAATGTATAGCCTATTATATTAAGTGAAGTTGTATATACTCTGTCTATAATGTGTGCTTTATCATCTCAGGTTGAGAACATGAACTCCAGCGCTGTCTCAGAGTATGGTAACTCTACTTTACTCCTTCTGAATGCCATACCACGGGACAGCTTCAGCGCTGCTCTCACTAAAAACATTGTGGCCATGCTCGTATGGCTGGCGCTCAGTGTCCTTAATTGCAGTATGGTGTCCACTTTCCGCAAGCACAGTTTCTTCTATGAAGATCCACGTTATATCATGTTTATCTGCATGGTCATTAATGATGCTGTACAACTGACACTGGTAACCGCCTTGTATGTGGTTAGTATCAAGATTAAATATGGGGCCAAAAAATTAGTCAAAAGACACTTATGCTACACTTATAAATGCCTGAATGTCACTGCATTTGATACAAAACCCTGGTGAAAAAGTACACTTCCACAATGTACTTAATGTAGTCTATTTTCACGCACTAATTTTGTACTTAATATACTAAAAAATCTTCTTTAGTACTGCTTAAGATAATCTTAAGAACATCTAAGTGTACCCAACTATGCTATTTTGAAACACCATGAGTCTATAAAAATGAAAATAAAATATATAATTAAAATATACCCTGTCCAACTCCAAATAATTATTTTGTTTTGATATTCTGTTTTTAGAAAGTTCATTTCACTGTTTTTAGTTCATTTTACTAAAAGTGAATTTAAAAAAAAATTACTTACTGATGAAGAAAATCAAGTTGAAACTCTAAAAACTTTCTGAAACAAGTTAAAGCATTTTGAAACAAATGTTAAAGCATAATGACTGTATAATTGACATGGTCTAATGTGTATATTGTTTGTGGTCCTTTTCCCTGTTCTAGGTGAGTTATGCCTTCTCAAAGATCTTGGCATCTGCCTGCTGCCCGCTGATCATGACCGCTGTGACGACCACCCGCTCCACCCCGCTCATCCTGGCCGGCATGGCCCTGGAGCGCTACATCTCCATCTGCTTCCCCCTCCATTACAGCCACATCTGCACAGTGACACGCACCATGTGGATCATTGGGTTGATATTCCTCCTGAGCTTCACTCCCCCTCTCACCGATCTCTTCATCACTGTCACCAAAGAACCACCACTGTTCTTCCACACATCCATATTCTGCGATCACTCGCTCCTATTCCGAGACCGCTCAATCTATTACAAGAACCTAGTGTTTGATAGTGTGTATTTCTCTTTTGTCTTTTTGACTTTGCTTTATACGTACTGTAAGATCATGCTGACGGCCCGTGCGGCCTCCACCGACCAGGTGTTGGCCAAGAAGGCCCGTAACACAGTGCTGCTCCATGGGGTTCAGCTGCTGCTGTGCATGTTGGCGTTTGTTGTGCCATCAATGCAGGCTCCGCTCATACAACTATTTCCGATGTATAGCCTGGAGATCCGTTATGTTAATTTTCTTCTGGTCTACATCATCCCACGATTTCTCAGTCCAATGATATATGGATTCAGAGATGAGAAGTTTCACAAGTATTGGCTCAGATACTTTAGCTCTAAAGCATGGAGAGTAAAACCAGCCCATTTCTCTCAAAAGCTTGGATGATGTTTTATTCACTGCTATGCAACATGAATGATTTGTAGTTGACGCTGATTTCTGGAGAGAGTTCATGTGTAGGAGACATTTTAACAGGCAACAAGACTTCAGAAGAAAGTGCTGATACAGAAAACATTATCATTCAGTGGAACAAATACATATAATTGTGTACTGAAGTAATGAAAAAGACATCTGACATCTGTTTGAAAAGAAATCTAAACTGTTCAACATGTTCCCTGCACACTGTGTAAATGTTGAACAATGTTTTAGCACCATTAACATTTGATTTAAATATTTGAATATAGGCCTATAAGAAAAACACTTAACTGTCCACAAAATTCATGATTTTAAAGGGGACCTATAATGCCCCTTTTCATAAGATGTAATATAAGTCTCTGGTGTCCCCAGAATGTCTGTGAAGTTTCAGCTCAAAATACCCCACAGATCATTTATTATAGCTTGTCAAATTTGCCCGTTTGGGTGTGAGCAAAAACACGCCATTTTTGTGTGTGTCTCTTTAAATTGCAATGACCTGCTGCTCCCGGCCCACTGTCCAAAAGAGGGTGGAGCTTTAACAGCTCACGCTTCGGTTGCTCAACAACAACAAAGTTGGAGAATCTTACGCAGCCAAAATGTTGATTGTCAGTAACGGTGTTCAGCCTTACATTGTTCAAACCGGAGTCGACACTGATGGAGAGACTCAGAAAGAAGTTAAAACTTTTAGAATGAAACTGGACGTTTCTGAATGGTTAGTGGATACATTTATGTAGTTGCTGTGGAGTTGATTCAACTCATCAACTAGCATGTGTCATCATGTTAATATTTTGAGCAAATCCAATGTGGAATTGACCCTCGTTTGTGAAGCAGTCCGGCGTAAAATGACAGCATGCCAACAACACTCTACTACAACAACTCTTCCTCTTCTCTAAAGCAGACCAACATGGCCTCACCCCCTTTGTTGTGTGTTTCCAGGGGCAGGGTTTATGTACATTTTAGGGTTAGCGATGTCACTAACCCAGGAAGAAGCTCGTTGTAGTCCCTACCAGCCCTTAAACTGAGAATACTTGAAAAGAAAATATCTCCCTTTGCATTGAACTTTGAGCGTCGTAACTTTACAAATGTTGTTTATGCTCTATAAGCAACATTACACACTAACTAAAATTAAAAAAGTGAAACCATAATCAACCACCCCTTTAAATTTAAATTTATATGTATATGTACCTGTATATGAGCAACGTTTATTGCTATATTAGTTACTATGTGATTTCATCAAGTACAGCATGTTCCTGGATCAATATCTTAGATTTTTTTTTTTTTTTTTTTTTTTTACATCATCTGGAACAACATTCCAATCAACCGATTTGAAGGACAAGTTTACAGTTTATGTCCAGTTAAGGCTTAAAACCAGGGTCAGGTGCTTCTACATCAGTGTTATTCACCTATCATTTCCCTCTGATTTTAGGCATAATTTATGGGCAGGGGTAGGATAGGGTTAGAACTAAATTTTCAGACAGGATTGTTGTTCCAGGATCAACAAGATATGTTGATCTAGGAACATGTCTTGGCAAAATCTCAGTGACCGTCTAATTTTAAAAGTACAAATATTCCATGTAGTTTCTCAAGTAATATGAGGTTACTCACAATACATTACATTAACATTTATGCATGTATCCAAAGTGACTTACAAAAGAGGTACAATCCTCATAGAAAAAAAAAAAGCAATCAACCAAAATGCCTAAATGAACGCAAAAAAATAAATACATAAATAAATACATAGACAGGGCATGCAATTCTTGATCAAGCTTACATCATTTTAAAGAAGCTCATTAATTCAGCCCAAATCCTCAGTTGTTCAGTTTGCCCCTTAGAGAGCACAGCAATTGCATCACCATAAGTATATACAGACTATAAAGCATTTATTTAAGGTCAGGGGCCATAGCAATACAGATTTAGATTATGCACTCTTTGTTTTGAATTTTGGAAAGTTTTACCGCAGTCTTAAAAAATGCGAATGTCTTTTCCCTTCAGATATAAATGATTAATTGTGCTTTCATAATTCTTATGTATAATCTATACTTTAAGTGAGATTCTACAACATCATACTGATAACTGAATTGTTAACATTGAGTGCTGAGACCTTATAACATATGTCAGTGTACTTACATAAGTGGATAAGTAGCTTAACCACTAGGATTCTTCAGCTATTGCAGATTACAGGATCATAAGAATGAACAGCACCGTTCAGGTGGATCAGTTTTATGACATGTTCATCAAGAACTTCATCAGTGTAGTCCTCGGGCTAATCATCAACTATATCAATGGAACATTTGTGATTGTCTTCTACAAAAATATCATTTTCTGCAGTGACCCAAGATACATTTTATATATCCATTTGGTAATCAATGACATGATTATGCTGTCAGTTTCTGTGGGCTTACAAGTCGCAACGTATGTTTTGCGCATCTTGAATGCCTCTGCTTGTTGTGTTGTGCTACTTCTTCTTAGTACAGTCACCAAGAACTCTCCACTAAATCTGGCCTGCATGTCCATAGAGCGTTACATTGCCATTTGCAAGCCACTACATCACTCACAAATATGTACAGTTCGGAGGACCTACATGCTCATCTGTTTTATATGGACTGCAGCAGCAGCACCAGCTCTGAGTGATATATTCCTCACATTGTCAAATCGACCAGCAAGCTTTTTCTCGACTGCCATATTATGCCACATGTTGTTCATTTACAACACTTGGCAACACACAGTCAAGGATACTGTGGTGAATGTTGTGTATTTGTCTTTTGTATGGACTACGTTGATTGTCACCTACTTCAAGGTTTTTTCCGCAGCGAATGCTGCAAGCGCAGATCAAGTGTCTGCTAGAAAGGCCCGGAACACGATACTGCTGCACGGAGTTCAGCTTCTGCTGTGTATGACGTCCTACATCACCCCATTCATGAGTACAGCACTTGTAGATCTATTTCCTCAGAGTCGAACAACTATTCTGTTTATTCTGTTTTTGTTGTCAAATGTTCTACCGAGGTTACTAAGCCCACTGATCTACGGGTTGAGAGATAAACAGTTTGTTGAGCATGTCAAAGTGTATTTTAGTTGCAAACAAGTAAGAATGACACAGATTGTACCAGTTAAGTAAAAAATGTTTAATATTTGTTTAATATTTAGTGATTCGATAAGTGATTTTTTTCACTCATGTGATAAATTATAAAGGATATATAATATAGATCTGAAATACTTTGTTTAGACTAGATTACCCATAAATTCTCTTCAGAACGTTTATTGAAATGTGTGCAAAATCACTCATTCAAATATCAACAGTGGCTTTTATTAGCACCTGTACTGTATATACAAAATAAACTTCAAAATTCAAAGCCTAAGCATTTTTCTGTGTTGTATTAGTTTAATCTCTTGGTTAATATAGTGAGTAACTTTATTTTTTCTATCTCTCATGTGTTTTGACTGAAAAGTGTTTTAAATAATGCTTATGGAGGTCAGTAAATAAAACTGTCTAACATAAATGGAATGTCAAATTTCAAACAACAAAAGCACTTTAAAATGTATTACAAAAAAGTCCATGTAGCCCATTAACTACATTACAAAGTTTTGCACATCCAGCTAGGTGACATCTAGTTGGGGTTAACTGAATTAAGACATGCTGTAATTATTGCTGTAAATGATTGTAGATTGTTAGTTCATGAAACCTCTATGTTAGAATACATTATAACATTAGATTTTTTTTTTTTTTTTTGATGGAATCTCATTGTTAGAATTACTGTTGAAGTATTACTGACACTGGCACTTTAAGTAGCTCCTGTCAGCCAGTTTGACGTATGATATGGTGTGCGTGCAATGAGAATGAACGCAGGTTTTCAAGGATAGCTAGAAGAATGTTTTGCCTGTGAATTATGGAGGACCAAATTACTCAAAATGAAATAACTCCATAAATAATGAGAAAAAAACAAACAAACAAAAACAACAACAATTAAATGTATGTTTATTCTGAAAAAATTAAATACTAATTAAATAATTAATTTAATTAATTACATAATTAAATAAATCAATAAATAAATGTATCTATTTATTTTGTAAAATTCCATGAAAACATCTTGGTTATGTATGTAACCCTTATTAAATTAAATATTATTATGAAAAACAGCTTTTTGAAAAAGCACATTTAATTATGAAAAAAATAGATAGTTAAACAATAATAGTGTGTGAAAGAGGATATTGTGAAATATATTAAACAATAAATGTTGTTCCCTTTCAACCGGTCACGTTCGACGTACGTCAGTAGTGACCGACGAATTGGGATATTGCCAGAGAGCCCTATCAGCTTCGAGTGAACTAAAACAAGCCAATGGACTTGGCGTGCGATATTTGCATAATGCGCACCGCCCCTGCCAGTTGGTATAAATAGGAGGCAGATGCAATCGCACTCTGTTTTTCGCTGAGGAGACAACCTTGAATCTGCAGCGAGGCACCGTGCGCCAGTGCCCGGGAAGAGGCAACTCCTCTAGTGGAGTAAGCTTTTAACCCAAGCGGGCAAGGCTGATAAGCCAAGGCGATGGCATCCACTATCCAGTGAGCCATCCTCTGCTTGAAGACAGCCTTTCCCTTCTGGTGGCCTCCGTAACAGACGAAGAGCTGATCTGAGGTCCTAAAGCTTCGCGTTCTATCCACGTACAGGCGCAGAGCGCGGACCGGACAAAGCAAAGCCAGGGCTGGGTCTGCCTCCTCCAAAGGCACTTGCACTCAGCACTTGCAGGTTTACTACCTGATCTCTGAAGGGAGTGGTAGGAACCTTGGACACATATTCAGGCCGGGGTCTCAGGATAACGTGAGAGTCACTGGGCCCGAATTCTAGGCACGATTCGTCGACCGAAAATGTGTGCAGGTCCCCTACCCTCTTGACCGAGGCCAATGCAACCAGGAGGACGGTCTTAAGGGACAGTGCTTTTAACTTAACTGACTGCAAAGGCTCGAAGGGATGACCCCGGAGAGATGCAAGTACCAGGGAGAGATCCCAAGAGGGTATAGAGGAAGGGCGAGGCGGATTCAGTCTCCTCGCCCCCCTCAGGAACCTGACGATCAGGTCGTGCTTCCCCAACAACTTACCTTCAACTGCACCGTGATGTGCGGCAATGGCGGCAACCTTGAGGGTGGAGGGAGACAGCCTTTGCTCCAAGCCCTCTTGCATGAAGGAAAGCACAGACCTGACCGAACATGATCGGAGGTCCTCTCTGTGAGAGGAACACCATTCGACGAACAGGTTCCACTTCAACGCATAGAGGTTCCTAGTGGAAGGAGCTCTAGCGGAAGTGATAGTGTCTACAACCGACTGGGGGAGATCACTTAGAACCTCCGCAGCCCGTCCAGGGACCACACATGGAGTTTCCACAGGTTGGGACGCGGGTGCCAGAGGGTGCCCCGTCTCTGAGTCAGAAGGTCCTTCCTCAGAGGAATGGGCCAAGGAGGTGCTGTCGCAAGACCTGCTCCTTGTCCTCCCTGACTTTGCACAGGAGCTGTGCAAGAAGGCTCACTGGGGGAAACGCATATTTGCGTAGGCCCCGGGACCAGCTGTGTGCCAGAGCATCCATGCCGAGCGTGCCCTCGGTCAGGGAATAAAACAACTGGCAGTGGGCAGTGTCCAGGGAGGCAAACAGATTTGTGCGGCCCCCGAAATGCTGCCAAATCAGCTGGACCACCTGGGGATGGCTGCCATGAGAGCTCGTCGGCTGCAAGGTTGAGCATGCCTGGGACATGAATGGCACGAAGTGACCTTAGATGCTTCTGACTCCATAGCAAGAGATGGCGGGCGAGTTGCGACATGCAACGGGAGCGTAGACCACCCTGATGGTTGATGTACGCAACGGCCGCAGTGCTGTCCGAGCGGATCGGTACGTGCTTGTCTGTCAACAGCTCCTTGAAGCGGCCCAGTGCAAGATGTACTGCTAGGAACTCGAGGCAATTGATATGCCAATGCAGTTGAGGCCCCGTCCACAGACCTGATACTGCATGCCCGTTGTACGTGGCTCCCCACCCGGTGGCAGAAGCATCTGTGTACACCACAGCATGCCTGGACACTTGTTCGAGGGGAACTCCTGCCTGCAGGAACAAAGGGGTCCGACCACTGAGTGAGGGTGCAACGGCAGTTTGGTGTCACGGGGACACGGAACGTACTGCACTACCACGCCCATCTTGGGACTCGGCCGTGGAGCCAGTGCTGAAGCGGCCTCATATGAAGCAATCCAAGCGGCGTGACCGCGGCTGCGGATGCCATATGCCCCAGAAAAAATTTGAAAAAATTTCAGTGGGGCCGCTGTCCTGCACTTGAGCGTACTCAGGCAGTTCAACACTGATTGGACATGCTCCTGGGGGCGAGTTTACTCTTGTCCCAGTTGACCCGAAGACCCAACCGGCTGAGGTGAGCTAACACCATGTCCCTGTGTTCGCACAACTGCTTTCGTGATCTGGCCAGGATGAGCCAGTCGTCAAAGTAGTTGAGGATGTGAACGCCCTGTTCCTTGACCGGAACAATGGCTGCCTCCGCAACCTTCGTAAAGACGCGGGGCAACAGGGTCATCCCGAAGAGTAGGACTTTGTACTGATATGCCCGACCCTCAAACGCAAACCGTTGGAAGGGTCTGTGTCGAGGCAGAATCGAGACATGAAAGTACGCGTCCTTCAGGTCGATCGCTGCGAACCAATCCTGGGGACGGATGCATTCGAAAATGCGTTTCTGCATAAGCATCTTGAACGGCAGCCTGTGAAGGGACCGATTCAGGACACAGATCCAGGATTGGCCATAACCCACTGCCTTTTTTGAGTACAATGAAGTAGGGGCTGTAAAACCCTGACTTCATATCGGCTGGAGGGACCGACTCGATTGCATCCTTCGCCAGGAGGACAGTAATATCTGCCCGGAGAACACGCGAGTGTAGTTGACACCCCTGAACACCGGGGGATGCCCTTTTGGCATTCCATATTTGGTACTAAAAGGCTTCCATACTGCCAAGTTTTTCATGCACGTTTGGGCTAAAGACAGGGGGCGGGGCAAGGCGAGTATGCGAGTATGCGTGACACTACGCTCCCAGGGGCCCAATGGCACACGGCGCTCTGAGCGCTCAAGCCCTTACGAGAAAGGCAAGACGAACAACGCGCCGACGTGGGCATGCTCTCATGAGGGAACATGAACCACCCACAAACACAGTCTCAGCACGTTAAGCACTTCTTTTTTTTAGGTTGGCTCTGAAACGAAAGACAGAGTGCAACTGCATCTGCTTCCTATCTATACCACCTGGCGGGGGCGTTGCGCATTATGCAAATATCGCACGCCAATTCCATTGGCTTGTTTTAGTCACTACTGACGTATGTCGAACTTGACCGACTGAAAGGGAACAACATTTATTGTTTAATATATTTCACAATATCCACTTTCACACACTATTATTGTTTAAATATCTATTTTTTTCATAATTAAATGCGCTTTTTCAAAAAGCCGTTTTTCATAATATGCTGAATTTACGAATGACGCCTATTTGACGAATCATGCATTTCCAAAGCACAATTTTCCCAAAGATTCTTTTCATAATAATAGAGGACATTTCACAAATGCCAATCAACAGACAGTGGCCGGTGCTTGGTGCTAATTGGCTAATCCTTTCGGATGAATTACTTAGATCTAGTAAGGTGAACTGAAAGATTGGAAACTAATATTTACAGGCGACTGAACGCAGAGTTCTTGTAGATGAGTAGTTATGTGACGGACGTAATTTGCTTTATACGTACTGTAAGATCATGCTGACGGTCCGTGCGGCCTCCACCAACCAGGTGTTGGCCAAGAAGGCCCGTAACAGTGCTGCTCCATGGGGTTCAGATGCTGCTGTGCATGTTGGCGTTTGTTGTGCTGTCCATGCAGGCTCCGCTCATACAACTGTTTTTGATGTATAGCCTAGAGATCCGTTATGTTAATTTTCTTCTGGTCTACATCATCCCACAATTTCTCAGTCCAATGATATATGGATTCAGAGATGAGAAGTTTCACAAGTATTGGCTCAGATACTTTAGCTCTAAAGCATGGAGAGTAAAACCAGCCCATTTCTCTCAAAAGCTTGGATGATGTTTTATTCACTGCTATGCAACATGAATGATTTGTAGTTGACGCTGATTTCTGGAGAGAGTTCATGTGTAGGAGACATTTTAACAGGCAACAAGACATTAGAAGAAAGTGCTGATACAGAAAACATTATCATTCAGTGGAACAAATACATATAATTGTGTACTGAAGTAATGAAAAAGACATCTGACATCTGTTTGAAAAGAAATCTAAACTGTTCAACATGTTCCCTGTGTAACATTTCTCATCCGACAGCACATAAATCACAGGCGGACACGGAGAACTGAGTTTCATGCGTTGTTTACTGTAACACAACAAGGAGACATGGAGAAACATATCCTTTGGCGATAGTGGGCATTTACACTCATATGCATCACCTCTCCGCATCGGATAAACTTCTCTGCTGTTGCTTTAAACAAACACCTGAACGCGACACATCTGTCTCAATAGAACAGTTTTAACAGTCAAGATTCAAACAAATAAACATACCTGTAACACAACAAGGAGACAAGGAGAAACATATATCCTTTGGCGATAGTGGGCATTTACTGTCATATGCATCTAAAAGAGCAAAACAAATTAAAGATTCACCTGTGTTTGATTCAAAAAGATGGTGTCAGCCATGCAACGCAAATGGTGAGCAAATTTCATCTAAACTCTACAAAGTTCATCAAATACAATCACAGTCACTTAACATTTTGTTTCACAACAAAAAATGTTCACAACATTTTGTTTTTGTTCACTGAACTTCAATCTTAATATTATTTGTGAAATTAACAAGTACTAAGTTGCAAAGAAATCTCATTTCACCGGAGCAAATTTTACCTACCACCCCTCAGCATCGGATACACTTCTCTGCTGGGAGTGGGGGCGTAGTTTCACAAGCAAAGACAAGCCTAAAATCAAGCCCAAAATCAAAAAGCCACAGATCATTTATTATAGCTTGTCAGATTTGCCCCTATTTGGGTGTGAGCAAAAACATGCCGCTTTTGTGTGTGTCCCTTTAAATGCAAATGAGTCGTTCGCTTTCCAGAAGAGGGTGGAGCTTTAACAGCTCACGCTTTGGTTGCTCAACAACAACAAAGCTGGAGAATCTCACGCAGCCAAAATGAGGATTTTCAGTAACATTTATATATGCATATGTACCTGTATATGAGCAAAGTTTATTGCTATGTTAGTTGCTATGTGATTTCACCAAGTACAGCATGTTCCTGGATCAATATCTTTGATTTCAACATCATGTGGAACAACATTCCAATCAACCAATCAGATTTGAGGGACAAGTTTACAGTTTATGTCCAGTTTAGGCTTACAACCAGGGTCAGGTGCTTCTAGATCAGTGTTATTCACTTTTCCTTATTCACCTATTCACATTTCCCTCAGATTTTAGGGATAACTTCTGGATAGGATAGGGTTAGGACTAAATTTTTCGGACAGGATTGTTGTTCCAGGATCAACAAAATATAGAAACATGACATGATCCAGAAACACATCTTGGCAAAATCTCAGTGACCGTCTTCTTCTGTGAAAGTCTTTGTGTACGTTTTTTACCATTTACTTAAATAGTCCCGAAAGTTTCAGTAAATGAACGCAAAAAATACATAGACAGGCTCACGTCATCTTAAAGAAGCTCATTAATTCAGCCCAAATCCTCAGTTGTTCAGTTTGCCCCTTAGAGAGCACAACAATTGCATCACCATAAGTATATACAGACTATCAAGCATTTATTTAAGGTCAGGGGCCATAGCAATACGGCAGGTCAGATTATGCACTCTTTGTTTTACCGCACTCTTAAAAAATGTGAATGTCTTTTCTCTTCAGATATAAATGATTAATTGTGCTTTTATAATTCTTATGTATAATCTATACTTTAAATGACATTGTAGAACTTCATACTGATAATTGAATTGTTAATATTGAGTGTTGAAACATTACAACATATAACCACTAGGATTCTTCAGCTATTGCAGATTACAGGATCATAACAATGAACAGCACCGGTAAAGTGGATGAGTTTTATGACATGTTCATCAAGAACTTCATCAGTGTAGTCCTCGGGCTAATCATCAACTATATCAATGGAACATTTGTGATTGTCTTCTACAAAAATATCATTTTCTGCAGTGACCCAAGATACATTTTATACATCCATTTGGTAATCAATGACATGATTATGTTGTCAGTTTCTGTGGGCTTACAAGTCACAAAATATGTTTTGCGCACCTTCAGTGTCTCTGTTTGTTGTGTTGTGCTACTTCTTCTTAGTACAGTCACCAAGAACTCTCCACTAAATCTGGCCTGCATGTCCATAGAGCGTTACATTGCCATTTGCAAGCCACTACATCACTCACAAATATGTACAGTTCGGAGGACCTACATGGTCATCTGTTTCATATGGACAGCAGCAGCAGCACCAGCTCTGAGTGATATATTCCTCACATTGTCAAATCGACCAGCAAGCTTTTTCTCGACTGCCACTTCATGCCACATGTTGTTCATTTACAACACTTGGCAACACACAGTCAAGGATACTGTGGTGAATGTTGTGTATTTGTCGTTTGTATGGACTACGTTGATCGTCACCTACTTCAAGGTTTTTTCCGCAGCGAATGCTGCAAGCGCAGATCAAGTGTCTGCTAGAAAGGCCCGGAACACGATACTGCTGCACGGAGTTCAGCTTCTGCTGTGTATGATGTCCTACATCACCCCATTCATGAGTACAGCACTTGTAGATCTATTTCCTCAGAGTCGATCAAATATTCTGTTTATTCTGTTTTTGTTGTCAAATGTTCTACCGAGGTTACTAAGCCCACTGATCTACGGGTTGAGAGATAAACAGTTTGTTGAGCATGTCAAAGTGTATTTTAGTTGCAAACAAGTAAGAATGACACAGATTGTACCAGTTAAGTAAACAAGGAAAAGAATATGTTTAATATTTATATTTGATATTTGGTCATATTAAGTGATATTTGATGTGATTTTTTTTTCACTCATGTGATAATTAATTAAAAAAAATATAATATAGATCTGAAATACTTTGTTTAGACTAGACTACCCATAAATTCTCTTCAGGACGTTTATTGGAATGTGTGCAAAATCACTCATTCAAATATCAACAGTGGCTTTTATTAGCACCTGTACTGTATAGAAAATAAACTTATTAAATTCCAAGCCTAAGCATAAGTTTCTAGCCCATTTTCTGTGTTTTATTAGTTTAATCTCTTGGTTAACATAGTGAGTAACTTTATTATTTCTATCTGTCATGTGTTTTGCCTGAAAAGTATTTCACAATGCTTATGGGGGTCAGTAAATGAAACTGTCTAACATAAATGGACTGTCAAATTTATTACAAAAAAAGTCCATGTAGCCCATTAGCTGCATTACAAAGTCCTGCACATCCAGCTAGGTGAGTAGTTGGGTTAACTAAATTAAGATATGCTGTAATTATTGTACATTGTTATGAAACATCTACGTTAGAATGCATTATAACATTAGATTTTTTGTTGTTGGAATCTTATTGTTAGAATTATTTTTGAAGTATTACGGACACTGGCACTTTAAGAGACTCCTGTCAGGCAGTTTGACATATGATACTGTGTGCGCACGATAGCTAGAAGAATGTTTTGCCAAAGCCCCTGGAAGGCAAGCCTGCAACCTTTAGCCAAAAAAGCATAACAGCTAATGCTAACGCTCCGGCTGTGGCGGTACTGGTGGTACGCAGGAAAGGACACCAGAGGCCATACACAGAGGTGCCGCACGTGATTAAGTTAGCCGTTACGCTATCTCCAATGGTAAGAGATACAGACCCTCTCATCTCCTTATAATATACAATCTCTGGTTTTGCCCGCAAATAGTTATTTACTGAGGAAGTCATTTACTTGATGTCGGGGTTGGATGGCTGTGTATTTTCAAGATACAGTTTAGTATATTTATGAGAGGCAACTCGTTCCGTTCCATATTAATCAGTTATTGTTTAAATATTAAATATATATAAATCTAATCAAATGGAAGCTGCTGTGGAAAAGAGTGACTGGATCAAAATTCTTCGCAAGGCACAGCTCATATCTCCGTGAGTAACCAGAAACCAACATGAGAAAACACATCACACAAGACAAGTACATGCAGTCCTTAGTGACAATATTTGATCCACTGTATAGAGCAATACTCTAATGGAATTAGTGGACTAAAGTCAGTTGCACCTCGACTTTCTTCCAAATAACGCACATTTTATTCATAATATTATAAATACAGGTCACCAAGGTGAATTGGTTTAGTCTTGACTTCTGGTCGTGAGTGACAGTGTTGGGGGGATGGGAAATCTGTTGATTGTCAAGTGCCAAATAAACACAGAGATGGACAGGAAAAGGTCAAAGCCATCAGGTGCCCAATTTAGAAAAAAAAAAAGAAAAGAAGAGGAGAAATGAGCAAAAGATAAAGCTATGCAACTATGTTCTCTCTGTATGATTATTACGGTATCAATGTCATGAAGGGCTAATGTTAACTGGTGGGTATAACTCTTAAGTTTGTTAGCCTTTTTGCTATGATGCTTGCTATGCTTATACAACAATAAATCGGATTTAACTCAACAAACACCAGATCTAATTTCACCATAATATTGTGCTTTGCAACAAAACTGTTCAAAAAAAAAAGTTCAGTTATTATTTATTTCTGTTCTTAGTGCAATAGTGTAAAAATTAGATTCTCTTTAGTGTGTTTTCACATTTGTGTGATGGTTGTGCTATTTAGAATATTCTATATTTTATTTGTCTATTATTCTTAATATTTTATATTATTGTTCCTCTCTGCTCGTTACATTTTTTTATATATCTGATTGTATACATTTTTGCCACATTTATGTATATAGTGTATATTTATTTAAGTTCTGATAACTTATACTGTCATATTTTGTGGCCAATGAACCTGGGACTCCGGGGTGACAGCCAGACCTTTTGTCCAGGTTGGTATGTGGGGGCATTGGAGCGGTGAAGGTCTGCTGTCATCCTGCGTCTGCATAGGGCTCGCTGAAGCTGGTGATGAGCGGAGTCCCAGACCCTCTCGCTCTCTCAGAACCAGTAGTTGACTGATGGTATATCCGATGGTTCCCCTGACCAGGGGAACAGTGGGGGTTGGTAGCCGAGCACGCACTGGAAAGGGGTGAGTCCAGTAGAAGGCTGTCGCAGGGAGTTCTGTGTGTACTCGGCCCAACCCAGGTACTGGCTCCAAGAGTCCTGGTGGCTGTGACAAAAGTTATGGAGGAAGTGACCAATCTCTTGGATCTTCCTCTCCATCTGCCTGTTCGACTGAGGGTGGTATCCTGAAGAGAGGCTGACGGTCACACCTAGGAGTGAAAAGAATGCTTTTCATACCCGAGAGATGAATTGTGGTCCTCTGTCCGAAACAATGTCCTCGGGGATTCTGAAATATCTGAAGACGTGATAGAACATTATTTCTGCAGTCTCCATAGCAGTGGGTAGTCCTTTTAGTGGGATCAGATGGCAGGATTTGGAGAATCTATCCACAATTACGAAAATGCAGGTGCAGTTATTGGAAACGGGAAGGTCTGTGATGAAGTCCACTCCTAGGTGTGACCAGGGTCGATTGGGAACGGGCAGAGGAAGGAGTTTGCCGGATGGTAGATGGTGAGGGCTCTTCGAGATGGTGCATTCCTTACACCCCTGCATGTACCTTCTGATGTCCGATGCCATATTCGGCCACCAGAAGCGCTCTTTTAGCAGCGAGAGGGTTTCATTGACCCTCGGGTGGCCAGTGCCTAAAGATGTGTTGGCAGTGTGGATGAGTGGAGTGCACTGTGCCCTGCTGGTGTATTGCAAGCCTGGAGGACAACCCGGCGGAATGTTGGTGGAGACACTGGAGGAGGGCATGGTTTCCTCTGACCAAGAGATGGGGCTGACGATGAGCGTTTCTGGGAGGATGGTTTCGGGTTCCTCATGGCTTTCCTCCGGAGCATGTAGTCGGGACAAGGCACCTGCCTTAACGTTTCTGGAACCAGGACGATAGGAGATAGTAAAATTGAAGCGGGTGAAGAATAAAGCCCAGCGTGCTTGTCTCGGGTTGAGTTTCTTAGCCACTCGAAGGGGTGTTTGGCTCCCTCCAGCCAATGCCTCCACTCTTCTAGGGCCAACTTGATGGCTAGAAGTTCCCGGTTGCCTATATCGTAGTTAACTTCCACCGGGTTGAGCTTGCGGGAGAAGATCACGTCAGCGGTGGAGTCCTCCAGAACCAGCAGATGTAGTTCTTCCACATGCAGGATGCCCACTTGTAGTTGTAAGGGACCGATGACTCAACGTACTTGCTTCCTGCTGAGGGGTTTGCCTGTTATAGAGTTAATCTGGTAGGTGGACGGTGTGGCCGAGGTCTTGCATTGGAGCTGACGGCAGAGGGCGCCAGAGATGAAGTTGCCAGCTGACCCAGAATCGAGGAGTGCAACAACTGGAAGAGAAACATCAGCAGCAGTAAGGTTTACAACAGTGGTGAGTGGTTTCATCTTCTTTATGGAGGGAATGATGGCACTCACCATAGGATGAGGAGGCTGAATTGGGCATGTGGAGATTACATGCCCCGGTGCACCACAGTAGAGACACAGATTCTGGGTCAGCCGCCTCTGCCCTTCAGCAGAAGAGAGTCGAGAGCTGTCCAGTTGCATGGGCTCGTGAGCTGGTTCTGGAGGGCTGACGGATTCTGGTTGACGGAGGGAGATGTTGGAAGTCGACTGTCCCTGGTGTTCTTCGAGACACGACTGCATACGAGTGGCGAAGCGTATGGAGAGTTGAATGTTGAAAGTGTTCTAGTCCGATGGAATCCTCATATGCAGTGAGATGCAACCGCACTCAAGGGTCCAATCCTTGACAGGAAGTTGTAATTAAGGCTTGCTCATTCCAACCACTAAAGGCAGCTAGGGTTCTGAACCGAAGGGCGTATTTGTTCACAGTTGAAGTTCCCTGCTTCAAATTGTACAATTTTTCACCAATTGATGAATCCCAGGCTGGTTTCCCAAAGACTTCCTTGAAGTGAGCTACAAAACTGGAATAGGTCTGAGTAACTGGGTTATTTTGTGACCAGATGGAATTGGCCCATTGCAGTGCTTTGCCGTTAAACTGTGAGATCAAAAAGGCTACCTTGGAGGTTTCTGTGGGGAACAAGTGTGGTTGCATCTCCAGGAACAGCAAATATTGCAGGAGGAAACCGTTGCAATCCTCCGCCGAACCAGAGTAGGGCGCCGGCTTGGCCATGGGACTGGCGAACACAGCTGGTGAGGAAGTGGCGGTGGCGTTGACGGAGGTGATGGCTGGTGGTGGAGATGGTGAATCCGAGGTGAGTGCTCGACGTAGAGCGTTGACAAGGTCTTGAAACGGGTCTGGGTGGCTCATGCTGGTGTTTATACGGTCTTGGTCCGGTCTTCTGTTACAATACAGAAGGGTCAGAGACTTGAGATAACAGTTATGGTAGTTTATTAAACACACAGCAGTAGTGACAGACGTGCAGGTGAGTATAAGTGAACACTTGATGTAGAATGAAGGGTGGTAAAGGTAAGATACTGTCTTTTGTGTTGATAGGGTAGATGATCCATGGTAAAGGAGACGAGGAGTAGTGCTGGAGAAGGGAAACACTCACACACAAACAGGAATCGCACGAGGAGACTTGGAGACGCTGGAGACGCTGGAGACAGGTAAGTAGGTAGCAAGGAGTCCTTGAGGTAAGCATGAAGATAACACTAGATGCAAACGAGACCAGACAATGACTGGTGGTGTGTGAGTGTCTTATATATAATGGTGATTAGCATGGAGATGAAGTGCAGGTGCGGATGGTTAGTACTCTGGTGAGGGAGTGCGTTGTGATTGGATGGTGTTGGAGTCTGGCGTGTCTGTGACAGCTGTTCACAAAGCACACGTTTGCCAAACAAAAAAAAGAGTTATATAAAATATGTCTTTCATTCCCGTTTGAAACTGAACTTAACCGCAACACCTTCAAACCAGTGGCATGCAGTGTTCTGAAATGAGGAAGCAAAGTCCTCAGCTTTTTATAAATCAAATGTAAATTCATGTCTCAGTTACACTTAATGTTGTCACATTTTCCTGGTTAAATAAACGTTACCTAGGCTACACTATCAAAAAGAAAGAAAAAACAAATACAATTGCATGCTGTCCGAGAGTCTCTTCTGTCTCATGGTGTTTCTCATGTGTGTTTTCAGTCGGCGCAAGCAAGAAAATTTTCTTTCACACGATGCAATGTTCCTCAGCACAGTCAAGAATAACTTAAAGACGTTGCCAATGTTTACTAGACTGTAGACTAGCTTTGAATCTCTGAGCAGTGAGTTTTTCTTGCTTGTGCCCTGAACAAGCCATTCATGTGGACTTGGATCTCGCTCAGGACGCGCTGTCTGTGGAGGCCTGACTCAAGCCCAAAGTATACTTTGGCCGTCCGCGTTCCGTGCCGGTCCACGCAAACTGACAAGGTTAACGGAGGCCGTTTGGAACGGCTTGTTCATGGCCCTTGAGGTCTGTGCGAAATTTGAAAAGAATCGGCCACCAGGTGGCACTATCATGTTTTACGGCTTATATATCACGCAGTGTTTCACACATACACAAAATCATGTTAGATCTCCTCGTTCTGAACAATTTTGCCTCAAGAACCACTACTGTCCATCAAATCGTTTGTTAAATTTTGAGATTATTTAAAGAAACTACTTTTGTGAACTAGTTAATTAAATCTGATTAAAGGAGGTTAATTAAAGGAGGCACCATCATTTCCACTGTATTCCTGTTTAATGTCTGTCTCAATATTACCAGCACGTTCACTCTTTCTCCCTCTCTCTCTCCCTCCCCACTCCCTTCTTTCTCCCTCGCTGACTCCTCTTCCTCATCTAAAGTATTTAAACCTGTCAGTTTTTACATCTCGAGGCAAATCAGTCGACTATGCAAGGTGAAAAGGTAAGCGCTCTTTTTTTTAACACATACTTTTATGTATGTAATATGTTGTATTTACCAATTCATTTGTTGCCAATAGCTTCTCGCTCTTAAATATTCTGTTAAAAGTGTATCCGTTTTATTTTCAGATCAAATGACACAAATGGAAAATATTCATCTTACTGCTTGATGGACTTCAGAAAGTTGTGGACATCATTTGGAGGAAAAACAAAAACAAGTAAAAAGCCAAGAAAAAGTATTTTCACATATAAGAGTCACAGAACTTTATGCCAGTGCAAAAGAATAATGAATTCTACAATGTTTCAGTACACCACAGAAGACAGATATGCAGAAGCTTTTGCTAAAAATTTCACCACTGTTCTTGTTGGGGTCATAGTTAACTGCATCAATGGAATATTTGTTTTCACGTTCTTCAAGAGTTCAATTTTCTACAATGATCCGAGATATATATTATATATTCATATGGTTATCAATGATATGCTCATGGTTTTTTTCAGTGTAAGTCTTGTTGTGATGGCTTATGCATGGCCAAAGGTTCCTCTCCCGTTCTGTGTCACACTGCTAATAATAGCCTCAACAACTCATAAGAACACTCCTCTGACTTTGGCCGGTATGGCCGTTGAGCGTTACATTGCCATCTGCAAACCACTGCATCACCATCAGATTTGCACAGTGCGCAGGACGTACATCCTTATCACTCTGATTTGGGGTGTAGGAGTTTTACCTGGATTGGCTGATTTGATTCTTCTTTTAATTGTTCGTCCTTTATCTGTTTTTACAACAAATAGTCTCTGTAGTACAACTAATGTGTATAGCACACCATACCATGAAGACCAGAGCAAACTTACACATGGTATTTATACATCTGTTGTGTGGGTAATTCTTGTATTCACATACTGTCGAGTGCTGATTGCGGCCAGAAGAGCCTCCGCTGATAAATCCTCAGCAAAAAAGGCCCAAAACACCATCCTGTTACATGGAGCACAGCTTCTGCTCTGTATGCTGTCCAACATTACTCCTATTATAGACAAGATTTATGGTCAACTTGTACCTACTCTACGGTCAAAAATCACCTTTTTCAATTATCTTCTTACAAACTTATTACCACGACTACTTAGCCCCCTTATTTATGGTGTTCGAGATAAACATTTTTTGAAATACATGAAAGGACTTTTTTCGTGTAGGTTACTTAATGTAAAAGTTGAGTCAACCAAGCATTGAGCTAAATAGGTATCATCATTTAAGCATCATTATTTTGTTTGTAGCATTTAAAAGACTGTTCTACATTTTACAAATAAACAAGCATTGTCTCTCAAAAACATACTTGTTTTATGGAATATATCAATTGTGAAATTACATCCGAGTGGCTTTATTTCTTATTTTACTGTAGGCTATCTTTTTTTTTTTTTTGGATACATAAAAATTAGTTTATTAATAATTTATTGTATGGATGTCAGGAATTATGTTTTCATTTGCAAAGCAATATGTTTTGGGGCAATTTTCTTCCCTGTAACACTTAAAACATAAATAAAAATGTCTAAAAACATTTTTAAAATATTTTTTATTCTTGGATGCACACTGTATACATATGTCTTAATAGCCTGATTAAATACACAATTTGTATACATTATGGTGCGAACATTATAGTACAGAAATACCTAACTTGACAAAATATAAACTTGTCAAAGTTTCAGATATACTGTATATGTCCTTTACACAGGACAAAAAGTATCTTTCTTGTAAAATATCATAGGCCACTTTGAAGACCCACCTAACATTTTCCCAAAATGTTTATTGATAATCTGTTTGAAAAACAATTGATAATAAAAATAATATGCTTAATTCTTCTCTCATATAATTTTTTTTCTCATTTAACTTAGGAAATTTAAACCCAAACATAAGCAGCTTCATATTGAAGTGTAGATTGCTCATTGTATCAGTTTTATTAATATGGTTGGTTTTGCTCACTCACTGTCTCTCGACCTTCCATCCCTCCCTCCCTCGCTTTTTTTTTTTTTTTTTCAGATGTGTATATAAACTGGTCAGTTCACTTCTGAAGTAAAGTAAACTGGATTAAGCAAACTGTTTCTTTACTTAAATTTACAATAATAGATCTATATTGCATGCTCTACAAAAATCATATCCTTTTTCCATATCAGGTGACACTTGAAAAAATCTTTGGGATATCAACTTCGTTCTTGATGGACATTGGACGTTCAGTGATATCTTACAGGGAAAACGAGCCACAACAAAAGAAAAAAATCCTAATAGGATTTTGAGTCACTGAATTGCACCAAGTGCACAAGGACAATGAACTCTACAATGCTTCAAAATAGTGACAGATTTGTGGATGCTTTTGTTAGAAATTTGGTCCTTGTTCTTTTTGGGATCACAATTAACTCGATCAACGGATTGTTTGTGTTTACATTCTTTAGGAGTTCAATTTTCTACAATGATCCGAGATATATATTATATATTCACTTGGTTATCAATGATATGCTCATGGTTTTTATCAGTGTTATGCTTTCGGTGTCGGCTTATGCATGGCAAAATGTACCTCTCCCGTTCTGTGTCACACTGCTAATAATAGCCTCAACAACTCATAAGAACACTCCTCTGACTTTGGCCGGTATGGCCATTGAGCGTTACGTTGCCATCTGCAAACCACTGCATCACCATCAGATTTGCACAGTGCGCAGGACGTACATCCTTATCTCTCTGATATGGGGTGTAGGAGTTATACCTGGTTTGACTGACTTGATTGTCATTTTAATTGTACGTCCTTTATCCATCTTTACAACGGGTATCATCTGTAGCTCAACAAGGGTGTATAACACGCCATACCATGAAGAACTGAGCAAAGTTATGTATGGGCTTTACTCATCTGTTGTGTGGGTAATTCTTGTATTCACATATTGTCAAGTGCTGATTGCGGCCAGAAGAGCCTCCGCTGATAAATCCTCAGCAAAAAAGGCCCAAAACACCATCCTGTTACATGGAGCACAGCTTCTGCTTTGTATGTTGTCCTACATTGCTAGTATCATAGACAAGATTTCTGCTCAGTTTTTCCTAGCTGATCGGACAAAAGTGCCCTTCATTAATTATCTTCTAACAAACTTATTACCACGACTGCTTACCCCACTGATTTATGGTGTTCGAGATAAACTTTTTTACAATCACATGAAGGGGCATTTTGCATGTAAATTACTAATTGTAAGGGTTGAATCAACCAAAAAATGAGCAAAAAAAGCCTCTCAATCTTGCTTCCCCCCCTTTATTTACTCTCTGCTGAAAAACAATGCTATTCTTTAAGAAGTTCTTGAATATTAGACCTCTTTGGTAATATAATATATAACTATATATTTTTAGTGCAATCATAAATTATGAAATAAAAAAGCATCAATATATTGTTTATAACAAACTGTGGTTATAATATACATTAATAGAGATGTGTTTGAAGAGTTTGGTTCCAAAACGCTATAAATCCATTTTGATTAATTTGAGTAAAAATGTGTTTTCTTTACCAAGAAAGCAGCAAGATGAAAACCACCATTTTTCAGTTTCAAAGTTTCACATAGCATATTTTGGTTATAAAAACATTAAACATTCAAATCTAGATTTTGATTTTCAAAGGTTTATTATAAAAACTGATTATTTTCCCCCCAAAATGCAATAAATCCATGCAGGGGCATAGCCATCTTTTTAGAAGTGACGGGGACAGAAATGAAATGATCCTTCAGAAATCATTCTAATATTTGATGCTCAAGAAACATTTCTGATTATTATTAATGTTGAAAACAGTTGTGCTGCCTAATATTTTGTGGAAACTGCGATACCATTCAAACATTTCTGGTAAGATTAAAAAAAAGAGAGATATTAATACTTTTATTAATTAAGGATGCATTAAATTGATCAAAGTGACAGTGACAATAAATGCAAATAAATGCTGTTCATTGAACTTTCTATTTATCAAAGAATCCAGAAAAAAATGTATCATGGTTTCCACAAGCAAGTCATCAAATCATGCTGAAAATTCAGCTTTGATCACAGGAATAAATTACATTTTAAAGTATATTCACACAGAAAACAGCTATTTTAATTTGTAATAATATTTTGCAATATTACTGTTTTTACTGTATTTTTTGATTAAGTAGACTTAAGTAGACTAAATGCAGTCTTGGCGAATACCTTGAAATGGCTTAAAAAACACACACAAACCATATCTTGTCGCAATCGTGTTTATTGTCTTCACGTTTCAGTCAATACGTTTCTGCATTTTATTTAGCTGCTGCTAGACCGAATAAGTGGATTACTTTTTTGAAACAGTTTTGGACATTCCTCAGAGAGCTCTTCCAGTATAAATGAAACATAATATTACACGAGAGTGAGCGCTCCATAATACTTAGATCGCCTCATTTTTTTCAAAATGCAAATTAATCAAAGTTATTTTTCATATTGAAAATACACAACAAAGTAAGATTCACATATATGACAGCTTCTGAACTTTGTCAATACTAATCTTATATACAGGCATTTGACTAAAAATACATTGTCGTCGCTCCCAAAATGAATTCAACGAGTCATCTTGTTAATGTTATAAATTAATTATGTCTCGGTTTGTCATTACTGATTAAAGAGTATCTGGCGCCACCGCACGGTTAAAATAAACACATTTGCAGAGTACATTGGTATTAAAAACGGCTTTTAAAAACTGTTCATGATTCAGTTTTGGGGGCCGTGACAGAAGTTTGATGCTGTCTTGGAACAAGCAACAGCCGGCATTTTTCCTCCTCCCGACTCGAGTGCCTCATCTTTTTAATCTCCTCACGTAAAGTATTACATTTAGATGACTTACGTTTCTTCCCCACCGCAGAAAACACCACAGGTTCATCAGTGCCGTCAAAATTATTCATTTTTCTGTTTTTGTTGATCACAAAGTACAAAGCAGATAAGGAAAACTAGGATGAGGATCAGATGTTGATTGCTGCATCGGAGAGTGGGCTTTTGGATTCTGAAGAGGATGAGGAAGCCGAACTTCCACCCTCCGGGGTGGTCGTTCAGGCTGAATTGGATTCAGAATTAACGGCCATGCTTGGAACCCTCCACCGTGTCCCGAGCGCTCGTGGTTGGATGATTGGTTTCTGGCAGCTTTGGCTGCAAAGGCTTACTCTGCCACTGGACAGGTGGCCTCCACCCTGCATGCCATTGCCATCTTGCAGGTCCATCAGGCGAAAGCTCTGAAGAGCCCAGCAGTTCTTGGCAGTGCAGAAGCAGATGGAGGCCATAAAACACATCTTGCCCCGGTGTAATGTTGCCACCGTTCCGCCGCGGGCTGGCCCCCAACCTGCTCGTCGCTGAGGGCGTCCCTCTGTGGCTGCACAGGCTCCCGGAAGATCAGAACCTTCCCATTCTCCCCGAGCCTCCCGCAGGAAGGTGACGCAACCCACCCAGGCCACTAAGCCCTCGAAAAAGAAGCCTCGAATTGGTCCTGAGACGGGTGGCCCAGAGATGAAGGGAACTGCTCTGTCCCAGGAGATGGTGAAGGCAGCTCTCCTTCTCCTGGGAGAGGGCCGGGTGGAGAATCCTGTGTTTTGTTTTATTTCTGTTCTGCCGCTGGCCCCACCTTTTAAATAAAAGAGCAGTTTCCAAAATCTCTGGGCCATACAGGCTATGTGTTGACAGTGTGCGACGCACCGCTTCCTCACTCTCAGCTGCACCCTCCTTCACCACGGGCAGGGCTTTGGGGTCGCACAGCCTCCCCACGCCACCCTGCCCTGTCCCCCACAGGACACTCAGAGCCACTCAGAGTGCACCCCACTCACTGCTTCTACCTCGGGACGCTCTGCCTCCCAGGTTGGGCCTCAGTGCTCCACGAATTCGGGCCGGCTTACTCTCACGTTATCCTGAGACCCTGGCTTGGATATGTGCCCAAAGTTCCCAGCACTCCCTTCCGGGACCAGGTGGTGAACTTGCAAGCTCTGCCCCTGGAGGAGGCAGACCCGGCCCTAGCGTTGCTGTGCCCCTCGGGTCAGTCCATATGCGTCTTCCACGTCACCTCCCTTCGGCAGGGTGTGTTCTCCGTAGCTTCCCCTCCTTTGGACTGGAAACGCTTTCCTGGCATTTTGGTCATGGCTGAAAAACGTGCAAATCAAGTCCCGAAGCACTCTTCCCCAGGGGTAAGGAACAGCAGCTTAGACCATCCCCTGAGTAACGCCCTGTTCTCTCCATCCCACTGGTATGGAAGACCTCCTCGGGCTTACTCTGGACGCTGGAGGATTAAGACTCTGTGGTAGCACTTGCTTTTGAGCATGCTACGGCTTGCCAGCATCTGCTTCCCTAACACTTGTAACATGGCTCAGTTGCTATGGCGTTGAATGTGACTGAATGGGAGCGTCTAGGTTACTACTGTAACCCCCGTTCCCTGAAGGAGGGAACGGAGACGTTATGTACAGTATAAAGGCTGTTGTCTTCCCTTTTGCCAACTTAATGCATTGGGCATGTTGCCATCCAAGGCCACTCCCACCAGTCGAATGAAGTTGTGTTTATCAGTGTTATGCTTTCTGTGTTGGCTTATGCATGGCCAAAGGTTCCTGTCCCGTTATACTGCTAATAATAGCAGTGACAACTCATAAGAACACTCCTCTGACTTTGGCCAGTATAGCCGGTATAACACTACATTCTGATTCATCAGTCGGAATGAATTCATTCAGATTGAAGGAAAAAGTGTCCATGTAAACAGAGCTACTGTTTTAGGTCAAACAGAGTGGAAAAACTGAAATAACTGCCGTTCTGTCAGTTCGGCCCAACCCCCCAAAGCTGAAGGCCTTCGTGTACAGGAAAGAAAGTTGGCACAGTGTTCCATTTTCAACATAATGCTGTTTAAAGAGTAGACATAAAACAATACAATTTTCAGTGATAAACCTACCCTCACAATAGGTCAGTTTACATGGAGCATTGTAATCGATTTAAAAGTCCAATCCAAATGAAAATGCTTCATATAAACACCTCAATCGGAATAAAAATGCCCAAACCGAATGAAATTGTAATCGGGTTAAGAGGGGTGGGATAAACCTTTCTATAAACCGAACAAAATAAAAATTCTGCCGATTACTTTAAACCGATTACTTTGTGTGTATGTCATCCCATCAAGAGGCCAGGGGTTGTCAGAATGCACAAAGGCGGCGGCAAAATCAAACTGGAGTAAAACTGAAACAAATTTATTAAAAACACTGGAGAAACTCAGTGTATTATTACTACGGACCTTCAACCACACGCTTCTGCTTTTCGGAGGAGGGAGGGGTAGTATTGAGATGCTCCTTAGAGATGCACAACCACCAAAAAGGTCAGCTTCCTGTGCCCGTCTTTTCCTCATACCTTCCAGCGGTAATATGCTTCAAATTCACGCTGTTGCTTGATTAAGAGCAACACTTTACATTAAAAAAATAGCACACATAAGAAATAATGGAACTCCATGTTGACGGGAATAAATGCGGCAACCTGGACATAAGCCAATGTGCGCATGTCACAAAGTCATTCCGATTGAAAGTGCCGGCACATGTAAACACCTTAGCGAATTAGATAACGTCTCATGTAAACAGTCCAGAATGACAAAAAAGTGTACATGGAAATGTGGCTAATGACTGTTTTGGTAATAACCCTCTGTCGTTTCGACTGTCTGTGGGCAGGGGCACAAAAATGCGGAAGTATAATCAGTAGTTTTCATGAAAGCCCTGGAGATATCAAAAGTGCTCGCACCATGCATTCTTTCTGTCTCCCTCCCTTTCTCTCTCGTGCTCTCTTTTTCACCCCCCTCTTTTACATCTTAAATGAGCATATAAACTTGTCCGTTTACATCTGGAGCAAAACAATTTACTAAGCAAACTGAGAAGGTAAGTTGTTCACTCTTTCAGCAATGTGTTTAATTTTATGTTCCTCGTATAATTGTTAACCCGCTAAATGCTTCTCATTTAATTTTTATTTCAAATCTTCAGGATAAAGAAGATAGGATTTCAGCTTGATGTACTTTGCACAGCCATAAAGATCTTTTTAAGGAAAAGAAGAGCGACAACAACAAAAGTAAAAGAAAAAAAGGATTTTCACTTATATTGAACTGCATTTGACACCAGTGTAAAAGCACAATGAACTCTACAATGCTTTTATATAATCTACAGGAAAGATATGCAGATGCTTTTGCAAAAAATTTTACCATCGTTTTGCTTGCAGTCATAATTATCTCCATAAATGGAGTGTTTGTATTCATATTCTTTAGGAGTTCAATTTTCTACAATGATCCGAGGTATATTTTATATATTCACTTGGTTATCAATGATATGCTCATGGTTTGTTTCAGTGTAATTCTTTTTGTAATGACTTTTGCATGGCAAACTGTACCTCTCCCTTTCTGTGTCACACTACTAATAATAGCAGCGACAGCTCATAAGAACACTCCTCTGACTTTGGCCGGTATGGCCGTTGAGCGTTACATCGCCATCTGCAAACCACTGCATCACCATCAGATTTGCACAGTGCGCAGGACGTACATCCTTCTCTTTTTGATATGGGGAGTAGGAGTTATACCTGGATTGGCTGACTTGATTCTCCTTTCAATTGTTCGTCCTTTATCTATCTTAACAACAGGTACTTTCTGTAGCTCTGCAATTCTTTATAACACAGTGTATCATGGAGAACTAACCAAATTTATGAATGGGCTTTATACATCTGTTGTGTGGGTAATTCTTGTATTCACATATTGTCGAGTGCTGATTGCGGCCAGAAGAGCCTCCACTGATAAATCCTCAGCAAAAAAGGCCCAAAACACCATCCTGTTACATGGAGCACAGCTTCTGCTCTGTATGTTGTCCTACATTACTGCTGTCATAGACAAGATGTTTGTGCCACTCGCACCAGTTGATCGGTCAAGACTAACCTTTTTAAATTATCTTCTAACAAACATATTGCCACGACTACTTACTCCCCTGATTTATGGTGTTCGCGATAAGCATTTTTACAAACACATGAAGGCACTTTTTTCACGCAGATTATTCTTTGTAAAAGTTGAATCAATCAAACAATGAGCAAAAAAGGGCAACATTACTCCTGTGTTAGACAAAATTTTTCTTCTACTTGTAACTGATCAGCAGAAGAAAATTGTCTTTTACAATTATCTTATTACAAACATTGTACCAAGACTTCTTCCACCACTGATTGTGTTCGGGATAAACATTTTTATAATCATATTAAGGGACCTTTTTCATGTAAATTACCTATTGTAAATGTTGACACAACCAAAGAATGAGCAAAAATCCCTTTTGCTAGTTTGTTTTCTTTTTTTTACTCTGCATTTTAGATAGACTAATTTACTGATAATATCCATCTTTATTAATGCTTAAATACTGTATGTAAAATTCTTTGTTTTAGTGTATTGCATTAAGCCTGTGGTTATTATGATTACAGGAGCAAATTTTGACATTTGCATCACATAACCAGTTTCATATGTATGGCTTCTATAATAAGCTAGGTCACTTTGTACAGCATTGCACTTGTGATGCAGAACGCGTGTGTACGATATCGGAGTCACGATAAAAAAGCTCAAAGACTTATAAAAGCAAATGCTATTTTTCTCACGTTTACTTTTGTTTACACTTGGTTTAGGTTAGGTTTATGGTATTGTATGTTATTACGTCATTACTCACGGGACATTTCATTTCCGATCTACCATGATACATAGGTGCTACAACAACCAACTATAGGGCTTGAAATTAACACCCATGAACCCGCCAAATGCAGGTGAAATTAACTGTGGTGGGTAACACATGTCTACTCACTATAGCCAGTGTTGGGAATTCTTTATGCTTTATATTGTCCGTAATTTATCTTGTTAATGTATTGAGTTACAGAAAACATTCAATATAAGATTTGATGCAGATACGATTCAAGCATAAGTGGCGTATTCTACACAAGTGCCGCAACCAGAGTTTGTAGTGTTTCCACTCACGTGCAGCATCCTTAAGTGCAGGTTTAAGTTATTGACGACATAAGTTCATATCATGATTCTATGTTTAATGCGGAATGTTTCTGTAGTATGTGTTGCAACTATTTCTGGCATTAAGCCAACATTACCACTTTTTGCGATCTGTATAATTAATCATTTTATCACATCTAACACTTGCGCTATCGCAGCTACAGTAAGCACAGTTAGGCTACTCATGAACTTTCAGTAATGTTAAAAATTGTGTTCAAAACATCCTGTTTAGGCAGTTATATAGTACATACAAACAGTATTACTTTACTTTAACATTTAGTAGGTGGCTACCTTGAAACCGTTAGTGCTCTACTCTCGTCCAGGTTCAGTTCTTTATGGCTAAGTAATCAGTGTATCTAGCAGCTCCGAGCCCCTTTTCTTGGTGAAAATAATCACTACGATTGTTCTGGTAACAAGCAGGCTGTGTTTGTCAGGATTTTTTTATTAGTATATTAGCAGGCTGTAAAATGGAGACGGCTCTAGTCAGGGACAGGACACCAAAAAAAAAAAAAGGCCCCAGCAACTTTCATATGCATCTGACTAACAAATAAACTATGCACTCTTTTATTGTTAATGTTAATGTATATTTCAGCAAAGTTGCTTCGTAAATAGTTTTACAGCATTAAGTTAAAAAGGGTCAACTTTATTATTCAACTGAACTGTGTGCATCCATTTTAGACACTTATTATTCTTCCTCTGTGTATGCAATATTAAATATTTAATACCAGTAATATAGAAATATATCTTTCCAGTACTTTCTGTGTTTTGTTGTTTTAAATTGATGTTGTGCTCAACTGGAGATATTAGGGCATAGGCTGAAATCAGTCACAGGGTGTGTATGTGTTACATATCCGGCGCCTGCTGGTTCCTGCTACTCCCCACCAGAGGTCGCCAGTTCACCATTTCAGTGCACACTCAGTTATACATCACTCAGGACTACATTTCCCATAATTCCCCATCTAGGAACCAATCACACACCAGGATGTACTGTTTTAAAGATTACTAGCTCTGTGCTTTATGCCTCTTCCTGCCCTGTAATTGCCACGCCTGAGCCCTCAGCTAAGATGGCTGCCATTCCTGAACCAAGTCAAGTCACAGTTGATCTTCCAGAGCCATCACGTCTCCGCTGATCTTCCAGAGCCCTGTCACGTCTGTCCAGAGCCCTGTCACGTCTTCGCTGATCTTCCAGAGCCCTGTCACATCTCCGCTGATCTTCCAGAGCCCTGTCACATCTCCGCTGATCTTCCAGAGCCCTGTCACGTCTTCGCTGATCTTCCAGAGCCCTGTCACATCTCAGCCAAGATGGCCGCTCCGCCAGTGTCTACGGACAAGATGGCCTCTCCGCCAGTGTCTACAGACAAGATGGCCTCTCCGCCAGTGTCTACAGACAAGATGGCACTTCCGCCAGTGTCTACGGACAAGATGGCACCTCCTGCCAGTGTCTACGGACAAGATGGCTCCTCCGCCAGTGTCTACAGACAAGATGGCCGCTCCGCCAGCGTCTACGGACAAGATGGCCGCTCCGCCAGCGTCTACGGACAAGATGGCACTTCCGCCAGTGTCTACGGACAAGATAGCCGCTCCGCCAGTGTCTACGGACAAGATGGCACTTCCGCCAGTGTCTACGGACAAGATGGCACTTCCGCCAGTGTCTACGGACAAGATGGCCGCTTCGCCAGTGTCTACAGACTCCGCTTCAGTCGTCAAGTCAGTTCCAGTCTTCGTCCCGAACTCTGAGGGGGCTTCTGTCTCCATCCGAGCCCGCTCCTGTCTTAGCTCACGAGTCCACTCCTGTTTCAGCCCTCGATCCTGTTTCTGCCTTCAGTCCTTGTCCCACCACATGGTCCTGGCCCTCCGTCCCTCCTCCTGTTCCGCTCCACCATCCTCCGGGGTGGTACTTTTTTGGGAGCGTCTGGAAGCCGTTCCTTGGGGGGGGGGGCTCTGTTACGTATCCGGCGCCTGCTGGTTCCTGCTACTCCCCACCAGAGTTCACCATTTCAGTGCACAGTCAGTTATACATCACTCTGGACTACATTTCCCATAATTCCCCATCTAGGAACCAATCACACACTCGCACCTGTTTCCCATCAGTGGACCCTTTATAAGATGCACCCAGACACACAAACAGGGCTGAGTATTGTTTAGCCATATGTTTTCCATGTTAATCCTTGTTCCTAGTTCCTAGCCTTGCCTTGTTTTTGACCCTGGACTGTTTATTCCTTGTTTGATGATTGTTTGCTGCCTGCCTTGACCATTGCCGGTGACTTGGATTACTCTTCTGCTTTGCCCTTATGTTTGTTTGCTGGTGTTTGACCCTTGCCTGTACGACTATGCTCATTCTAATAAAGCCTGCGTTTAGATCTACCCCTTGTCGTCACGACTCCCAACGTTACAGTATGTATGGGGAGAGAGAACCAAAGCCAAAGATAGAGATTTCAATTAGCAGTCAGCATTCCGTACTGTAAACTGACAGCATACAAACATTTACTTAATTCTTATGACATTTCAACTGAACTCCCTCTATGCCAAAATAAATAAATAAATAATGGGGCTAGACTAAAATCTTTCAGGGCTCAAGCCCCAAATGATTAGTCCCAGAGATGCCCCCGATCATATTTATCGTGAAAAGCGCTATACAAATAAATGTGAATTGAATTGAATGAAACTATAGATGGCGCAGGCCCTTAACTCAAACTGCTATCAATCACATCATTCTGTACAGGGCACAGCTGATTGGTCACTGTTGCATCATCGGCCAATGAGCTTGCTGCTCAACTTTCAAATATTTGGTCAGTATAAGTGGTAGCAGTTTGCAGCGCCCTTTCAGAAACCCTCCACCTTCTCCAGCTCCACATGTATAGATCTGCTACGAGTAATTCATGTATACTACATTGTATAGCAGCAGCATGTCTTGCTCATAGCAGCGTGTTTGTGTATGTATTGGCAGTAGCAAGTCCCGTACTTGCTCTACAGCAGCAGCTTGCTGTGGTAGTGTTACCGGTGTTACACGGTGTTTGGCCATACACCGATTACATTACTTGTCCACTGTGGCATGTGAGTGTGCACGATTGCGAAAGTTGTTATCGGTAATACCGGAGTTGTTGCTAGTTTATTTACCGGTGTGAAAATTTCCTCAACATGACAATAATCAGCAGCGTAGCAGATCTATTCTGCCAAGACCAAACATATTATTACTGTAATATCCAATACCATGCCAAACACTCTTGAGAGTTGTCATGACAGAAATAATATTTTACTCTTTCCTTCCATCCCTCCCTCCCTTCTCTCTTGTGCTCCTTTTTCTCCCCCCTCTCTCAAATGAGTATATAAACTGGTCTGTTTATGTCTGGAGCTAAAACTATTTACTAAGCAGACTGAAAAGGTAAGCTTTATGGGTTTTTTTTTTTAAATTATCCTCTTCATCGCTTAAAATTGTTAACCTACTATATATTTCTCCTTTTTTTCCATTTCTATATCAGATTAAATAAACTGAAAAATCTTAAATACGATCTTATTGCAGCTCACTGTACTTTTGACAGCCATCAAGATCGTTGGAAGGAAAAGAACGACAACACCAGCAGTCAAAAATTAAAAAAAAACAACAAAAAAAAACACCTGTGAACAAGGACAATGAACTCTACAATGTATCTATATAGTGTCCAAGAAAGATATTCTGATGCTTTTGCCAAAAATTTTACCGTTGTTCTTCTTGCGGTCATAATTCTATCCATAAATGGAGTGTTTGTATTGACATTTTTTAGGAGTTCAATTTTCTATAATGATCCAAGATACATATTATATATTCACTTGGTTATCAATGATATGCTCATGGTTTTTATCACTGTAATTCTTTTTGTGATGGCTTATGCATGGCAAGATGTACCTCTCCCGTTCTGTGTCACACTGCTAATAATAGCCTCAACAACTCATAAGAACACTCCTCTGACTTTGGCCGGTATGGCCATTGAGCGTTACGTTGCCATCTGCAAACCACTGCATCACCATCAGATTTGCACAGTGCGCAGGACGTACATCCTTATCACTCTGATTTGGGGTGTAGGAGTTATACCTGGTTTGGCTGACTTGATTCTCCTTTCAATTGTTCGTCCTTTATCTAGTTCTTCAACAGCTACTTCTTGTGGTGCATCAATTCTGTACAGCACACCATACCATGAAGTACAGTCCCGATTTATGAATGGCCTTTACTCATCTGTTGTGTGGGTAATTCTTGTATTCACATATTGTCAAGTGCTGATTGCGGCCAGAAGAGCCTCCACTGATAAATCCTCAGCAAAAAAGGCCCAAAACACCATCCTGTTACATGGAGCACAGCTTCTGCTCTGTATGTTGTCCTACATTACTGCTGTCATAGACAAGATGTTTGTGCCACTTTTACCAGTTGATCGGGCAAGACTAACCTTTTTAAATTATCTTCTAACAAACATATTGCCACGACTACTTACTCCCCTGATTTATGGTGTTCGCGATAAGCATTTTTACAAACACATGAAGGCACTTTTTTCATGCAGATTATTGAATCAATCAAACAATGAGCAAAAAAGGGCAACATCATCAGATGTTTCATAAAAATGCATCACAATTGTTGATAAAGCATGCATTATTCTTCATGTAAGTGTACTAGATGAATGTTTTGCAACACTGATGTAAATGTTAAACCTAAGAACATGTACTGCCATGTTGTTATGCCATAAATTAACAGTGTTCTGTATTTTTTAAAATGACAAAATTAATCCATGTGTTAAAATGGCACATCTGAAAGTAAAGAAATGTAAGTAATGTTTACATTTAAACATACAGTAAATAATTATGAGCAGGCAGACCATAATTAACTGTACACTGCCCCAAAACTCTAAATCTTGTGTAGTTTTCCTATACAGTTGTTTGTATTACTAAAATGTTTCAGTTTAGCTGTGTACAATGAAAATAGTCCAAAGTACAATTATGCTTCTGTAGTAAATGCAATATTATCAAAAAAAATAAATAAAAAAATAACAGTGCAAAATAAAGTGTAGACAACCTTGTTTTTCTTTTTCTTTTTTAATGTTACCAAATATTACCACTTTTCATTCAGTATGGTGAATGAAATTCTGTTTAGGTCCAGATTGCATTATATTTAGTGTGTTAAAATTTCCCAAAAGGTGATCTAAATATATTTTACTTTTACAGTGTTGTTCTGCTTTGCATTCTGTCTTTTTTTCTTGTTTTTGATTGTTTATCATTATTATTATTAATACTTTAAACTCATTTTAATATATTTTTACCCTTACAACTCTTTGTTTTCTGCTTTAATACAATGTGTTGGATAAATACATGTACAAGGAAAAAGTCTGCTTCAGGGTTGAGATGTAAACAATTACAAAACAGGCAAATCTTCATCACAGCAACCGCATACAGGTATCATTCAGACAAGATACATGTATGCTGACCCCATGTACAAATTACATAACCAATTCAAAGTGCTGTTTTTTAAATACAAAGATTATGAGATTTTAAGTTTTCAAAGATTATGTTGTATCAATGCAATTATATTATAGTACATACAGTAGGTTGTATAGATGAGCACAGCACTAAAAACTAATTTGTGTTGAAATAAAAACCTATACTGTACGTAGATTTAATCTGAATACTTTTTTGTTAACATCATTCAAATGTCATTCACTCGTGTATAAAAATGGCAGTCACTCATGGTTACTATCATAGGTCTACACAGTTAGAAGAGGGTGTTGTGGCAATGTTCAGAGTGCAATATTTACTAACTTATCATTATGAGTTGTTGTCATATTTTGCAATGCAATGCAAAGACTCTGAAACACTACCACAAACTAGACAATAAAAGGAAAATGTATTAAATATATAATGAATGGAGAAGCTTTAGACAAACTGCACTGTATTTGTCAATTAATTAAAATATTCTTTGTGTTACTTTGCATTGCAAATATTCCACTGTCATGAAAGTAACAGCAAATGTTTGAATAGGCAAATTTACAGTGATGCAATGACCAACATACTTAATATTCATAATCTCTGCCCTTTCCACAAGCCATAAATAACACAGGAGCACAAAAAGTATAACTTTACTGATTAAAACTCATGTGAGCTTCAGACTGCCCACAATCCAGAACCGGTTCTTCTACTACAAGGTAAGGCTATCTACAAGACTTCTTTAAAAGGAATAGGCTAAGCCTAGAATAAGACACTTCTTAAACACTTTTTCCTCTTTCTGATCCAGATCCTTCCTCATTAAGAACCGGAAAATGAACTCAACGATCTGGATTGTGGATAGTTATGAAGAAGCTCTTGCTAAAAACACTGTGATTGTTTGCCTTGCTCTTATTATTAATGTCATTAACGGAATGTTAGTAGTGACTTTCTTCTCCAATCCAATGTTTTCAAGAGACTCCAGATACATTTTATACATTCACCTGGTAATCAATGACATGATCATGATATTTGTATCAGTGACTTTATATGTGTTGTCCTACACTTCACCACTTGTAAATGCTTCAATGTGTTGCATATTGGTGGTTCTTGGTTCGACCACCTTTATGATCACTCCTTTGAATCTGGCTGGTATGGCCATCGAACGGTTCATTGCGATCTGTAAACCACTGCATCACTCTCAGATTTGCACTCCACAAAGAACCTTCATCTTCATATGCTTGCTATGGGTTTTAGGAGCTATGCCTTCTCTGTCAGATATCATTATTTTATTTTCAATTCAGCCCATATCTTCCTTCAGGTCTCTTGTACTTTGCTATCCATTCAGTTTGTTCCCTTATAAAGCCCACAAGGATCGCACCACTGCTTCACAAGTCATCTATATGTCTTTGGTGTGGATAATTCTCATTTATACTTATTGCAGAGTCCTGTTCACTGCTAGAAAGGCAGTTTCAAAGGGTTCAGCAAATAAGGCTCGGAGTACTATACTGTTACATGGTGTCCAGTTACTTCTTTGTATGCTTTCCTATATCGCTCCTGTTTTGGATATGATTGTCACTCCTTTCTTTCCTTTTCACAGAACTAAGATCACTTTCTTTAATTATCTAATCACAAATATTATGCCAAGATTACTAAGTCCTTTGATATATGGGGTCCGAGACCAGAAGTTTGTGAAAGAAATGAAGGAATACTTTACTTGTAAAGTTATTATTGTAAAGATTGTGCCATCAAAATTTTGATTTTTATTACATTTTATTTAAAAACAAAATGTATATTTATTTGCATTTCTGTTTATGACATTTATGAAATTTTGAGAATCTTTACAGTGGCCTAAAAATGTTTAGATAAATGTTTAGTGAAAGTATATGAAAGTTGTATGAAATCAGTTCTCCTGAAGTTTACACAGTATGTAGTTAATCACATTAACTATGGAAATGATCCATTAAGAAATCACAACTACAAATGTTGTCTTTATTTTGAACAGTATCTATTGTTTTATCAATTAAAATGTCTTCATAGCCAAACTAGTTTTAAAATGAACAATTTGGGAAACTCCTTATTAATGTTGATGATAGTACTCTATTATGATTCATATTTTTAATAAAATATATAGCAGTGTAAATTCCGAGGGTGGTTTGTACCAATAAGACACTAGCAAAAACATTGTTTTTTGATGCATCTATCAATTTTGAGATTTTGAGCTTTTTGGCTTTTCATAAAGTTTTTTTGTTTGTTTGTTTGTTTTGTTTTTTTCAGACCAGTGGAAAGAAAACATCCAAAATACACTTTTAAGTGTATCTTTTATAGCACTCTATGTATTTACGTCTGTAGATTTCACAGTATATATCTTTAAAGGCTGTTTTCTCAAAATTATTTTTTTTCTCCTACACTAAGCCAGAAATTTTCATTTCCGCAGCACTTACACCAAACTTTACAGTTTTATTTCTATCTATATTCTGAATGTTTTTTTCAGAGGGGGTTTGTTCATATATAATTTGCCTTATTTTATACATTTTATTCCTAAAAAAAAATTGTGAAAATTTATTTTTTTCTGGCTGTTGACAGTATTTTATGATTTATGGAGTGATAAAAAGAGATATCCAAAAACCACTCTGTAAAAACCCTTGACACTAATATGTAAAAAAAAAAAAAAAAAAAAAAATTAAACAAGAATTATGAGCCTGATTTCATCCAATCTTCAATTTTTTGTTCCATGCAAATTGGTGCATATTTAATTAGATAATGCCTCACTTGCATATTTAAACATAACATTTCAGAAAACTTTTTATGCCTAAAAAATTATGCCTAGATTACCGAGTCCTTTGATTTATGGGGTCAGAGACCAGAAGTTTATGAAACAAATGAAGGAATACTTTACATGTAAAGTTATTATTGTAAAGATTGTGCCATCATAATCAGGGACGTGCACAGACATTTTTGGGGGCAGGGGCTCAAGTGGGTAAAAAGGGCACTTCTCATAATTATTTATTTAAAAAAATAAATAAATAAACAAAACGTTAAATATATGAACACGGCTCTGACTTCCTTACCAATTTATTTTACTTCCCTCACACTCACACAATTGTTCACACAAATCTCCACAGATTTCTACAAAATAATCAGTTCACACAGAGACCATGGTCTTCTTTAGTGTTCACTAGTTTAATCACAAGAGCAGGCAACAGCAAAGACACTATGCCACAGTGTGCATGTTTTCTACACTACTATTTTCGAGTAGCTATATATTTAGAATAAATGACTGCACCAAGGAGAGGGACATAGTTTCACTAATAATTAGTTTATTTTGCACAAATAAATAAATCATTTGAATTATTTTGGTGTTATTGGAATACTTCTTTCACGTAGTGGACAATTTTAAGATTTTGGTCTATTTTTGCTTCCATGTCATCTTTTACTCTAATGGAAAGAAAACTTCCAAAATACACATTTAGATGGTGTTTGTTTTAAGCCTACTACCCTCTGTCTGTTTGCATCTGTAGATTTCTTCTAAATGAACCAAAACAAGCTAATCTACATATTTAAACACATCAAGAGTGTTTCCCCCCTGAAATGTTATAAGTAACAGATGCCTGCAGAGGGCGCCAAAAGCCTGGTAATTGTTGTTGTTACGCAGCAAGATCAAATCTTTGTTTTTGTCCAACCAGCATAATTATTAAAAATATAATATTAGCTAAATAATAATAATAATATTCGGCCACTTCATTATGATAGAAATGCTACAGCCATTGTAATTTCTTCAACAAGAATATGTGGACATCAAAACATGCACGCTCAGCGCGAGGGTTTAAACTTGTATTCTCCTCTGTAAGCATAGGTTTAAGAATGATAGCATTATGCTATGCTCTCTTGTAATATTTAAATGGTTTTAATAAGTCGTGCATCCTTAGAAAACGGTCTAATAATGCAATTCATGCATTCGCGTCCATGGAATGCTCCTATTCCGGTATTGACAGCCCTACAGATATCTTTACCATGGTTCAAAACGCAATGCATAGCACATTAAAATAATTGAAATTATAATATGACATAAATTGCATTAGTATCAAATCAGGCAGATGCGTTGCTGGTGGTCAAATTATTAACATTAACATGTAAGTTATTCAATAACCTCACCCTTAAATAGCCAAACATTTCACGTTTGTGAACATACATGGGCTACCTGAAAGAGATGCACGGGATTCATCTTGGGCTTTTTCGCTTCTCATCGCCAGACAGCTGTTGTCTTTTCCCGGGAATGTTGTCACAAGTCGTCAGCCATCAGCAAACACGAGGTGAGGCGGGGCGCGCGCGCGTACGGGAATGAATACGGTGTCACGAAGGAAGGGCATCTGAACTGGGCAAAGCCGACCTGGACCTGATATACAGTATTTTTTTTTTATTCTTTTTTTTATTCAGTAAATATATTTGTTTGACAGGGAAGCTGTGCGCAGACAGGAATATATATACATATATATATATATATATATATATATTTTTTTTTTTTTTTTTAAAGCATCCCAGAAAAAGGGCACTTTCTGTCGAGGAAGAAAAAGGCCAGGCTCAAGCCCCCTTTTATGTCTATGTGTGCAGGTGCCTGATCATAATTATGATTATAGTCGAGATTGGAATTACTAGTAATTTACATTTTTCCTGTTGCTCATAATATGTTTTGAAGAGTGTATACCTGGAGCAGAAAACAAAATCATTTCATTTACCTCAGAATTTGCGTTCATTTATTCCGTGTCACTTCCGGGCTCAGAGAAATGTCCATTTGGAAGACTGAGGGAATATTTTGGCTTAAAACGTAAAGGTTTTGCTTGTCAAAATGGCATAACAATTAAGCTTGCTTATAGGCTTGTCATACTACCAGTTAAAATATCCAATATCAATCTCATAATTTAAAAAAAAAAATTCTGTTAAATAATGTATAGTTGCCAGTACACATCAAGCTTTTCTTGCGATTTTGCCGCCTGTCATGTGTATAGACAAGAGTCTAAAGCGGTTGCCGTGGTAACGAATGTGCTGACGTGCAAACATTTACTTGAGGAATTGTGTTTGTAATATTGACTTTATACGTATGCCTATTGGTTAGTTGATTTTAATAAACATGTATATCTTGACTAACGTTGATTACGTGAACGCTGAAGTTGAATGTACACTGATCAAAATGCAAGGCAAGAACAGCTCGTGTGACCTATTTTTTTTATGATTTATAAATTAGGTAGACTATTTTTCGACTAGTCAGCTATACCATTTTCTTTTAAACGTTAAGGAAGTTAGTTGAGGCCTAATACATTTGCTTGTGTTGTCTTTCTGTCAAATAGGCTACATAACATTTTTTGTTGAGTGCAATGACTATACTTTAAAGTGTGTGACTTAAAAGTGCAAATAGGCCTACAATTTGAGGGCTCCTGTATATATGCATTAAAAAAAAAAAAAAAAAAAAAAAAGATTTTTACTTCATCTTATGTTGTCATGTTGCATGAAACAATATGTTTCTCTTTATCTGTTTATAATAAATATTAACAGATTATTTGGAGCAGAGATCAAGAAAGTGTTGTGCTAAAATTGTATGAATTATCCTACACATAGCATGCATGTATAAATCAAATGGATATCATTTATCTGTAAAATATACAACACTATAATGGATGTTGTTTTATTGAGCCAGTCCATAAAGTAACTACAGACTCCATATCAGTATTGGAGGCCTAATCGTGAAAAGGCGTCAGATGACTGTATATATATATATATATATATATATATATATATACACACATACAGGTGCTGGTCATATAATTAGAATATCATCAAAAAGTTTATTTCACTAATTCCATTCAAAAAGTGAAACTTGTATATTATATTCATTCATTACACACAGACTGATATATTTCAAATGTTTATTTCTTTTAATTTTGATTATTATAACTAACAGCTAAGGAAAATCCCAAATTCAGTATCTCAGAAAATTAGAATATTACTTAAGACCAATACAAAGAAAGAATTTTTAGAAATCTTGGCCAACTGAAAAGTATGAACATGGAAAGTATGAGCATGTACAGCACTCAATACTTAGTTGGGGCTCCTTTTGCCTGAATTACTGTCAATTAGTCTGTGGCACTGCTCAGGTGTTATAAGAGCCCAGGTTGCTCTGATAGTGGCCTTCAGCTCTTCTGCATTGTTGGGTCTGGCATATCGCATCTTCCTCTTCACAATACCCCATAGATTTTCTATGGGGTTAAGGTCAGGCGAGGACCTCAAGCAACGTGGATTGTGTGCCTCTCCTCTCTTCCTCCAGACTCCCAAAATGATTTATACATCAATAACCTCATACATTCTGTCGCCATGTAACAGCTCATAGAGATAAAATGCTTTAATGTTAAATTGGCTGGGGAATTTTTGACGAAGTTTGAGTCCCGTAACAAGTATGATTTTATTGCCATTTTTGTTGAACACACTTTCAAGTAATGAAATCTTTTATTTTATGTAAATCAATAATACCAGCATCATGTAGTGCAAAGGTTTGATTGTAATGAACGTATTGCACAGGCTTTCACAATTGACAAATCAGCTGCCGATCATGCACATCTGGCATAAGGTTAGATTAACTTAATACGATAACCAGATAAACCATAACACCGGTAAAAAGCCAGAATGCCATTGCTTGTGTGAACAGCATATTTGTGTATTCACCAGTAAAGTCATGCTGGTAATTTTACGGTAATTTACTGGGATTGCTGTGTGAAAGGAGCTATTGTTTCTGATTAATTACAATGGCCAGTCCATTATAGCACAGAAAATGAATCATAAATGAAGGTTTTAATCACAGGTTAGAATTATAATCCCTAAATTTGTTCATCTGTGTTTAAAATTAGGTGGTGCACAACTCAATTTAAAATAAAACCCAGATCAACAAATCTCGATTAGCTTTAAACTTTGCTTAAAGACCCCCTGTGGTGAAAATCAAGTTTTTAATGTTGATAATAATAATAATACATTTATTTTATATAGCGCTTTTAAAATTTGCTTTCTCAAAGAGAAAAACAACACACTTTAAATACAAAAGATATGCAACAAAAAAATACAAAAATAAAATAAATAATCAAGTAAAAGCAATCCTAAAATAGAAAGTTTCGAGAAGTGATTTAAAAGTCACTAATGTATTTGCTTCCCTGGTGTCAACTGAGAGAGAATTTCAAAGCTTAGGAGCATAAGAAGAAAATGCTCTATCATCCCTAGAACGAAGCCGTGTCTTGGGAACAGCTAGGAGACCACTCTCAGGGGAACGTAGATTATGACATGTTGTGTAAACTGTCAATGGAGGATTTAGATACTCCAGCTAGAAGACCATTACAATAGTCAATACGTGAAAAGACAAAAGAGTTTATCAACCTCTCAGAAACTGAGAGGGACAACATAGGACGTAAACGTGCTATATTTCTAAGGGTGAAAAAAGGATGTCTTAACCGTATTCTGCACAAAAGACTCAAATGACAGCATGGCATCAAAGATGAAACCAAGATTTTTTTGTTTGCTTTGAAACTCCAAGGCAACACCATCAACAGCCAAAGTCAGAGAACCAGCATTTCGCAGTTGATGAGGAGAGCCTCCGTTTTAGAGCTATTTAAGGACAGAAAATTATTAGATATCCTTGATCTCAGTGATAGAGTTAGAAAGATGCACAACGTCCACATGTTGACCTGGCCTTAAATGGATATTTAAAAGTGATAGTTAAGGTCAAGAGATTTTAGTAGTTGACCAAATGGGTAAATATACATACTAAAAAGTAAAGGACCCAATACCGACCCCTGTGGGACACCAGTATGCACAGAACCAACCTTGGACCTATAGCCAACCATAAAAACAAATTGACTGTGGCCAATAAGGTGTTGTTTATACCAGGGACCAGTCTGCATAAACAAAGCATGTACATTCTTGCTTTGCAACCTCTCAGAACACCCTGCATAGAAGGTATAAGCTATAAGCAGTTTTCTGCTATAAGCAGTTTTCATGTCAGACAGGTTTTCAAATGCTTACTCTGTTATTCTGCAAATGATGTCATGAATGCAAATATTAGATGACGCTTGTGGGTAACATGCTTAATATTCATGATCTCTGCCCTTTCCACAAACCATAAATAACATTACTGATTAAAACTCATGTGAGCTTCATACTTCCCACAGTCCAGAACCGGTTCTTCAGCTTAAGGTAAGTCTAAGTAGATTTAGTTAGGTATAATTTGAATTACATATTGTTTATGATGTAAGCTCCTGGCAAATGTTAACCTCAGTTATCAATAGTGACTTTTATCATCTGTTTGGACTAGATACAGTATGTGCCTTTTTTAACCACCGTCCTGTTTTCTCTCCCAGAAATGAACTCAACAGTCTGGATTGTGGATAGTTATCAAGAAGCTCTTGCCAAAAACATTGTGGTTGTTTGTCTTGGTTTTATCATTAATTTCATCAACGGAATGTTAGTAGTGACTTTTTTCTCTAATACAATGTTTTCAAGAGACTCCAGATACATTTTATACATTCATCTGGTAATCAATGACATGCTCATGATATGTGTAACAGTGTCTTTATATGTATTGTCCTACACTTCACCACGTGTTAATGTTTCGTGGTGTTGCATATTGGTGGTTCTTAGTTCAACCACCTTTATGATCACTCCTTTGAATCTGGCTAGTATGGCCATCGAACGGTTCATTGCGATCTGTAAACCACTGCATCACTCTCAGATTTGCACTCCACAAAGAACCTACATCTTTATATGTTTGCTATGGGTTTTAGGAGCTATACATTGTCTGGCAGATATCATTATTTTACTTTTAACCCAGCCCATATCTTTCTTCAGATCATTTGTACCTTGTTACCCAATATATGTGTTTCCATCCAAAGCCCACCAGGAACACACCACTGCTTCACAAGTCATCTATATGTCTTTGGTGTGGATAATTCTCATTTATACTTATTGCAGAGTCCTGTTCACTGCTAGAAAGGCAGTTTCAAAGGGTTCAGCTAATAAGGCTCGGAGTACTATACTGTTACATGGTGTCCAGTTACTTCTTTGTATGCTTTCCTATATCGCCCCATTTACGTACATAATCATTACTCCCGTTTTTCCTCAACACAGATCTAATATCGGTTTCTGTATTTATCTACTCACAATTATTATGCCTAGATTACTGAGTCCTTTGATTTATGGGGTCCGAGACCAGAAGTTTATGAAACAAATGAGGGAATACTTCATGTAAAGTTATTATTGTAAAGATTGTGCCATTAAATTTATGATATTTCTTTAGCTACATTTTATTTTATTTTTTTTGGGGGGGGGGGGGGGGGGGGGGGGGGGTCACGAGTACACGCAGCTTTTGTGTAGAGATCGTCTACAAGCTATCAATAGTCAGCTAAACAATTGTATTTAAACACACCATTGCATTATCCATGGATAACTTTTGAATCACTATAATGAATATAGCGTATGAATGATGCATAATGAATTTATGAATTCACTACGTTCATGTTATTTACATCGTATTGTCAACAAAACAGACATTTGAAGCAGTTTTCACCACCTGCGGTTCTGACTCATGACCAGGATCTTGCAGCAACTTTGGCCATGTTTAGCATGAGAATCCAATTCTTTAACAGTGTAGACGCTTAAACGTTAAAGTGTATGAAAGTGATTGAATAAGATATCAAAAATATCAAACATGTGGCATACAAACAAATGATGAATTGACTTTGCTCAGAACTAACAACTTTGCTCAATGTCTTTTAATCAGCTGGTGTTTTTGTGATTTTTAGTGGATGTATGAAATCAGTTCTCCTGAAGTTCACACAGTAGTTATGTTCTCTGTTGTTTTTGCATGTGTTCATAATTTCTTTGTATGACAGCCTGGCCAAAAATGATGTCTGCACAATTTGACACGTTTCATTGTGTTATCACTAACAAAACAGTTGACTCCAAGCACAACTACACAATATGCTTGCAAAATCTTTAACAAAAGGTTTAATGATATTTGAATAAAGGTCTAACGAGTGGATGTATAAGCAAGTGGACGAAGACGTTCAAGCAAAATAGTCTTTAATTCAAAAGTCCAATGAATACAAAGGAGAATCACAGGGAAACACATCCACATAATTTAGACGACACCAAACAATGAATTCAGGAAACAAAGAGCTTAAATAACAAGAAAAACTAACAAGATATTTAACAGAACAGGTATCCTAACCCTAATCCTAACCCTAATCAAACACACTGGGAAACTAGGTCAAATGACAGAACACACAGGCAAACAGCAACAAAACCAAATCACAATGAAACACAGCCAAAACAGAACATACATGTTACAGTAGCTCCCCCTCCCAGAAAGCGTGTCTTTGTGCCTTAAAGAGTCTGAGGAGGGAGGGAGGAAGCTCTGGTGAAGGACGTGAAGCTGGAGATAGGTATAAACTAACAAAGACAGTCAATATAGTTCATGGGGGAGTGGAGGGTGGGAGGTGCCAGGGGGAGCCAGGAGCAGGAGTAGCCAGGCAGGAAACCAGGCCACAGCCAGCACGATGATCTAAGGTGGAGTCACAGAAGAGAGGAGCAATGAAGATGCAATCTCCTGCGAGGGAGCCGGTCGTGGTGGAGACCCAGAAGGAGCCGAGGAGACACAGAGCCAGGGTGACACCACAGGCCTGGAGAGCCAAGGTGGAGCTGATGGCTCTTGGGACCAAGGCAGAGGCGCGGACCCGGAACACCGTGGTGGAGCCAGAGCGACTGAGGACAACAGTGGAACTGGATTGAAGGCGGAGCCGAAGGGATGAAGGGCATAGGTGCAGCCAGAAGCCAGGAATCCTGTGGTGGAAACAGGGTGATGCCTGACCAATGCGTAGCCGGAGGGACGAGGGAGCCAAGTGGAGCCAGTAGGCCAGTGGGATGAGGGGCAACGGTGGAAACGAGGGAGCATGGAGTCAAGGCAGAACTGACAGGTCGGGGGGCCAAGGTGCAGTCCGGGGCTCGGTGGCTGAAGGCGGAGACAGGGGATCCTTACACCAAAATGGAGCCAAGAAACTGGCTGGCTCTGGTAGAGGAGGCGGGAGAGGGAGCCTGGGAGGGATCACAGGGAGCACAGGCGACATGGGGCTGGGCAGAACCAGTGGAGAAACAGGAGAATCAGGGCTAAGAGGAATCAGTGGGGAAGGGAGAGGTATATCCTCCTTGAAATCATCCCAATAATTAGCAGAGACCAGGTAATACTCATCCCTAGCGGCAGGAGTGTGGGCGGGGCTTCCCTCCATGCCCTCGAATTCCACCAAAACTCCCTCGGGTCGGGGGTGTCATTGCTGGCTCACACACCTGGTCAGACAAGTCCATGGGCTCAGGCTCCAGGGTGGGATGCAGCTCAGCTTGGTGTTCTGGCTTGTTGTCTGCGGCAGGCTCTAGCTCCATCTACAGTGGGCACAGGCAACCGTTCCGTCTGGTGGGGTGATGGCTGACTGGGCATTGGGTCTGGAGTGTGGCTGGTGTCCTCTGCCGGACGGATGGTGAACGTCGAATTGTTGCTCACCAGCACCCACTTCACAAATGCAGTGAAGTTGTAATGAGGAGGGAGGCATGCCCTGGAATCGAGATGTAAAACACACAGAGAGAGCAGTCAGGATAGTATGTTTGGCATGCCAATTCCAAGAAATCCCTGGAGTGAGACTCCTTGGAGTGGCATAGCATATATAGCAAAGCCGGTTAACAGCAGGAAAGTCCATTGGGGAAAGGAAAACAAAAGGAAAGAAAAGAAAGTACCGTAAAACTTTCTTACTTCTGTTGTGGTTCAGTGTTCTGTCATGAGTAGATACTGTATATAAGCAAGTGCACAAAGACGAAGAGTTCAATCAAAATAGTCTTTAATCCAAAAGTCCAACAAATACATAGGAGAATCACAGGGAAACACATCCACATAACATAGACGACATCAAACAATGAATTCAGGAAACACAGGGCTTAAATAACAAGGAGAACTAAGATAATTAACAGAACTGGTGAATGGAATCATTAATCAAACACACTGGGAAACTAGTGCTCTGTTCGAAATCGCCCCCTATACCCTATACTATTTCACTCATGGTGAGTGAAATTGGACACTGAGTGCGCTGGAAGGGCTGCCGCTTTTACATAGTTTGTGCTTGCAGTTTAATAATCATTTGAAACTTAACAAACTGGCAAGTCATGGAACTCTGTCATGGAAACTATGTATAAACCTTAATTAAATAATTTAATAATCACTTAAAGATGAATTTATACCTGTATGATATTATACTGTAGCCACTGGACCAGCGGTTTGGAAAATGGATGGATGAATGATTCAGCTGTGGGCGCCATTTTCTGTCGAGACGCGGGAATTCATTCAGCACGAGACTGTCACAGTGCATTATGGGTATTCTCTAGCCGTTGATTGTAGCCTACATTAGTAGTACACTCGTTATTGCGGTGCATTGCGGGATTGAATGAGTGCAATCGATATCGTTTTCAAATGCTTACTCTGTTATTCTGCAATGATGTCATAAATTCAAATATTAATTGACCCTAGTGGGTAACAGGCTTAATAGTCATGATCTCCACCCTTTCTACAAACCATAAATGACATTACTCTACTGATTAAAACTCATGTGAGCTTCATGCTTCCCCCAGTCAAGAACCAGGTCTTCATCTCACGGTAAGTCTAAGTAGATTTAGCTATGCGTAATTTGAAATACATAATGTTTATGATATAAGCTCCTGGCAAATGTTAACCTCAGTTATCAGGTTATCAGATTTTTATCATCTGTTTGGACTAGATACAATACATGCCCTTTTTAACTGTCCTGTTTTCTCTCCCAGAAATGAACTCAACAGTCTGGATTGTGGATAGCTATGAAGAAGCTCTTGCCAAAAACATTGTGATTGTTTGTCTTGGTTTTATCATTAATTTCATCAACGGAATGTTAGTAGTGACTTTTTTTTCTAAAACAATGTTTTCAAGAGACTCCAGATACATTTTATACATTCACCTGGTAATCAATGACATGCTCATGATATTTGTATCAGTGACTTTATATGTGTTGTCCTATGCTTCACCACTTGTTAATGTTTCAATGTGTTGCATATTGGTGGTTCTTGGTTCAACCACCTTTATGATCACTCCTTTGAATCTGGCTGGTATGGCCATCGAACGGTTCATTGCGATCTGTAAACCACTGCATCACTCTCAGATTTGCACTCCACAAAGAACCTTCATCTTCATATGTTTGCTATGGGTTTTAGGAGCTATGCCTTCTCTAGTAGATATCATTATTTTACTTTTAACCCAGCCCATATCTTTCTTCAGATCATTTGTACCTTGCCATCCAGTATATGTGTTCCCATCCAAAGCCCACCAGGACAACACCACTGCTTCACAAGTCATCTATATGTCTTTGGTGTGGATAATTCTCATTTATACTTATTGCAGAGTCCTGTTCACTGCTAGAAAGGCAGTTTCAAAGGGTTCAGCAAATAAGGCTCGGAGTACTATACTGTTACATGGTGTCCAGTTACTTCTTTGTATGCTTTCCTATATCACCCCTTTTATGTACTTAATTATTACAACTTTTTTTCCTCAACACAGAACTAAGGTCACTTTCTGTATTTATCTGCTTACAAATATTATGCCTAGATTACTGAGTCCTTTGATTTATGGGGTCAGAGACCAGAAGTTTATGAAACAAATGAAGGAATACTTTACATGTAAAGTTATTATTGTAAAGATTGTGCCATCAAAATTATGATATTTATATAGCTACATTTTATTTAAAAACAAAATGTATACTTATTTGCATTTCTGTTTAATTATGATATTTGTTTTATTTAAGATTTAATAATCTTTTCAGTGGCCTAAAAATGTTTAAACACTTAAACGTGAAAGTGTATGAAAGTGAATAAGATATCAAAAATATCAAACATGTGGCATACAAACAAATGATGAATTGACTTTGCTCAAAGTCTTTTAATCAGATGGTGTTTTGGTGATTGTATGAAATCAGTTCTCCTGAAGTTATGTAGTTAATCACTTTAACTTGGGAAATTATCCATAAAGAAATCACAACTAGGCCTACACGTTTTGTCTTTATTTTGAACAAAATCTATTGTTTTATAAATTAAAATGTCTTCATAGCTAAACTACAGTTTTAAAATTAACAATTTGGGAAAAATTATTCATTATTTTGTTGGTTAAATATTTTTTGTTATTTTTTGGTTCTCTGTTGTTTTTGCATGTGTTCATAATTTCTTTGTATGACAGCCTGGCCAAAACTGATGTCTGCACAATTTGACATGTTTCATTGTGTTATCACTAATAAAATAGTTGACTCCAAGCACAACTACACAATATGCTTGCAAAATCTTTAACAAAAGTTGTAATGATATTTGAATAAAGGTCTCACAAGTGGATGTATAAGCAAGTGCATGAAGACGAGTTCAAGCAAAATAGTCTTTATTTCAAAAGTCCAATAAATACATAAGAGAATCATGGGAAAACACATCCACATAACTTAGACGACACCAAACAATGAATTCAGGAAACAAAGAGCTTAAATAACAAGGAGAACTAACAAGATAATTAACAGAACAGGTAAACGGAATCCTAACCCTAATCCTAACCCTAATCAAACACACTGGAAAACTAGGTCAAATGACAGAACACACAGGCAAACAGCAACAAAACCAAATCACAATGAAACACAGCCAAAACAGAACATACACGTTACAGTAGCTCCCCCTCCCAGAAAGCGTGTCTTTGTGCCTTAAAGAGTCTGAGGAGGGAGGGAGGAAGCTTTGGTGGAGGACGTGAAGCTGGAGATAGGTATAAACTAACAAAGACAGTCAATATAGTCCATGGGGGAATGGAGGGTGGGAGGAGCCAGGGGGAGCCAGCAGCAGCCAGGCAGGGAACCAGGCCACAGCCAGCACAATGACCTAAGGTGGAGTCACAGAAGAGAGGAGCCATGGAGGCCTGGGAGGTGGGACCAGGGATGCAATTTCCTGCGATGGAATCGGTCGTGGTGGAGACCCAGAAGGAGCCAAGAAGCCACAGAGCCAGGGTGACACCACAGGCCTGTAGACCCAAGGTGGAACTGATTGCTCTTGGGACCAAGGTAGAGGCGGGGACCCGGAACACCGTGGTGGAGCCAGAGCGACTGAGGACAATGGTGGAACTGGATTGAAGGCGGAGCCTTTTGGAGCCGAAGGGATGGATGGCAGAGGTGCAGCCAGAAGCCAGGAATCCTGTGGTGGAAACAGGGTGATGCCTGACCAAGGTGTAGCCGGAGGGACGAGGGAGCCAGATGGAGCCAGTGGGATGAGGGGCAACGGTGGAAACGAGGGAGCATGGAGCCAAGGCGGAACTGACAGGTCGGAGGGCCAAGGTGTAGTCCGGGGCTCGGTATCTGAAGGCGGAGACGGGATCCTCACACCAAAATGGAGCCAAGAAACTGGCTGGTACTGATAGAGGAGGCGTGAGAGGCAGCCTGGGAGGGATCACAGGGAGTGCAGGTGACATGGGGCTGGGCAGAACCAGCGGAGAAACAGGAGAATCAGGGCTAAGAGTAATCAGTGGGAAAGGGAGATTCAGGGGTACATCCTCCTTGAAATCATCCCGATAATTAGCAGAGACCAGGCAATACTCATCCCCAGCTGCAGGGTGTGGGCAGGGCTTCCCTCCATGCCCTCAAATTCCATAAAAACTCCCTCGGGTGGGGGGTATCATTGCCGGCTCGCACACCTGGTCAGACAAGTCCATGGGCTCAGGCTCCAGGGCGAGATGCAGCTCAGCTTAGTGTTCTGGCTCATTGTCTGCGGCAGGCTCTGGCTCCGTGTCTATGGTGAGCACAGGCATCTGTTCCGTCTGGTGGGGTGATGGCTGACTGGGCATTGCGTCTGGAGTGTGGCTGGTGTCCTCTGCCGGACGGATGGTGAACGCAGAATTGTTGTTCACCAGCACCCACTCCACAAATGCGGTGAAGTTGTAATAAGGAGGGAGGCATGCCTTGGAGTTGAGATGTAAAACACAGAATGTGTGGTCAGGATAAGTCAAGTCAAGTCAAGTCACCTTTATTTATATAGTGCTTTTTTACAATGTAGATTGTGTCAAAGCAGCTTTACAGTGATAACTGGTACATTATTTTGGCTGCACAGCAGCTCTTAAAGAATAGTGTCAATGCAGGCAGATCAAAGCACTGTTGAATATCAAATGTCAATTGTCAAGTGTCCCCAACTAAGCAAGCTAAAGGCGACAGCGGCAAGGAACCCAAACTCCAACAGGTGACATCAGGTGGCAAACAGGTGTTAAAATGGAGAAAAAAACCTTGGGAGAAACCAGGCTTAGTCGGGGGGCCAGTTCTCCTCTGGCAAACAGTGCTTTGTTACGACTCAGGTTGCTATCATAAGTCAGATAGGATCGCAACATTCAAAGTATTTAATTCAGTTCCATCCAGCTGAGGATCGTATGTTGATGAGGCCTTCACAGTGGATGATCTAGTTGACTCAATCTCTGCTGATACTTCAGGGCTGCGTTGTGGTCGTGTCAAGGCGCAGGTCCTTGGTCTCACCTGGATGCGGCCCGGATCCGGTTGACTACGGTAAACCTCGGGATAAACAGAAAGACTAATATTAGCGTAGATTCCATTCTTCTTCTGATGTAACGAGTACATCTAGTGTTATAGGAAGTGTTCCCGGTTCCGGCTGACCTAATTTATGCAGCCTAATAATCCTTTAACGGATTTGAAAAAATAAATTGATAATGTGTTATGTGTATGCCAGGTTAAAGAGATGTGTTTTTAGTTTAGATTTAAACTGACAGAGTGTGTCTGCTTCCCGAACAATGCAAGGAAGATTGTTCCAGAGTTTAGGTGCCAAATAGGAGAAGGATCTACCACCTGCAGTTGGTTTTGATATTCTAGGTATTATCAACGGGCCTGAATTCTCAGATCGCAATAGACGTGAAGGACTATAATGCATTAATAGCTCGCTCAGGTACTGGGGATGTCACTGCTATTTCATGAGATCAGTCTGCATAAACAAGGCATGTAGATTTAGCACATAGAAATGTGCTAAAACAGTTTGCATGTCAGACAGGTTTTCAGATTTTTCATCTGTTATTCTGCAAGAATGCCACGAATGCAATACTAGATTACCCTAGTGGGTAACAGGCTTAATATTCATGATCTCTGCCCTTTCCACAAACCATAAATAACATTACTCTACTGATTAAAACTCATGTGAGCTTCATATTTCCCCCCAGTCCAGAACCAGTTCTTCAGCTTAAGGTAAGTCTAAGTAGATTTAGCAATGTGTAATTTGAAATACATATTGTTTATGATATAAGCTCCTGGCAAATTTTAACCTCAGTTATCAATAGTGACTTTTAACAATCAGTTTGGACTAGATACAATATGTGCCCTTTTTAAACACTGTCCTGTTTTCTCTCCCAGAAATGAACTCAACAGTCTGGACTGTGGATAGCTATGAAGAAGCTCTTGCCAAAAACATTGTGGTTGTTTGTCTTGGTTTTATCATTAATTTCATCAATGGAATGTTAGTAGTGACTTTTTTTTCTAATACAATGTTTTCAAGAGACTCCAGATACATTTTATACATTCACCTGGTAATCAATGACATGCTCATGATATTTGTATCAGTGTCTTTATATGTGTTGTCCTACACTTCACCACTTGTTAATGTTTCAATGTGTTGCATATTGGTGGTTCTTGGTTCAACCACCTTTATGATCACTCCTTTGAATCTGGCTGGTATGGCCATCGAACGGTTCATTGCGATCTGTAAACCACTGCATCACTCTCAGATTTGCACTCCACAAAGAACCTTCATCTTCATATGTTTGCTATGGGTTTTAGGAGCTATGCCTTCTCTAGTAGATATCATTATTTTACTTTTAACCCAGCCCATATCTTTCTTCAGATCATTTGTACCTTGCTACCCAATATATTTGTTCCCTTCTAAACCCCACCAGGACAAGACCACTGCTTCACAAGTCATCTATATGTCTTTGGTGTGGATAATTCTCATTTATACTTATTGCAGAGTCCTGTTCACTGCTAGAAAGGCAGTTTCAAAGGGTTCAGCTAATAAGGCTCGGAGTACTATACTGTTACATGGTGTCCAGTTACTTCTTTGTATGCTTTCCTATATAACCCCTTTTATGTACTTAATTATTACAACTTTTTTTCCTCAACACAGAACTAAGGTCACTTTCTGTATTTATCTGCTTACAAATATTATGCCTAGATTACTGAGTCCTTTGATTTATGGGGTCCGCGACCAGAAGTTTATGAAACAAATAAAGGAATACTTTACATGTAGAGTTATTATTGTAAAGATTGTGCAATCAAAATTATGATATTTATTTACATTTTATTTTAAAACAAAATGTATATTTATTTACATTTCTGTTTAATTATGACATTTGTTTTATTTAAGATTTGATAATTTTTTCAGTGGCCTAAAAATGTTTAGACACTTAAACGTGAAAGTGTATGAAAGTGAATAAGATATCAAAAATATCAAACATGTGGCATACAAACAAATGATGAATTGACTTTGCTCAAAGTCTTTTAATCAGATGGTGTTTTGGTGATTGTATGAAATCAGTTCTCCTGAAGTTATGTAGTTAATCACTTTAACTTGGGAAATTATCCATTAAGAAATCACAACTAGGCCTACACGTTTTGTCTTTATTTTGAACAGTATCTATTGTATTATAAATTAAAATGTCTTCATAGCTAAACTACAGTTTTAAAATGAACAATTTGGGGAAAATTGTTCATTATTTTGTTGGTTAAATATATATATATTTTTTTTTTGGTTCTCTGTTGTTTTTGCATGTGTTCATAATTTCTTTGTATGACAGCCTGGCCAAAACTGATGTCTGCACAATTTGACATGTTTCATTGTGTTATCACTAATAAAATAATAGACTCCAAGCACAACTACACAATATGCTTGCAAAATCTTTAACAAAAGTTTTAATAACATTTGAAAAAAGGTCTAACGAGTAGATGTATAAGCAAGTGCATGAAGACGAAGAGTTCAAGGAAAATAGTCTTTAATCCAAAAATCCAACAAATACATAGAAGAATCACAGGGAAACACATCCACATAATTTAGACGACATCAAACAATGAATTCAGGAAACAAAGAGCTTAAATAACAAGGAGAACTAACAAGATAATTAACAGAACCGGTGAACGGAATCATTAATCAAACACACTGGGAAACTAGTGCTGCGTTCGAAATCGCCCCCCTCATTCACTATTCCAGTGTTAATTTCGTTAACGAAAACAATGACGAAAAATGTTCGTTGACTATCTTTTTTTTCATGACTAAGACTAGACGATGAGAGATGACGCCAATGTCATTTAACAATATATGTGACTAAATCAACACGTGCAATATCGTTAACGAAAAGAGACAAGACTGAAATGTGGCTAAAAGACTAAAGACCAAAATACTCTTTTGAAATCACTTTTTGTTTTTGTCGAATAAAGGAGACAAAACATTACAGACTGTTTTTACGAGCGTTCATGCGTACGGTTGCCAGATTTCCAGAAATTAAAACCCCAATCAGAGCTTTTCTGTTAAAAGAACACGTTTTACTTAATCTTTGCAATCCCGCAACCACGCACACACGCTTTTTCTACACCGAGGAAGAAGAGCAGATGATCTGAAAACAGACAAGTAAGCTGGAGTTCAGCGATCTTCATTTGAGATTTTCTACTTAAATTAAAGTGTCATTCAGTCAGTCTATATTGCGCTGCTCGTTTGCTGACTAAATTTGCGACCAAACTGTAGGCTGATATCCAGTGGCTCTCAAACTGACGTACGCAAAAATGCCGTAAAATGCCGTAAATACTCAACATTCGGTCAAATTACCTCATCTTTCGTGGTCAAAACTGACTGCATCCACGCCAGCAAATCTTCTCGACAATAAAAGTGGGGATTTATCATTTACTAACATTAAGAACAAATATAGACACAGGCTGCATAGAGATTTAAGATTAAAACTCTCTTCGATACAGACACAAACCCTTCTGTGAGTTATTGTTTTTAATGCTGATCATATTATACCAGCAAGAATGCAATGTTTCCCGAATATCCACACGATTTCAAATGTGACATTGATTTTATACAACAGTTCAACAAAAAGGGTAATATTAAGTGATGTACATTTAGTATTGTTAGTATTTTTACTGTTTTGCAACGAAAGCCACAGCAGAACTGCAGGACACAAGCTGTTTTTCGTGAACAAATCTGCGGCTTTGAACGAATCGTGAATAATTCAATGACCCATTCATAAATACAGCCGCTTGCTTTGATACCGAAAGAATGAATGACTCGATGATTCACTCATAAAAACAGTGACTTTTAATGCAATATTTAAAATTATCACTTCATTTTTAATATCACTGTTGTCACGAACTGCTCCGAGTCTCAAAGGTTAGAGATCCAAATGCAACTCTTATTAGAGGGAAATCCAGACACGTAAGCCAAAATAACAGGCAACAGGTCAATATCCAGGTAGGCAATCCAAACAAGCAAACAAATCAGGGAACACAGGCAAAAGAGAAATCCAAAAACCAAAAGACATGGAAAAACCAGGGAGAATGCTCAGAGATGCAGTGTAACACAAACAAAACCTTGCAGTGAGTAGCAGGGTGAAACGGCTTAAGAAGACAGGGGTAATGAGAATAATGAGAAACAGCTGTGAACAATAATGGCAGATAGACCAAGCAGTGTGTTATGGGTAATGGAGTCTTTGACAATAATAGTAGTCCGGGTTAGAGTGCCCTCTGATGGCAATGACGGGCACTCTCACTGGTGATCGTGACAACTGTATTTATTGAATTTTTTTAAAGCATTATTTATTTTATAAAGGCATTATAAAGGTAAAAAAAATGCACTGGAAAAATCGATTTAAGAGGGAAATATTGTCCCTTAATGGAAAAGGTGTAACTGCAGTCTAAGTGGAAAAGAGAGGGTAGGCAGAAGGATGTTAAATCCCCCAGGGAGCACAACACTCTAAAAACTTTGAGAACCACTGAAAAGGGATATGTAGAACTGCACAAGTGCTACTGCTAAGAGTGCAGTGTCAATACAGCCTGTTACCTTGATTCAAATGTTTCATAAGCTTAAATGAATTGGTCAAAAGAGAACAATTATAATGACTTTTGTCTAAATACTACATATAAAATAGCTATCAAAATTAATGTTGGTAACTGTAGTTTGACTAAAAGTAATGACTAAGACTTGACAAAAATGCAATGACTTTTCGTTGACTAAAACTAGACTAAAATATGAAAGACAAAAATGACTAAAATGTGACTAAGACTAAAGAGCATTTTTGTCTGAAGATAAATTAAAAATGGCTGCCAAAATTAACACTGCACTATTCCCTACATTTCCCCACTAATATAGTCCACTTGAAGAAAGTGAATGAAAACGAGTGAGTGAAATTCGACACTGAGTGCACCAGAAGGGCTGCCGCTGTTACATAATTTGTGCTTGCAGTTTAATAATCATTTGAAACTTAACAAACTGGCAACTACAGTAGTAAGATGAAAATATTTATTTTGAACTCTGTCATGGAAACTATAAACCTTAATTAAACAATTTAATAATCACTTAAAGATGAATTTACCTGTATAACATTACGTTGTAGCCACTGGACCAGCGGTTTGGAAAATGGATGGATGAATGATTCAGCTGTGGGCGCCATCTTCTGTTGAGACGCAGGAATTCATTCAGCACGCGACTGTCACAGTGCATTATGGGTATTCTCTAGCCGTTGAGTGTAGCCTACATCAGTTGTACACTCGTTATTGCGGTGCATTGTGGAATTGAATGAGTGCACTCGATATCGTGCACTATGGTTTCGGACACCCAAATGGCTGTCCCCTGAAACAGTGCCCTATTTAAGGGTATAGGAGGCGATTTTGGACACAGCCTAGGTTAAATGACAGGACACACAGGAAAACAGGAACAAAATCACAATGAAACATAGCCAAAACAGAATATACACGTTACAAAAATATGAAGATGTTAATCTTCCTATAGGCTGGACATTACTTCCGGCCTCTATTGTACACCGATTTTTGCTTGGGAAGGAAAGAAAATCAACGTCCTTTCACTGCTTTTTCATGAGATTAGTCTGCATAAACAAAGCATGTACATTTCCTGCTTTGCAACCACTTAGAACACCCTGAATAAGCAATGTGCTAAAATGGTTTTCATGTCAGACAGGTTTTCAAATGCTTATTCTGTTATTCTGAAATGATGCCATGAATGCAAATATTAGATGACGCTTGTGGGTAACATTCTTAATATTCATGATCTCTGTCCTTTCCACAAACCATAAATAACATTGATTAAAACTCATGTGAGCTTCATACTTCCCACAGTCCAGAACCAGGTCTTCAGCTCAAGGTAAGTCGAAGTAGGTTTAGCTAGGTGTAATATGAATTACAATTTGAGGGGGAAAATATTGTTTATGATATTAGCTCCTGGCAAATGTTAACCTCAGTTATCAATAGTGATTTTTATCATCTGTTTGGACTAGATACAATACAATGCCCTTTTTAACCACTGTCCTGTTTTCTCTCCCAGAAATGAACTCAACAGTCTGGATTGTGGATAGCTATGAAGAAGCTCTTGCCAAAAACATTGTGGTTGTTTGTCTTGGTTTTATCATTAATTTCATCAATGGAATGTTAGTAGTGACTTTTTTTTCTAATCTAATGTTTTCAAGGGACTCCAGATACATTTTATACATTCACCTGGTAATCAATGACATGATCATGATATTTGTATCAGTGTCTTTATATGTGTTGTCCTACACTTCACCACTTGTTAATGTTTCGTGGTGTTGCATATTGATGGTTCTTGGTGCAACCACCTTTATGATCACTCCTTTGAATCTGGCTGGTATGGCCATCGAACGGTTCATTGCGATCTGTAAACCACTGCATCACTCTCAGATTTGCACTCCACAAAGAACCTTCATCTTCATATGCTTGCTATGGGTTTTAGGAGCTATACCTTCTCTAGTAGATATCATTATTTTATTTTCAATCCAGCCCGTATCTTTCTTCAGGTCTCTTATACTTTGCTACTCATTCAGTTTGTTCCCTTCCAAAGCCAACCGGGACAACACCACTGCTTCACAAGTCATCTATATGTCTTTGGTGTGGATAATTCTCATTTATACTTATTGCAGAGTCCTGTTCACTGCCAGAGAGGCCGTTTCAAAGGGTTCAGCTAATAAGGCTCGGAGTACTATACTGTTGCACGGTGTCCAGTTACTTCTTTGTATGCTTTCCTATATAACCCCTTTTATGTACTTAATTATTACTCCTTTTTTTCCTCATCACAGAACTAAGATCACTTTCTGTATTTATCTGCTTACAAATATTATGCCTAGATTACTGAGTCCTTTGATTTATGGGGTCCGAGACCAGAAGTTTGTGAAACAAATGAAGGAATACTTTACATGTAGAGTTATTATTGTAAAGATTGTGCCATCATAACTATGATTATATCTATCTATCTATCTATCTATCTATCTATCTATCTATATATAGTGTGTTAGTCAACATTGGAAATTCTGGTCATTTACATTTTTCATGCTTAGGCTTGTTATACTCCAGGTTAAGTTACCAATATTAATATCGCAACAAATTCATCAAGCTTTTCTTGCTATTTTGCCGCCTGTCCCTGTACCAGGGTTGCCAGGCAGGTCTGTGTAACAAAGCTAGCCCAATGGCTATTCAAAAATAGCCCAAAAGAAAGTCAATGGCTATATCCTAAATATAAAAAATTACAAAATATGCCTCTCCCGTACATATTTTACAGTCACTATTATGCAAATTGATCATAAACACAGCACAAATGCTCCCAGTCGCCTAATACAGGCTTAATATTTGCTTGTGCTGTCTTTCTGGCTAAATAGCATATTTTGTTTAATGCAATGACTATATTTTTAAGTATGTGGTTTAAAAATGTAAATAGTCATATATTTTGAATGCCCCTGTATATATGCATTAAAAAAAAGATTGTTGCATGATCTCATGTTGCATGAAACAATATGTTCCTCTTTAACAATCTTCTCTTTATGATAAACATTGCCAGATCAATTAATTTGTTGGGGGTTTGCTTGTTTGTTTGTCTATTTATTTTTGCAAAATGGTCTTTTGTGGTATCATCCATGCAAAGTTGGTTGATTACATAACTGAGATAAAGTAATAGCCTAGTTAACAATTATTTGTTTACACAGAATATATGATCTCATTATTAGTAGAACACATTTTACACATAGGGGAAAACCAATTGTTTAGATAATAATTCTAAAATGGGGGAAAATTTAAAGCTCTTGATTCTAACTTGTAGGCCTACTTAAAGTGGGGGGAGGAGGGTGTAATTCTATTTCATGCATTCTGACTTACTTACACTGTTAAAGAGTTGCATTCTCATGCTAAACATGGCCAAAGTTTCAAAACACAAGTTGGACGTATGGAGTATTTCTATGCCAAATATACTACTTCCGGTTGTGGACATGTTTTCGAATTTTGTTAGAGTATGGCCTTTATCACGTAATAAGAGCGGAATTCCTTGTATAGGCACTTCTCCCTGATAAACATGCACACACACACCACCCAGAGCAAGAGATTTTTGATGAGGTACGCAGCCTTCAAATGCGACCTCTGGAGGATGCAGCCTGTCATCTAAGGAGTGTGTTTTTGGTTGTGAGGGAAAGATTACCTTGAAAGATTACCTCAGCTTCCCAAAGAACCCAGCGTTAAGGGAACAGTGGGTGAAGTTTGTTTTTCCGGCGCAGCCCCGCACCTTTTTTTTTTAAATAGCCAATAGCGTTTTGTTTATATCACAGCTCGGCCAGAGCCGTTAAACTCAGTAAAACCTGTTTCCTTCTAATGTCTAACTGTATATCTCCTCTATATTACTTTGAAATACAGCATTCTGTGCAAAATTGAAATGGGTCCGATACCTTTCATGGTCTGAGCCGAATGCGGATATGATCCGTTCTGTGCTCTTGTGTCCCTGGGCCAGAGCAGAGTGCTCGCGCTATGGCGGTTCACGTGACACTAAAGGTGTGGTCACACTGCACTTTTCGTTCCATTGACTTCCTTTCAAACGCATGCGAATGCATCAGACCGGAAACGCAAGCTTGTGTGAAAAAATTTAACATTTCGCTGCATTTCAAAGTTCAAGTTTGGTGAACTCTGACCTGCGAATTCGTATCATGCGAAGATGTGCGACCAGTAGAAGATCAATTCATCACATCTTTTGGCTGATTTAAAAGAATGATATTTTTGCTGTAAAGTCGAGTAGGTTCTTTATTTTTACATTTTGAATGTATTGCTTTAAGTCATATGTGGAATTCATGTTTATAAAAAAGACGCTGTAGACTGTGACGTCATATCACGACCGTTACAGCATCCGAATAAATTTTGCATGTTCAAAGTCTAGTGTGACCGAGACTTAACGTGAAAATGCACTTCGCATCAATGGAAAGCATATTTACACTGTCTGAATGTGCCATTCACCATGTATAAACTAGTAAATGTGTGAACTGACCGATTTCAGCTGCAGCTTCAGTGTAGGAGGGGGCGGGACTTCAGATTCTAGAGAGCATTTGATTGGACATAAGATTTGATGAGAAGCTGAAGTGCGATGTGATTTCATGAAAATCCGTGATCCATTTTAGCGGAAGCGAGAGACTTGAAGTTTTGAATGCTTATATCTCCTAAATGCTAATGTTGTCATTGTATTGGAACACACCAGCTTATTCATAACCTTAAGGCTAACATATTCATACTAAAAGCTGAAAAAAAAAACGTACATTTTGATTTCAGGGGGACTTTAAAAGTAACATCTGTTTATTAAACCAGTCCATAAAGTAACTACAGACTCCATATCACTGTTCGAGGCCTATTTTTGAGAAAAAGGGTTTAAAAACACATAATTATTTATAAAAATAAATAAGTATTCCTTACTGCTTGATATAATCATAGAAATGTCTTTTTTGAAATCACAAACGATTGTGAATGGTCCTTCCGGGTAAGCGCTGCAAAAAAACATCAACTGTCACGTGACAGCGTCGGCAGCGCTTTGGACAATATTTTACACCTGATAAATGGCAGAGTGAATCTTTATCGACGAAAAAACGGAGTATTATTTAGATTCATCTTATCTGACCAATTTGAGACAAATGCTAGGTCGCTTAATCCGGTCACTTGTTTCTTGTTCAGTTCTAGCCGCATTCAGTTATTTCCATATTAGCAGCGCCGTCTTGTGGTTATTCTGAGGTATCTTAATTACCATGTTGACTTCACTTGAGGAATCTCAACGTGAAGTGACAGGAGGTTTCGAAGATACAATAAAGAACTGATAATTCTCCTTTTAATCATTAAATATGGTGCGCGAGAGGCCGAGTTACACAATGACGGGAACTCAACAGAAACAGAAACGAAAGTGAAACCCTCTTCTCTGAATCAAATGACTTTCCGTATTGACAGAGGAACCAAGCGCCAAACTCCGCTGAAAGGTAAATATCACTGAATATATTCCCTACTCGTTGATATTAGCTCGTTATGGAATTATACAGTTATCATATTAATGAATTCGTCATTGGTCACATTGTTGTTAGCTAATTCATCCTTGAAAACTGTCAATGCATTTACATCCAGGTTATGAACAGGTATCTAAAAGACCCATCACTGCATGATGGACAACCACCATAGGAATAGTAATAATACTAACAATACCTTTAGAATGTGACATGTAAATACCATGGTACGTGATTATGGAAATCAGTAAGTACCATATTAGCATCTGACACCATGACTATGTAAATAATACCACTGTGAATGATTTGTCATTCTTACAGAAAAATGGCTCAGGCTGATATTGACGAGGGATTATATTCTCGACAGCTGTAAGTGTACTGTAAAATATTCTTATATGACACATGCAACTTATATTTCCTTATTTGTATCTTGTTTTCCCATATATACCTTGATTTTTGTGTTTTCTGACTCTATTATCTGTGGAAATGTAATTTTACTTGAGCAATCAAACTGAAATACTAATTAAGTGTTTTTGAAACTGAATGCTTGTATTACATTTCCAATGGAAAAAAAAAGTGCATTGTACTTCTTACAGTTTCATTTAGACATTAAAAATGCACATTTTTGCAGGTCCCTCAGATTGTAAAAAAGACCAGAAATGTGTTTAATGATACATATGGAAGCCTAATAGACAGTAGGTTTAAAAGCATGTAAAGCTCATATTTCTGTACATTCATTAGTTGTTCAGTTTGTTATATCAGGTGTAATGTTGTCTAATTCGTCTTTTTGAGGTCGGGTTACTTTCTTAGTTTCAGGAATTCCAGTTACGAATTTTCTGTAGGTTCCGAGTCATCAATGCTTTAGGAATAGTTACGCCTATCCCGACTAGTCTCTTCCTGGTATTTTTCACAGAAAAAATAAATAAATAAATAAAACAAAGCGAAAGTAACTGAGTTTGCTTTTTTGCATTGTTGAAATAAATTGCATACTATTTAGCTTATCTGAATTGGATTAGGATTATTTTATGTAAAAATGTCCCATACATTATTTAAATATACAAAATATACATCATGATAGTATTTGTTATATTTAATGTATGCTTATTTTAATTTAGATTAAAAATTGTATTTATTTTGTTTCACAAAATAAGTATATTAAATGGCAACAGTCAGAGGTCAAATGTTTTAAATGTTAAATCAGTATGTAGGGAAATTTTACTTTATGCACAAGCCATTTTTTTTTTTATCTCACAACAGGTATGTGATTGACCATGATGCAATGCGTCGCATGGGAAAGGCTGATGTTCTTATTGCTGGAATGCGAGGTCTTGGCGTGGAAATTGCCAAGAATGTGATTCTGGCTGGAGTTCGATCTGTCACCGTTCAGGATGAGGGTGTGGTGGAGTGGAGAGATCTGTCTTCTCAGGTAATAATCTTTTAATGCAATTAAATGTTCATCCAGAAACTAAGTAGTCTGCCATCCTTTACTAACCAGGAAAAAAGATGCTTTAAAGATGCTTAGAGCTTCTGTTTTCTATGCAAAGAAAATGAACGGTGATTTACGCACGTGTGCATCCAGACATGAGACCTCAAGACACATCAAGCACCATTGTTTTTTTCATGTGACCAATCAATGTGTGGTGCATTTAAATGTTCTGAATTATATGCAGGTGAGGTTTAAGAGTATTCAAGTGCAAGGGTTTATTTTTAGCGTATGATGGCAGAATTCATTTTTTATTTCCTGGAAAAGAGCCATTTTGTGTTCCAAACAAACAAGTCATACAGGTTTGGAAAGGCTTGCATCAGTAAATAATGAAATAATGAGCATTTTTAGGCTAATAATTTGCCCAAATTTAAAAAAAAAAAAAAAAAAAATTTTAATTAGCAAAAATGTAAATGATTAATGTAGGTGTTGTTGTGGGACCTTTACAAAGTATCATTTATATAATCTCTTACGTCTTCAGTTTTACCTGAAAGAAGCTGATCTGGGTCAGAATAGGGCCTTGTGCTCTGAGAAACAGCTCTCAAGTCTGAATGTCTACGTTCGAGTGTCTGCCTGGACTAACAAACTCAACGAGGTCTTCCTCAGCAAGTTCCAGGTGAGTTATGATCCTGTCTCATATGTCTGTGCAAAAAAAAAAAAATCCTTGTTTTGTCTTATTTTATGTTTATTACAATAGGTGGTGGTGCTCACAAATTCATCTTTAGAAGAGCAGCTACGTGTGGGAACGTTTTGTCACTCAAACAATATAAAGTTTATTGTGGCTGACACCAGAGGGCTTTGTGGGTAGGCTGCATTCTGTGAATCAATAAAATGCATGAAAATGGTTAAGTTAATGCAAAACCATATTCTGATTTCTGTGTTTGGTTTGCAGGCAGTTGTTCTGTGACTTTGGCGAATCATTTGAGGTCCGAGACACAAATGGAGAAACTCCAGTCTCAGCCATGATTGCTCATATCAGCAAGGTGACAGGACAAAAAAAATGCATTTTCCTTAAGTTTGGTCCTCTTAAAGGGATACTCACTCTCATGACATTCCAAATCTATAATACTTTAATTCATCTTTGATGAAATACAAATTAAATTTCTGTCCCTCCATTGAAAGTCAGTTTCAGCAAAACTTTGACGCTTAAAAATGTTATATATAAGACATAATAAATAGAGTCGATATGAATCGAGCAGTTTAATCAAGCAAGTGCGTTTGAGCTTCTGTTTTTGATTTGCTCGATGTATGTGTTTTGATCAATGTTTAAATATAAACAAATGCCTAAATTAAATCTGTTCATCATAAGTTGATTGAGTCTCTTCAGACGATTTGGATTAAATTAGATTCATCTGTTTATTAGGTTTTTATGAACTTTTTGAAGTGTCAAAGTTTTGGGTGAATAAACTTTCAATCGAGGGACAGAAATTTCATTAAAAATATTATAAAGTCTTAAGACATTTGTAAGACATGACGGCGAGAAATTGAAATTGTTTCTTTTTCAAAACAATTTGCCCAAAATGTATTATTTTGTTTATTTATTATTATTATAATTGACATGACTCAGTCAGTAATTCTTTTTTCTTTCTTTACAATCCTTTAATTCATTTGAGCTGAAAATGTAACATTTTCCATCACAGGAGAATCCAGGCGTAGTGACATGCACAGATGAAGAGAGTCATGAGTTCACAGATGGCATGTTTGTGACTTTTTCTGAGGTTCAAGGCATGACTGAACTCAACAGTTATGGTCCCGTTGAGATCAAAGTGTGGGGTAGGTGTCATATAATTTGTGGAAAATATCTAGAGCTGATACTGGTGCATAGCATGTGGTTAATTTGATAACAAATATATATGCCAATGTTTTTAGACAGCTACTCCTTCACTATTTGTGACACTTCAAACTTTTCCGAGTATGTGAAGGGTGGAGTGGCAACTGAAGTGAAACAGCCTGAAATCATCCACTTTGTAAGTGTCACCTAGTATTGATTTATATTTAAGATGCTGTTATCATGATGTAGTGTGCTTTTGAAATCTGTAAGTGTGTCAACGTACAGCATTATAGGCACCTCCTTGAGGTGATGTTTTAATGCTTGCAGAAACCTCTGAATGTGGTTCTGGATGAAGTGCTCAGAAATCCTGAGCTTATGGAGATGACAGACTATGGCAAGACACAAAGACACCTGTCTCTGCATCTGGCCTTTCAGGCCCTGCATAGATTTACTCAGAAATACAGCCGGACACCCCAACCTAGATCCCAGGTCAGTCATACCATGACACCTTTATGCTGAAAATGTGTTGTGTGTGTGTGTGTATCAACATTTTCCACAGTGTGACTGTATTGTCAGTACATTGCGCAAAATATTATATAAGGTTTAAGAAAGTTAATATTACTGTTCTTTTCTGGAAAAACTGACCCTTTGATAATTATTGATATATCTTCATTAAAAACCCTTTATTATATGATAATAAATGTTTATTATATTTTTTTATTATACTTATTATATATATATATATATATATGCATATGCAAATATTTGACAAATTGATTACAATATAATTGCAATGCATTAAGAAATCTAAAAATTTGTACTATGTGATTTTATTACTAATCACTTTTAATCATAACTATTTTCACAATTTTACATTATAAAATATATATTGACAAAAAATGATTTTTCTACTGAAAATAGGTCAGTAATTGTATTTTGAAAAAATAAGCCCCTAATACTAATAGTAATTCAATGCACTGATTTGCATCATCACCTTTTTTTTTTTTTTTTTTAACCCCTAAATGTAATAGTTCAATAGCCAGACTATAGTTCATCTCTGTGTTTTGCTGCCCTCTGTAGGCTGATGCTGAAGTGCTGGTTACTATCACAAAAGAGCTTTGCACAGATGCAAAGTTTGATGAGCTTGATGAAGACGCTGTAAGAAATTTATCTCTGGTTGCCAGTGGTGACCTGGCACCTGTCAATGCCTTCATTGGAGGGCTGGCTGCTCAGGAGGTGGTGAAGGTGAGTTTGACAATTTAACTCTTTCCCCGCATTGACAGAATTTTTCGGCAATCCATGTTTTCACTGTTATTGAGTAGGATTAGGCAAAGAAGAAGCAGAAACAAGCGATAAAAGCATTGCTTATGCACATGCTATAGTCTATGACGAAAATGTGATTTTCTTAATTTTTTGTTCAAGATGCTGCTTTTTTTTTTAACTCTCTCTCCACCAGCGTTTAAAAAAAAAAGTTTCATGGCCCCCAGAATATTTCGTTGTATAAAATATCTGACATGCCACAAAAAAAGCTTCATGAAACATTTTCTTATTAACATTTGAATATAGGTACGTTTCATAAAAAAAAACAATATTTTGAGCAAAAAGCTGGGAAAATCGCATTTTTGTCAAAGACTATGTCTGGATCATATTCAGATCAATGATCAAATCATAGATGGAGTAGAGTGAGTCCATCAACACCCCTCAAAGCTTCACAGTCCTATAGCTTTTGATTCATTACTCTTTCAGAAGATTCATAATAGCGCCCCCTACCGTATAACAGTGAAAAAGAGTTCATGAAACTTAACCATATTCAAATGTTGATAAAAAAAAAAAAGAATGCATTTTTTCCAAAGCAGAGTCTCTGTTTTTTTCTTTTGATATATTGCATGTTCAGATATTCATACAACAAAATATTCTGGGGGCCATGAAACTTTTGTGAAAATGCTGGCAGTAGCTGGCAACATAAAAACAAAAAAAAAACGTTGGCGTGGAAAGAGTGATATTTATACTGGCATCACCATCAGTTGATGGACACATCATTTGAGTTCGAGAACATGGTCTATATATAAGCACCTACATGTGTATGAAATCTTTCAGGCATGCAGTGGTAAATTCAGTCCTCTCAGGCAGTGGCTGTATTTCGATGCTCTGGAATGCCTGCCTATAGAGGAGGATGGAGTTGTCCTTACTGAAGACGCCTGTGCTCCTGTAAGCAACGAGCAAGCTCATTCTCACTATTTAAAAAAGCACTTTTTTTTATAGCACTTTTTGTACTTTTACATAAAGTTATCTGTATCCTCTGTGCTGTAGAGAGACAGTCGATATGATGGGCAGATTGCTGTGTTTGGATCTGCTTTTCAAGACAAGCTGAAGAAACAGAACTATTTTTTGGTGAGTGTGTTTCTCCTGCTTCACCAGCAGAGGAGGTCATTACCCCTTTTTGTGTTTCAGTAAACCCTGTTGGATGACTGTCAGTTACTTATCATTGATCTTTTATGGAGAGCAGTGAGCAGATCAGTGAGTCAGTGATGTAGAATGCACAGGAAATATTTTATGTGCTATGTGATATTTCCTGTTGAGCACTAAGGATATGTTGGTTAGAGTTTCCTGTGTGAATCAACCTAATATTGCAGAATTTTTTGTGGAGAATTTTTTGGCTTATTACTTTGGTAACTCTGAATGTTGCTAAAAACCTGTACTTCTTAATTTAATCATGCAGTTTGTTCGTTTATGTTTTTAGCATAAACTACCGTTCAAAGGTTTGGGGTCTATATGATTTTTCAAAATAATACTTTTATTCAGCAGGGATGTATTATATTGATCAAAAGGGACATTAAAGACATTTGTAATATTACAAAAGATTTTTATTTAAAATAAATGTTGTTTATAAATTTCTATTCATCAAAGAATACTAAAAAATTATCACGGTTTCCACAAAAATCTGAAGCACCACAACTGTTTTAACATCGGTTCATTGATAATAATAAGAATTATTTCTTGAGCAGCAAATCAGCATATTAGAAAGATTTCTGAAGGATCATGTGACACTGAAGACCGTGATAATGATGCTGAAAATTTAGCTTTGATGACTGGAATAAATTGCATTTTAAAATACATTAAAATGGAAAATTGAAATAATATTTCACAATTTTTTACGGTATGTTTGATCAAATAAATGTAGCTTTGGTGAGCATAAGAGAAAAATCTTTTGTGTACATTTATGCTATAAAGTACATTACATGTAAACCTAGTCCTTCCTTATTTAACCTCTCTTCAAAATTATAAGTCCTGCTCCATCTCTCAGTCTTGAAGATTATTAATCAATATTATTCACCAATTCTCATCAAATGTCTATGTGATCAGGTTGGAGCTGGAGCGATTGGTTGTGAGCTGCTGAAGAACTTTGCTCTGATTGGTCTGGGTGCGGGAGAGGGTGGAAAAATTACGGTGACTGACATGGACTCTATTGAGCGATCGAATCTGAATCGGCAGTTTCTGTTCCGCTCTCAGGACATCAGGGTAAGAAGAGTTGGCACACAATAGCTACACCATTGATTTGAACTTCAGAAAATGGTTTTAATACAATATCAATGACAGTAATCTAAAACAGAGCCATCTCTAAAATCTTATTGAATGAGCCACGTCCACTTCACATGCCTTAAATGTTGTAAAATCATTGTAATGCATTTACATTTATTCTTTTTATCTCTCTCAGAGGCTGAAGTCAGAGGTGGCGGCGGAGTCTGTTAAAGAGATGAACCCTTACATGAACATCATCTCTCACCAGAACCGAGTGTGTGCAGAGACAGAGGAGGTCTACACACATTCGTTTTACAGTCACCTTGATGGCGTAGCAGCTGCGCTGGATAATGTGGATGCACGTGAGTGCTGACTTTGCTAGGTCCCATGTTACACTTATGCCTCAGCCAAAATTTAGAAAGAAAAATGTAAAAAATGTAGCTACATGTCTAACATTTTACTTTCCCTGTCCATTAGGAGTCTATCTCGACCAGTGCTGTGTGCGAAACAAAAAGCCCATGCTGGAGGGAGGAACTCTGGGTAGTAAAGGCCACACTTTGGTGGTAGTACCACATCTGACTGAATCGTATGGACCCTCCACATCTGGAGGACAGAAAGCCATTCCCATCTGCACACTCAAGAACTTCCCTCACCGTATAGAGCACACGCTACAGGTGAGAAGGCATACATTTTTCTGTTTAGCAGATTTACAGGTTGTTGCATTGAAAGCAAATGATCATTTCTCTCATTTTGCTGTTACAAACACTTCTGTTGGGTCAATTTTTAGGAGTTAAATTGTCCCGTGTTAAATTATTCCAACGATATTGTTCCTCTTTGTCGTTATGGTTGTAGTTGTGGTGTGGACCAGAATGGTTATTTAAGCTTTATATTTATAGTTATCATCCTTGGTGAGAATGGCCCTTAATTTAAGTGGAAATATTCAGGCATAATATATCAAATAAATAAATACATTAAATAAATAAAATTATATAATATATGTAGGCCTTTATGATCAAAATATTTATACATCTGAAGATTTGCAAATACACAAAGTGACAGTTTTAAGTGAAGTGAAGTTGCATTTCAACCAAACATGTGGCTCTGTGTGTGAATCACAAATTATTATTATTATTATTTTTTTATTTCAGTGGGCCAGAGACCAGTTTGAAGGACTTTTCAAGCAAACGGCAGAGAATGTGAACCACTTTCTCAGGTATAGATAAACGCATTTCAACTAGTCAATAGTCTAGAAGAGAAATAAGATCAAATGTGTGCAGGAAATATAGGGTGAAGAGGCACAACTGTTATCAGCAGATGCAGATATTGTGTCAGAGATTCTGTTCAACATTGTACTCCTTAAGTGTGACCCACTCCTCATGTCCAGGCAACCCTGGCTGCCCCCTGGCTTCCTGCCACAAGTGTCAACTGTAGTCAGATCTCTTTTCCATCTGAAATGAAGTGAAGGATGTTTATAAAAAGGCGAGTGTGCAGGAAGTTGAGGTGCTGTGTGCTGCAGGCAGATATCGGGAAGGCAGCAGCAGAACTGCCTCAATCTCAACTACTTCCTGTTGGCTGTCAGCAAACTACACCCAACTCAACAGCTTTCTTTGGCTAAAAACTGAATATGTTTTGGGGCAGTGTTATTGTAGTATCATAAATATACTATTATAGTTTTTTATTAATATTGTGAATTAGGTTTTTTTTGCAGTTTAATTTTAGTATTTAATATTTTTTAAAAAGTTCTATTTAATTTTAAGAAATAGCTAGTTTTAGATTTAGTTAATGATAATGCCCCTGTTTTTGGGGTAATTTAAAGTTTAGCCCGAACGATTGATGTTGAAAAAATTAAAACAACAAAAAAGCACTCATACTGCATAGCATACAGATGGCTCTACCCCTTTTCTCCATCTCTGTCTGCAGTGACCCAACCTATGTAGATCGCACAGTCGCCCGTGGGGATGTGGAGGCTGTGGAAATGTTGGCGGGTGTCTATAGGAGTCTGAGCGAGGAATGGCCTCTGAACTGGACTGACTGTGTCAGCTGGGCCCGCAAACAGTGGGAAACACTTTACAACAATCACATTAGACAACTACTGCACTGCTTTCCGCCTGACCAGGTAACACAGAGAGCCATGTACTGTACACGCTTCATTACAGTGAAAAATACAACAGTGCGACATAGTGGCAAAAGCTAATGGTTCCTACGATATATTTTATATATATATATATACATATATATTATCACATGGGAGAATCAGGGGAAATTGTGCTATTATTATGAAAATAGTGCTATTCTTAATGGTTTGTTAAAAAGCAAATTATTATTCAAATTAAATTTTTATTATTTTTATTTTTTAATTTTTTTAACATTTTGGATAATAAAAAAAGACTTAAAATGATTACTTACAGGCTTATTAGTCTTTCTAGTCTTATCAGTATACTTATCAATATATATAGACATTTTGACAGTGGCGCTGTTGATTATGAGTATGTTAAAAAAGTGAGTTGGCTACTAATCCATTAGTTTTGGGATCGCAGGAGTGCTTGAATGTGTTAGTTTCACTGTGGACCAGCAGGTGGCGCTGTTGTCTATAACAACAAATGGCTCAGACCATGTTTAGAGAGATGGCATGATAGTCACAATACCTTGTGAAATAAATATTTATGAAAATTTTCACATCAAAATCAATCATTTATGTCATTATCTGAAGTCTCATTATAAATCCAAAAGTGCTCATCATGTGAATTGCAGCATATTACAATAATTTATTTCTAAATATGAGATTTTAATTCTTAGGGGAAAAATACAACCAATAATTTCCACTGGGAGTCTGTGCATTTATGGTTGTGTAACAGCATGGATGTGGAGAGGTCTAATCCATAGCATCAGTGCCTGCTCACAGAGATAAACATTCATTCAGAGGAGGGGTGATATGGACAAGAAAACAGAGTTTTGAAACTCTAAAAATGTCCTTTATCTTGCATGTCCAGATATAACAGTTGCAAAACCTGAAGTCGCAGATGAGTAGACCACAGTTCAGTTTGAGGGTTTGTGCTTGAATATACTGAAAAAGAGTAAATCATTGGTATCACCAAGCTTGGGATAACAGTTTCTCATTGTCAGTTGGAAGTCTTTCCTGGAGTGCAGAAAGACGGTTGTAAAGATCAACCAACACAATTCTTTCTGTTAAACTAGTGGAATAAGCTTTGTGTTACTGCTCTTTTGGTCTGCCTTTGTTCTTTTCAATAGCCTTTTCTGTTTTTTTTTTTGTTTTGTTTTTTTTTTTGTTAAAAGACGTATTGAATGCACACACACATGATAAACTCATTACTCTGTCTCTCTGAGCAAAAGGCTTGGAGACATGGGCTTTATGGTGACCAATCACGTCCACTTCACGTCAGCATGTGACTGATGTGGCTGCAGGGCTTCCATTTGGCCCGCAACACATGAAGACGTCTTCCATTGTTGTTTACTGGAGCTGACTATATAGTGCCTTTAAACAATATTTTTATATATTAAAATAAACAACAATAAGTAAAACAATGTATATAAAAATATTTTAAAAATGAAAAATAGACAAGCATTTAATCATGATTATAATAAAAAAACAAATACATAAAAATATAATAATAATTTACATATACATAACATTTTTTGAAATGTAATTAATTGGTCCTACATAAACATGTAATAATAGATATAATAACAATAGAACTATATAGTATCTTTAACAGCATCTTTTATAAATTAAAATGAACAACAATAAATAATGTTTATAGAACATACTTAAAATAAAAAATAGACAAACATCTAATAATAAATGTAAAAAAAATAATTTTAATATTAACATAATAATATTTAATACATTTAAAAACATTAAAGAAAATGTAAACCCTTTTTTAAAACACATTTTCTCCTCTCGTTCACTCTCTGGCCCTCACTAGGTAACAAGCTCTGGACTTCCGTTCTGGATGGGCGCAAAGAGATGTCCACATCCTTTGACCTTTGACACCAACAATGTAAGTTTTACTGAGTAAATTCCCTACACACAGTGTCTGGGATTTCCCATCATCCCCTGCAGACAGGAATGACTAACTTTACGACTTACGGTTTCTCTCCTGGTGTGAATTAGATACTATCTGTATTATTGATCACCTGAGATTAACAAAGCAAAGTGAAAACGTGTTAAGCCCCCGACCCCTCACACACAGGCACACTCACACAGGTAAACACAGAGGCACATTAGCAAACAGGTCATTCTTTTAGCAGAAACCCATTCAGACACATGTATAAACTGAAAAAAAATAAAGAAAAACTATTCAATGTTATGGCCCATTGTTTCCATTGTCATCATTATTTATAAATGTTATCAGCATTGGGTAAGATTTGTTTTTCCCTAAAGGAATTCCTTTTTAACTCATCACAGTCAATTTAAATTCTATGGTTTCAAATGTTAACCTATTTTGAGAATTGTTGTTTTTTGAATGCGCTACATACTTTCCTCTCATCATTTCCTGTTAACCAGTGCAGTTCTGTTTCTCAGCACATGTGTTTGTGATCCATGGCAAGTTTTTCCACCCTTCAGCTCAAAATCAAACACAAACACACAGTTTCGCTTGAGTTCTGCCAGCTATAATAAAAGTATTTTGATTTGAGATGATTACCGTTTTCTCTTGTTTTATAGACCACCCATATGGACTTCATTGTGGCAGCGGCCAATTTATATGGCCAGATCTATGGGATTACAGGCTCAAGAAATCGTGCTGACATTCAGAGCATTGTGCAGGGAGTAAAAGTGCCCGAGTTCACCCCTAAATCTAGTGTAAAGATAGCAGTGACCGACCAGCAGCTGAAAGAGGAAAATGAGGAGAGAAAAGAGGAAGGTGAGATTTTAGGCTTAATATAAAATTATACAATATATTTGAATAAGTCTGTAAAGAATATTAAAATATCTCTTTTAATATCACTCTCTGCATCTCTTAGAAAAAGTCAAGCTGGAGATGTTAAAGGAGAAGCTGTCCAAACTCCAGCTGAAAGACCAAAACTTCCGGATGCATCCACAAGAGTTTGAGAAGGTACCATGTTTGTCAAGTCAAGATCTATTTCTATAGCATTTTCACAATACATATTAGGTGCGTCCCAATTCGCATACTTATTCTATGACGTTTTTAGTATAAATAGTGCGAGTAGTGTGTGTGTGTGTGAAACAATCAGTCATTTTCTAAAAAAAATAAAAAATTATATACTTTTTAACCACAAATGCTCGTCTTGCACTAGCTCAGCGATGTGCCACACATTACGTAATCATGTTGGAAAGGTCACGCATGACGTAGGCGGAAGTACCGAGCAAGTGTTTACAAAGTGAACATGCAAGGACTAAGTCAAATGGCCTTTACAATGACGATTTTGAAGTTAGAGGAGAAAATGAGATGGAATTTTTTTTTACCCTACATCGGTACTTCCACCTACGTCACGCAAGACATTTCCAACTTGATTACGTAATGCGTGGCACATCGCAGAGCAGTGCAAGATGAGCATTTGTGGTTAAAAAGTATATACATAAAGTATATATACATTTTTTTAGAAAATAACTGATCGTTTCACTAGATAAGACCCTTATTCCTCATCTGGGATTGTGTAGAGCCCTTTGAAGCTGCACTAAAACTGCAATTTGGACCTTCAACCCATTGGTAACTGTTGGAAGTCCAGTATAAGGAGAAAAATCCTGGAATATTTCTTTTCAACTGAAGAAAGAAAGACATAAACATACTGCATGACAAATGACATCTGCAAATGTCTTTGTTTGACTTACACTTAAAAGAAAACAATATAGGTTTGGAATGACAGTAAATGATGACGGTTTCATTTTTGTGTGAATTATTCCTTTAGTGGATGTAAACATAAAATTAGTCTGAAAAGTTAGCGTGATATCTTTGGCATCCTCAGTAAACGCACATTTGGTATGTGCACTGGGCCTGTCAGACATGTTGGCGTCCACTCTCAGGTAGGAGGTCTCAGTGAACCACAAAACTGGCCCTGAAACATCCAACCCCGACTGCAGTTTTCATCGACCCGTAACCAACTCGGGACTCGGTAACCAACCTAACAGACGAGAGAAAACAGTCGTCCTTTTTGTTGAGAAGGATCTTCTTCATAGTACCTCACCGCTGTGACATACTTCTCAAATAGAGGGCGTCCAACGGACAGAAAGGTCTTATGAAAAGCTTTGAATGCACGCTGGTTTAGTCAGTGTCTGCTTTGTCGTTAGTGAGACTGCATGACACATGGGCTTCCTGGGCTTCCACACTCATACAGTACATAGAGAGTGAATGGGCAGCAGTGTCCAAACAACATCTCAGTTGTGTGTTCTGTTAGGAAGAGGATTAGTCTCAGTCTATGTGTTTCTCTGCATGTATCTGTCTTTGATTTTCACAATCTCTTCAGTCTTTAAATCACTCTTGGACTATCTATTCTCCATTTCTCTTTCTCTGGTTGCTTCTGTCTTTAGTCTTGTTTTCTTTGAAGATGAAAGCATCCTGCTATCTGTTTGGAAATGTTCATATGGCAACAGTTAGGCTGTACCGCAGTTCCAAAAGTCTGAAACCACGTAGAAAATCTGGGATTAAAATAAAGTTTTAGGATTTTAAAACAAAGAAAAGTTGAAGAATGAATATTTTAGATTCTGCTCTGTTTTCTAGGCCACTAATCAAATGTAAGTAAATGAGTGACATTGGTCATGTTACTCTTTGAACCTTGTGACTATTTGACTCTTGTTGGAACATCTCAAACGATGCTGGATAAATTGATTGAGTGTCTCTATCATTAAAGTAAAAGAGAAAAATTCCAAAAATTAAGACCTTAGAAATTCGAAATGTTTTTGATGCTGTAATGCAAAACTTTAATTGAACTATACAAATTTCTTTAGTGTTTTCAGACCTTTGGACCCCACTGTTTGTATCGTATGTCCGTATGCATGTGCAAGTGTGCGTGTGTGTGTGTGCGATTTTAGCAATGACGCATTCTTTGCCAGATCAGATGTTTGGTTTTTCCAGTGGAATGTGTGTTTGGGGGATTCTGGTGGCATCAGGTTGCCAAATTATATACTGTGCTCAAACACCCCCGCAGTTACCCCCATCACACCCAATACTTGACAGGCTTTGTAGTGCTGCGGTGCCTGGGGCGTAAGCAGAGTGCCAAAACCTCATTCCTTCAATATCTAATATCACACCAAAGTTCTTGAGTTGTGAATTATGCTTAATGGCTTATTTTTAATTGCCACTTAAGTTGATTTGCAGTTCAAAGCAGTTGAATCTGGAACAATTATGGTCTGTTTTGTGGGACATCATGCGCAGTGTCACCTGAACATAAAGAGGGGAAATTATGTACGAATACAATAGGAGAATGGATAAATGTTTAAATATGACATGGAATGATATGACCTCCTTATCTAGTACCTGTTGTACCAAAGTGCGCAAACATACCTGTGGCCCGAACGGTTTTGTTCCTATTTTTAAATGCTTCTTGTTTTTTATGTCTAAAAGATAACAATCAGCATCACACTTCAAACACAACAGGTCTTTTTCTAGTTGTTTTCGCCCTATGGTAACAAATGAACAGATGGTTAGTAGGTGAAGATTTGCTGATGGACAAATCAAAGGGTGTTTTCCATAGTTGAAAGGAAATAAAAATGATACAACTTGTATGAACTCTTCTATAAATTAACACACTACACAAAAATATATATTTTTGTATTTTTTTCACTAAAAAAATCTAAACAACCCTAAAACAAAATTAAATATGAAATAAATTGTATTTTTAAAATAATAAAATAATATAATAAATAATATTAAGTAAATTTAAAGCAAAATTGCAGATTATATTAAGGCTTGTTTTTGGAGAATATTTATTGAAGAACTTCTTTTAGAGTTTATTTTTCTTTCCCCATTTGCAATTTTTTTGTTTTTGTTTGCATAAAAGCAAGAAAAACAATTTAAAACTATCTCCAAAGATGGCATCTAATGCCTGCTTACACAGAAAAACAAGATTGAATGCGAGAATGTCGCTTATGTGTCAGTGCTTGTAATAATGAAATTGTTTATACGTTACCGTATGCTCTTTTTTTATTTCTTATTCTTGTGTTCCAGGATGATGACAGTAATTTCCACATGGACTATATAGTTGCAACATCCAACCTGAGGGCAGAGAACTACGATATACCAACAGCCGACCGCCACAAGGTGAATGACTATTGTCTTTGTCAAAAAACTCTGCTGTGCTTTTGTTTGTGAGACAAGGTCTAAAGTGATCAACATTCCCCTCTGGGGATTTGTGTCCTCAGTTTCTGTACATATACAGAACACCCCAAAGGAAAAACCATAGAGTTCCAGACTTGTTTGCCTTATTTGTGTCTACAAATGTACATATATATATAATATCTCAAACCTTTTTCTCATCTGCAGAGCAAGTTAATTGCTGGACGCATCATTCCAGCAATCGCCACGACAACAGCTGCGATCGCCGGACTGATGTGTTTGGAGCTCTATAAGCTTGTCCAGGGTCACCAGAACATCACATCCTACCGCAACGCATATGTAAACTTGGCCACCCAATACTTTGTCCTCTCACAGCCTTGTGTGGCCCCGACATTTACAGTAAGTGACAAAGCTACTCACTTTACATCACCATCTAACATCTGACTGTTTATATCTTTTTGTCTTAATTAATTTATAACAAACACAGAGCGGTAGAAGTAGCTCTTAGCTGTTGAATACAGCATATCATAACCTAATTGTCCACTAACCGTTAGTTGATGAAAAGAGGCTTAGTCGATCAAAATTGGTATTAGTCGGTTAGTCGCAGAAAAAAAAACCTCCACGGGAAGTGGCGAAATCACACAGTCTGTGACGGACAGTTTGTTAATGGTAGGAAATCCAAACATTCACCTCATTCATTGACCTCATATATGGCTTATCACTTGAAACAAGTAGTAGCAACTTTACAAGTCCGCTCACTCTAATGTTAACCTAGGTAAATGTGCGCTATTATTTGGCGTTTGTGTGGAGAGCGCGTTTACTGCATGACATGGAGGCGCCGGTGCAATCACTTGCATTTAACTTAAAATACTTTGTCATTTTTGGTCATACAGATAAGAATAAGCTAACATTTGAAACTGTAAATGGTTTGCTTTTATTTCTGTAAACGCACAATAACAACAAAACGTTGTGCTTTTAAAAAATAATGAAAACAAACAGGATGCGCTTTCTGCCGTATCGCTCTCAGTGAACTTGAGCGCGTCACAAAAATGAACCGAAACTCAGGATATACTTGCCTCACAGACGTGAGAAATATATCTATGGAAAGCTTGAAATGTCTAATTTTAAATGAACTGATTCAAATCTAAAACAAATATTTTTAGGTTATGCAATCCGTATGAAACTTGCATATATGCGCGTCCACTACTGTGTAGATGACGGGTCAGCATCGTCGACTTCATCTCTGCAGCCGAAAACACACAAAACACTAGTTTGTCTAAATATTTTAATAATTTATCGGTAGTCTCCTTGCTGTTTTTTTTCATGACACATTCATAATCATTACGTTTGCCAGTGCGCTGCTGCAAGCTTTATGTGTGCGTTTGAACACTGATTAGGCTATGTATTATATAGGCGATTAAAGGCTCATTATTATGATGTATATGGTTTATTAATATTACCGCGCGATTAGCCGACTAATCGCTTAAATAAACGACTACGAGTCGGCTAGAAAAATCTTTAGTCGAGGGCAGCCCAAATGTGTATATTGACTATAGGTCTGTATTGGCCATCCATTTCTAACATAATAGTGTTACATAATAGTGTTAATATAATAATAAATATTAAATTAAATATTAAAACATTAAATATTAATTAAAATATTAATCTAGTTCCTTTTAATAAAGGAATCCTTTTAATTGTAATAAGAATTTAGAGCTAGATTTATCTGTTTTATTATTACAGTGTTTTTACATGCATCACTGTGCTTATGATCTTTGTTTATCAAAACAATTTGGTCTAGGCACTTATGGAAGACTAATATGTTGTTAGAGTAAGTGCACTAGTTAAAAGACTTCTGTTCCCAATAATCGCTCTTGTGCAGTGAATAAAAGGGAATGTTTCTTGAGGTTTAGTTCTGTAATGGGGGCCGGGGGTGATGGCTGGGGTGAAAGGGTACAGCATCAGTCTTCTGTCTGGGTCTAGATCACTGCAGGCTTTAGTCAACTTATTTTCATCCTCAGGGGCTTAAACCACTTAGTAACTGTACACTCACCCCCGCAGACCCCTCACCTGCCAACCTAGTGAGTTTGCTTAGTTTAGGGGACTTCCACTTTCAAAGGGAACACATTCAGATTTAGACAACAGAATTTTCAGACAGACATTTGCATGTATTAAAACAGCAATCCCTCAAAAGATTTGCATGCAAAATCTGGTGTTTTTGTTTTAGCTGGTGTGTTTATGGATTTATAACTGTGATCAAGATCCTTAGAGACAAAAACATGGTCCAAGATTTGTGCAGATAGACTTCAGATGAGGTAATGCAACCCCAGACATGGCCGTCCGCACATGGGGGGAGTGTTGTTTCTAACAACATGTGCAGGGTCAGAGATGAGGGTAATTTTCACCCAAGGGGACAAGCGGTGAGCTGGGCTTTGAAACACACAAGCTCAGGTTACTAGTGCGATGTCACCGTTTTCTGGTGTGTCCAGGCTGCTGCTTTTGTTAAAACACTCAGCAGACACACACTGTTTGGATTACAAGAACTTGCAGTGGCCTTGAAAAGTATTTGGACACTAAAGCCACAAAAAATGTATGGCTATCATTGCATTAAATAACCTGATAAGTCATTTTGGTGATTTTTGGTGAAGTCAGTTCTCCTCAAGTTCACACAGGTGTCCCAGCAAAGGATCCACAGGTGTAATTCATTACATTAACTAACAACATAACTTTAACAACCACAAAATGTCACAATTATTTTTTATATATTATTACAATTATTTATATATATTTTATGCATTTACAAAATATGGTAAAAAACAGTGATATTGTGAAATAATATCACAATTTAAAATAACTTTTTCTATTGTAATATATTTTAAAATGTAATTTATTCCTGTGATGGCAAAGCTGAATTTTCAGCATCATTAATCCAGTCTTCAATGTCACATGATCCTTCAGAAATTATTCTAATATGCTGATTTGCTTAATATTTTTTTTTTTTGTGGAAACAGTGATACATTTTTTGTATCTTTTCTGTCACTTTTGATCAATTTAATGCATTTAACAGCAACATTTGAACAGTAGTCCATATTTTGCTTAAAGTGTGGATGTGCTATCTTTCTTAATTTTTTTTAAGTGTCGAAATTTTGGTGTCTAGAAGTTTAAACTTTCAGCTTTTCCTTTATCTTCCCTTTCACTTTTTCCATCCTTTTTGTTTTGTTTGCATACCTTTTTTATATGACTGGCACAGTTTTCACTAGACTTTTCCAAGTCCAGGATGTGCGGAAAAGTTTCCACACATGGGACGAGTCAAGAGCATGCTTTATTTTGTAATACTGATACTATCTGAATGCAGTCACATGGCGGAAAACAAATTATTGAGTCAATTTTAACATTTCCATTTTTTAAAACTGTTGTTCAGACTGTGTTAGTGATACGGTGGCTGCCATATGGGGCTTTGTTAGCTGTCAGTGTATTAAATTGAGCTGTGGAAATATCTATTAGTCTCTTTTCCAACAATGTGGCTTCCAATTGGAACTTTTTATGGATTTAGAAGCAAAACAACAGAGAGACACACTTTTCAGATGGATCAGAAATGCATAGCAGTCAGTTGCTTGCTAAAACTAACATTTAAATCACCAAAAACATACAAATTAAGGAAATTTTACAGGTCACACATACAAGAGGGTTCTTCTGAGAGTCTTAAAAATCTAGTCTGAGCAAGACGGATATGCTTGTAGGTTCCTGTTTTCTACCAAGGACATCCTCTTTAACAGCCTCCACTATTTTTACACTCAAGACAGTTTCAGAGAACTCATTCATCAATCTTTTTGTCATGAGAATGACTCGGATTAGTGTTGCAGACCCATCTTTTATAAAACTAATATACAGTACTCACAATAGCAGTTGTGCAAAGCACATATAATAATTTAAATAAGTCCATATTTATTGTGGATAACAGTCCATTTAGCCCAGTTCTGCTGGCTGTAATGCATCAGTATTTTACCATGGCATTTTTGCTTTCCGGCATTCTATGTGCAGTTTTACCATGTCAATTGTGCCTTCATCAGAAATGAGACTAGAAAGTGCTCTTCCTGGGGTTATTGCTGTGGCATGCTTCAGGTCCTTATTAGCAGTTCTTAAGGCAGTTTATGAGGCTGTGTCTGCCGTAACCCTGAAGAAAAGACCAGCATGTGATTTCTTTTAGATGCTGGTCGTCAGCATGGGATGCTGGTGTGCTTGTGTCTCCACTGATCACTTTTGTGAGTCTAGTTCCTCTGAAGTTTCTTACCCTCCACTTGCAAAACACCTTTTTTTTGTCCTTGCCACATTTGCCTTTTGCTTGCTTAATGGGACTTTAGGAGCACTATAAAAATAAAAGGACTTTATAGGATTTTATAGGTTTCATTTTAAGGTTTTGTATAGATTTCATCATTGATAGCGAAACCACTTAGATTGTTTTTGTTGTTGTTGTTGTTTTCAGTTTAAACCTCTTGTTTTGGACCAGTGATCTTTTAACGTTGACCTGGAAGCATGAGAATGCATTACTGTTTACAATACATATCCAGTGTGGCCGTATGTGTCCCTGACCACCTCCAAAAGTGGTTTGAGAGTTCGATCACAGTGTTAAACAGTGTCTGAAGGTTTAAATTTCTGCTACACATTCATCAGTCTGTACAGGGTTAATCGATACTTATATTTTACAGTAAATTAACCTTCATGTTTTAACCTGCTTCTGTTAATAAATCCATTTCTGGCAGCTTGGCTTTTCACCTGTAGGCGTTAATGTCAGGGTTCTCATAGATGAAGCAAACGTCTGGCAGTGCTTTTAACACTTTTGATGAGTTTTTCAACTTGCAGTTAAGATTTTTTTTTTTTTATTTAAAGTCTCTTATGCGCACCAAGACTGCATTTATTTGATTAAACAGTTGTGCTGCTTAATATTTTTGTGGAAACCATTAAAATACTTGATCTATATACCTGTTTAGGGTGCAGGTGTGAAGAGAGGAATATGAGATGTGCTTTTAAATGCAACAGTCATGCTTAAAAGAAGAGAAAAATACGATGCAACAACCAAAGATGTCCATCTGACGAATGTCTACATAGACTAACAATTTTAGTCTCTCACTTTCTCCCACACTTACATAATGTATTAATTGTGTCTGCTGGTCTTGCAGAGATCGGAGATCATAAGCTACAGTATGAGGTGAGAGCATTTATTTGAATATGACCTGTGTGCCACCTTATTTGGCCATTTATGAATTACGACTGGCTGGAAAGAGAGAGAACGAAAGAGGAAAAAAGTGAAGAGGCAGAAAGAGAACCATGCAGTAATGACAGCTATTTCCTGCCATCGCAGGAAACTCCTCTATTAAAACCAGATTTTCTTGAGCTCCAATGAGACTTTCTTTTTTATTCCTTTAATCATTCACAGCTTCTTAAAGAGAGACCAAGTAAGAAAGAAGGGGGCTGTGGAGAGAAATGGAGGTTTCAAAGCCCATCTGCTCAACCCCAAAGCTTCTCCCCATTTCTTTGTTCTCAAGCATTCCCTTTATGAAGGAGTTTCAAAACTTTACTTGTTCATTCACTCCTTTTCTTTCTGTGTTTACTGTAGAGCGCACTCACTTGCATAATCAGCACATACAATAGAGCTGAGCTGTGTCATCAGCAAGCATTTGGTTTTAGTTAAAGCTTTCTCTAGTTAACGATGCACAAACACACCATTCTAACCTCTTCACATGATGACGTCTTGATTAAGTGTTAATGTATTGCATGTATGTTTAATGTATTGCAAAATACAGAATTTAAAGATAAGGATTTAGTATGAAATAGCACTAAATCTGTTTAGTAAATCTGGCCCTATATGTTTCTTGAGCAGCAAATCAGCATATTAGAATGATTTCTGAAGGATCATGTGACACTGAAGACTGGAGTAATGATGCTGAAAATTCAGCTTTGCACCACAGGAATACATTACATTTTAAAATATATTCAAATAGAAAACAGTTGTTGTACATTGTAATCATATTTCACAAGGTTACTGTTTTTACTCTATTTTTGATTCAAACAAATGCAGCCTTGGTGAACATAAGAGATTTCTTTCAAAAACATTAAATTGACCAACTTTTCATTTGAAACGAAAGGTCCAAAATTGCGGTGTGCAATGATTGATCAGGCTTGTGCAGTGTTGTGCCTTTCTGTTGACAATCTCTAGTGTTCTCCTACTAAGTAAGAGTCATAATTAAAATTGTTTAGAGTATCGCCATCAGTATTTGAGCTTTGATCTTTGGCCACTTTGCTCTTTATTTTTTCTACTCTTTTGATTTTCAAAACTTTTATTTTTATTACAATCGTATGGCTGAGTGAATACAAAAAAAATCCCTCTGGTTTTTATTCAAATAAAAATGGTAATTTGTCATAGGCATGCACCAGAATGATTGCCAAAAAATGTGTGTGGCCGTCTCAAGTAATTGCTTTAGAAGTAACAGCATACTGCATACTTTCCATATGTCAGCATGGTGAAGTCATTAAGCCATACTTCATATGGCACATATAGTAGAGTCATGCATTGTGTCCTGGCCTGCCATCACAAGACCACACCAAGAGGGTTAAATCATATGAACTATTCCTGGTGGAAAGAAATAAATGGATAGCAGTTATTTCATTTTCAAGCTATTATTGTGGTATCAGCTATTTCACCCATAGCCACTTAAATGTCTTTCTCTGTCAATCTCTTTCTGTTTAAGTGAGTGGTTCTTGACCAGAAAAAGCTGCAAAGAGGACCAGACATTATGACAAAATACACCCATCGCTAGCGATCCCAATAGTCTTCGAGTTGTTTGGCTCTGAACTCTTTCTCTCAGCAGTGATTTTCAGTTGGTAGTTGGGATCAATCAGACCACAGGCCGTGTTATTTTCATTACCCGCAGTGTTGAGTACAGGAAAGAGGAGCTTTCCCATAATTCTTCCTCCATGTGCAGCAGTGGTTCTGGAATCAGGCTTTAAATTAGATGGGAAAGTTCTGGTTTGTATTAGCTAATCTTAAACTAAAAAAACATGTGTGTGTACCTGATGGAAAAAGCTGAGAGAATACTTGCAATGTGCAGACCACCTATAACATCATTAGATTGATCATGAAATTAATGTACAATCCTTGTCCAGTTTATATGTTTTAGAGATCCCAAGCAATATAGAGTATGGTACAATTTATTGACTTAAATCTATTCTTTAGAATAGCATGCACTGATAAATAAGGCACAATAAGACCAGGAATGTATATTAAGAAAGTAAATAGGGAATGTGTACACAACATCCCCAATTATATGTTTTTAGGTCTACTTAATTAACGTCCAGACTGTTTTGTTGCAGGGCGGCATGATCTTTGTGTTATAAGTAGAATTTGGTGTGTTATGAGGGGAAAATAAACAACATGTTTAGTTTACTGCAATTTTTATTTGTGTCTATGATGTTCATCAACATGAATGCAATACAGTGCCATTTGATGAACATAGAGGAATGTGCCTGTAAAACGAATAGACACATGAAAACAATTATTCAATTAAGATGTTTTCCATGCAAACATATCCCCCAGGAATCCAAGCTTGACCGTAAAAGCCACAGCATGCTTAATTGTCAGGGCTAGTCAGTGAAAACAACAGAACTTAGGTCAATATAACACTTTTCACCAGCTTGAATCCCATTCAAGGTAAATAATAATAATATCATCAATAAGTCCTGCCAAAATATGGTTTCCATTACTTAATTTTTTTTTAAAAATAATTTAACCAACTTCATTTAGATTCAAGTCAATTTTTTTGGTAAGTTTAAATGACTTGCAAAGCCAATTTGATTATACTTAAAAATTGAAGGCACTAACTAAATTTAAGTTTGAAATAGGTGGATTTTTTTTCTTTTCTTTTTTTTTTTTTTAACAGTGATGTGATATGCTCAGACTGCAATGAAATATATGGAACATATATTTAAAAAGTGCTGCTCAGTACATGAAATGTGACTTGCAACACTTGCATTATGTTTTTGAGAATAAATGTGAGTGGTTGCTTGGTTTCTTGGATGGGTTGGAGCATTGGCTTGGCATGCTCCATAATAACAGATTCTGTAGTAAAACTGGCTTTTACATTCATTCCTACATGGCAACCCTTTCCAGCAGTGGCTGTATGATTTTAAGATCCATCTTTTCACACTGAGGACAACTGAGGGACTCAACCACAACTATTAAAAAAGGTTCAAACATTCACTGATGCTCCAGAAGGAAACACGATGCATTAAGAGCCAGGGGGTGAAAACTTTTGAACAGGATGAAGATGTCCAAATTTTTCTTATTTTGGTGAAATATTTTTCGGAAAAAAAAAAAATTTCTTCGGAAGCAACAGAAGATACTTGCATGTTTCCCGGAAGACAAATTAAGTACAATTTACCTTGATCTTTAAATTCAAGAAGTTTTCACCCCCCGACTCTTAATGCATCGTGTTTCCTTCTCGAGCATCAGTGAATGTTTGAACCCTTTTGTAATAGTTGTGTTTGAGTCCCTCAGTTGTCCTCAGTGTGAAAAGATGGATCTCAAAATCATACAGTCACTGCTGGAAAGGGTTCAAATATGCAAAAAAAATCCTTGAAAACTGAAGAACCTGCAGGACCTGGAGGATTTTTCTGAAGAACAGCTCAGTTTAACTGCTCAGAACAAACAAGAGACTCATGAACAATCATCACAAAAAAAACAAAACAAAACAAAAAACAGTCGTAGATCATCCAGGTAACCACACACAGTATTAAGAACCAGTGGTTCCCAAACTTTTGAACGGGGTCATTTTATTAAATTCAGCTATTTTTTTTGTCTTGTGGACTATATGTAAACATCTTTTATGTAAAATATACCACCCAGGACAGTATTAAATAAAAAATAACATGCATTTTGTAGGATAGCTCTTATTTTGTTAAAATGATTCACATTCACTCAAGGGTTCCCATACTTTTTCATGCAACTGTAAATTAAAAGACATTATCTCAAAAAATAATCAGCTCAGGAAATGAAGAGTGTTTCCTTGCTGTGCAAATTTACTGTAATTTCATCAGATTACTGGAATTCTTTGGAATGCTCTGGACTGTGTTGTATTGTTCATGAAATTAATGCTTAATCTTTGTCTAGTTGATATATTTTAGAGATCCCGAGCAATATATGGTACACTTTTTTGACTTTATTGATAAGAAAAATATTTTTCCTTAGAATAACATTTACTGCTTTATAATGCAAAATAAGACCAGGCATGTGTATTAAGAAAGTAAATAGGAGGTGTGTCCACAACATCCTCAATTATGTTTTTTTTTTTTTCAGATTCAATAAGTTTTAAAGTCCAGACTGTTTTTTTTGCAGGGCGGCATGATCTTTGTGCTATCAATAGAATTTGGTGATAATGTGTTATGAGGGGAAAAGAAACAGCGTGTTTAATTTTTCAAGAGTATGAAATCCAGGTTTCCAGAAAGCATGTTTCACATATTGTTGAGAGCTGCATGTGTTTTAGTGGCACTCGATCTGACTGCCAGCTCACATAAATATGTATTCAAGGCAGCTGCTATCTCTCACAAATGGATTAGACCATGTGTTGCTTCATTTGCTATTCATTCCTAGTTCTTAACCCATGCATATATAGAGAACAGCTGGAAAGATCACATCATGTTAATTTCGGAACATGGGAAGTGTTATTTCTCACTGTCTGTGTACGTATTTAAACAGAGTCTCCTCATAAACAAAACGTCAACAGCATGGAAAGCAGAACTGTAACTTGTGAGAGGGGGGAACAGAATTTAACTGTGCCATTACTCTTGTTCCTAGTTTTAATATATCACAAAATTTCTGTGTCAGTTAAATAGGTCATGAATCCACGTAAACAAACAAATGTTTTGATCGGGATTGTATTTCATTGACTTTTCCATTGTACTTGTGGTACTCTTTGTTTATGTGAGCATCTGCTCTGCAAAAATGGCAAAAGTCTTCCCAAAACAAAAATGCAAGGCAGCTGGATTTTTTATTGTTTAATCTTGATATACAAACCATATCAACGTCATTCTATTAGCCTTAGGCATGAAAGCTGCTAGCAAGCTGCAGAAAAGCTGCAGAAAAGTCCCTGCTGAAACGTAGCTGTCCGCATGAATCCAGACACCTCCAGGCCTCACCATTTCCTGTCTGTTTGTCTGCTGTCCTCTCCATCTTCAGCTTTCACTCAGCCATGCCAGCTGAGGGCAAACATTAGCACCATTTTGTGTAATTACAGTATGGCCTCTGTGCCTTTTAAAGCAATTTCATTCGGTATGCATTATGAGTTTTTACCTTTGCTCGCCGGTTCTGTTGTCATAACACTTTGTGACATAAAAGTTGGGTAACACTTTAGTGTCCAATTCTCACTGTTGACTAGTTGCTTATTAGCATATTATAAGGATATTGACTGTTTTATAAAGCACATATTAATGCTGCATGACCATATTGTACATCAGTTAATCCTACCCAATACCTAAACTTAACAACTACCTTACTAACTATTAATAAGCAGAAATTAGGAGTTTACTGAGGCTAAAGTTGTAGTTAATAGTGAGAATTGTACCCTAATCTAAATTGTCACTAATTGTCACCGTCTGGGATCATGTAGAGCTCTTTGAAGCTACACTGAAACTGACATTTGGACCTTCAACCCGTTGAACCTCAGTGAAGTCCACTATATGGAGAAAAATCCTGGAATGTTTTCCTCAAAAACGTAATTTCTTTTTGACTGAAGAAAGAAAGACATAAACATCTTGGATGACATGGGGATGAGTAAATTATCAGGAAATTTTAATTCTGAAGTCAACTAATTCTTTAATGAAACATCTGTGATTCCAAATGAACAGCTGCCCTTGGTGTGCCCATGTGTGACCAGTCTAATGCAATTCTGTTACATTACATAACATGATGACACACATGACCCCTGGTCTGGCTAATAGAAGCCAATCAATGATATTGATGTACACAGAAACAATTATTGATCACAATCAGCTGGCTATTCAGATGTATTCATTGCACTGGTCAGTCGAACAAGGAAAAACTGTAAAAACATACTGAACTCAAAGCGTGTTGTCGTGTACTTGTGTGACAATAGTAATTAGGCTTCTGAATTTATGGGACCAGTGATTACACCAAAGAGAATTATACCCTTTCAGCACAGGGATATATGGGCTTTATTTACCACTGTTGAGATGTGTGTGTGTGTGTGTCAGTCAAAGAGACACTCAAACAAAATGCACCATTTGTAGAAAACAAACTCTATTGACTGACTCCTTCTGGCACGAGCCGTCAGTCAGGTGGGGAGCGCCTCATTGGCAGGACAATGAGCAAGACTTCTGTTTACTCTTTAACACGTCAATGGCTCTTTTGTAAGAAGGGCTATAGTTGGAGTGTAAGTGTCAAACCCTCTGGAGACTGCCTGCCATGCTGTCACCCCTCTCCATCTTTTGTTTTCCCACTCTGTTCAAGCAGGGGATATGCATAAGTTTAAGGAGAATAAAGGGAGAAAGGGCTGAAGTATATTCAATCTGGAAGGCTGTGGTATCTGATTTTGCTATATACAGTGGCCTAAAAAATATTTGAAAATCTAAATTACACTTAAAAATCTGTCATTTGAAGATTTTCATGCTTTTGCTACAACTAACTACTTTTTTCCATCATTTTTGCTCAATGTCTTTCAATCAGCTGGTGTTTTAGAGACTTATATTGGATGTATGAAAGTTTTTATGAAATAGTTTACCTGAAAATTGTGCGTGTGCCATCTTTCTTTAACATAAGTACAATTTTCTTTAAAATTTTGTGATCCAATGCATTGACGTTCATGCATTTTTAAGTGTGACTTAAAGGTCTAAATACTTTTTGGGGCCATTGTGTGTTAAACGCATCACTCTGACATCTTGTTTCTTCTTGTGGTCAAACATCAAGAAAGGTCCTTCAGAAGAGTTTCAGTGACGGCCATCTGTCCCTCAGTTGTTCTCCCCGGGGGGCTTCTGTAAGACAGATCAATAATCATTTCCTAACGACAGACACACTTTCAACTGTCTCGCTTTTTCTGAAGCTCCTTCAGCAGAGCAATCAGTCTTGTTTTTGTTGATGAAAGAGAATTGAACTAGCCAAAAACAGCTGAGCAAAGGTACCTAACTTCATGCTTAAACTTAAAGATACTATAGGATTTTGCACTCTTTTCTGCATTGATGTGTATATTATTTTTAATATTTTTGAACAATTTTTTTATTTTTGCCCGCCAAGGCTGCATTTATTTGATCAAAACAACACTAAAACAGTAATATTGTGGAAATATTATTACAATTTAAAATAACTTTTCTATTTCAGTATATGAAGAGTGTTTCCTTGCAGTGCAAATTTACTGTAATTTCATCAGATTACTGGAATTCTTTGGACTGCTCTGGACTGTGTTGTATTGTTCATGAAATTAATGCTTAATCTTTGTCTAGTTGATATATTTTAGAGATCCTGAGCAATATATGGTACACTTTTTTGACTTTATTGATAAGAAAAATATTTTTCTTTAGAATAACATTTATTGCTTTATAATGCAAAATAAGACCAGGCATGTGTATTAAGAAAGTAAATAGGAGGTGTGTCCACAACATCCTCAATTATGTTTTTTTTTATTTTTAGATCAGATTCAATAAGAGTTTTAAAGTCCAGACTGTATTTTTGCAGGGCGGCATGATCTTTGTGCTATCAGTAGAATTTGGTGATAACGTGTTATGAGGGGGAAAATAAACAGGGTGTTTAGTGATAATGAAATTCTTTAGAATCCTCTGGATGATTTATATTATGTTATGTTATTATGTTACAAAACAACACTAAAATAGTAATATTGTGAAATATTATTACAATTTAATTTCAGTATAGTTTAAAATGTAATTTATTTCTGTGATCAAAGCTGAATTTTCAGCATCATTACTCCAGTCTTCAGTGTCACATGATCCTTCAGAAATCATTCTAATATGCTGATTTGCTGCTCAAGAAGCATTTCTTATTATTATCAATGTTGAAAACAGTGCTGCTTAAAAGTTTTGTGGAAACTGTCATAGACCATGCATAATATTTATTCAAATTTAAGTTCCCAGCCAAGTCCCAATCTCTAGTGTGCATAATGTGTTTATCAGCAGTGTTTTGGCTGATCACTTTGGATCAGCTGGCTACCATATTTTGCCCCTCAGGCTACATATTGACTTTAGGAGATACCAGTTGCGTAAGAGGACTCATTTCATCTCTAGAATCCCCTGTGATGACGTTAAAGAAGTGGCATGGGCAAATCAGCTGATTGTTTTTATACTGTAACAACAGTGTTAAACAGAACCAGAGGAAATGGATTGTTCATCTGCTTGTTTGGGGCCAGAGGGGCCATGTGTTTCCTGAGTTACGCCTTTCAGCTTGCATATACTGGACTTTTGTGGGTGATTCAACACACTGAAGTTTGGAATTTCAAAGACTGTCATAAGATGAAATGTTTCCTAAACATCCTACAGAACACCATTAGCACACTTGGAAAGATGATTGTAGACTTATCTACTTATAAAAATGAACAGACATTAGTCTTGCACAGCCAGACTCTTGTGATAAAGTTTATTTTCTCATCTTTTTCTGGCCAAATCATTTTGTTTTGACGTGCTATTTAAAGCTGGGTTTATCTAAAGCACTGGTTCCCAACCTTTTTTACGCCAAGGCCCCCCTCGTCTCTGAATCAATACCCTCCTAATACCCAATAAAATACCCCCTTTTCCTTTTTTTTTTTTTCAATTTACAAAAACATTTGTATTGTAGTGTTATTACTTTTCAACCCCATGTTATTATTTCTTTAAAGAAGAAACTCAAGATAGATTTAAACCTTCAGAGTTCTTTTTTGCAAACATACTTTGCAGACATTCTTTACAACTTAAAAGTATTTATTCTGCTCAGTAATACAGTAATTTGAACAAATAAGCACAAGTCAGCTTGCCATAACAAACAAGACCACAGGGAGATACCAAAGGACTGAACTGAAATATTATGCGGATCCATTCAACATCACTGATCCTCTCAAACTTCTCCAAAACATGCTTGTTCTGCGAGCATCCGTTATAAATAATTCACAGTACATTAATTACATTAACTACGCAAATATATTGAACTGTGTTCATGCAGAAATACGATGTTGTAACGATCAGTGAGTCGAGAGCGCACATGCGGTTTGTTTGCGCATAATAATGGACTCGCGCATGCCTTATGAACGACTCCTGAACGTCACTGTAATAGTCTTTACCTTAATTACAGTCGTCATCCATCAAAACCTTTTTAGCGACACTGGTTTTCTTTTTCCAACTGAGAGAGTTTGCGTTTTGAGCCACCGTTCAGTCAGTCTGTATTTCACAGCAGCACGATGAGAAACGGCCTGGGCTGAACCGAAACAATCACAGAATATGAGAATATAGCTTTTTTAATGTAACGTATTAATCATTAAATTAATGAATTATATTAATATATATTAAGTTATCTCGCGGCCCACCTGGAGGATCACTGAGGACCCCTATAGTGGAAAACAACTGATCTAAAGCGTTTGATACCACAATAATAAACTATCATTGAAAAGATTTTAGTTGCCCTAACAACAACCCATGTTTCCATTCAATATTTGGTATTGAAAACCTCCTGGGTGCCTAGAGATTAAAACTAACTCTAAAAGCAGCTGTATAAGTTATGAGAATGAGTCCATTGTTATAGTTTTGGCGATGATTCTTTCTACCCCAAACCTTAAAGGACGTGAGCCGTTCCATTTTTATTCAACAGGAAGGGGTGACTTATCATGCTGCACCCTTTGCGTCAGGTTTCCTGTCTCTGAGAATCGACCATTGTGTTGCAGGCCACATCGAGCAGTTGCTTAAAAATTTGCTTTACTCAGCTCCTAGTGATTTGTCCATCACTAAATACAAGATCTTTTGTATGTACTCCTTTAGCATTTTGCATTTGCAGGAGTCACATTTTCAATAGAAGCTTTTTAAAGTTGTCATTTGGTAATATGGTAGGTGCATTCATCATGTTGCTTAACAGTTGTGTGTTCCCTCAAATGTTTCTCTCTGGCATTGGGCACTGCAGAGACACATGTTGAAGGGTGAAAAAGCCCAGTTTACAATGCAGCCTGTGATACAGTTTATGAAGAACAGATGAGAATGTTGGCAGTGCTCCATTCTGAGAGTGATGACCTCACATGTTTGGCCCAGGACTTCATAGTTTCATCCTCTATGGACTATAGCAACAGAACAGTGCTCTGTGAAAGATAGACTGCTGTTTAAAAATAAAAATGAAACTCAAAGGAACTGCTAGAATATTTCTAGTTTACAAAGATCAATGCCCTAAAATGACAGTTCACCCAAAATTCTGTCATCATTACTCAGCCTCATGTCATTCTAAACCCATAAGACAAAAACATAAACCCATAAGATAAGATATTTTTAATAAAACCTGAGAGATTTCGGTCCCTCCATGAAAGTCTGGTAAATCCAAAGAAATCCATATGAATCAAAGTCTTCTGAAAAGACATGATCGCTTTATATGATGAACAGATATAATTTAGGCTTTTTTTAAGCTCAAAATGACTAGCTTTACATCTATTAAAGCTAGCCATATTAGTCTTTTTTGTCATTTTGGAGCTTGACATTTTGGAGTCTTCACTCTCTTTCATTATATTAAAAAGAATGGCCAGGGTATTAAAAATATACCTTGTGTTCTGCAAAAGAAACAAACTGCTGTATATGTTGTCTTGGATAAAAGCATGTGCTAAGTTACTACTTTGTGAAGATTTGGAGTCTATTTGAGGGATGGTGTAAGAATTAAGGCCCCAATTTACTTCAAGCGAAATCGATGTGACATCATTTCGAACAAAATCAGGCCAAAATGAAGTTTGTTTGGCGTTTGATAAAGTTCGTAAAGTTTACTTCGCTGGTAAACACCTTCAAACTAGATGCCGATTATGTATTAGGTACTGTAGGTGCGCTCTGGGGCTCCACTCTCTTTGACGTGGAAATTCATTTCATTTCCTCTGCTCTGTTGAGTCTGTCGAGGTCAGAAGTACGCGAGTGAAAACAAACACTGACGTTGAAGTGCAATTCTAATTGAAAGCAACACTGACTGTTTTTTCATGTTTAATACTGTAAAGCTGTCTGGTTTAAAGCAATCTATTGTATATATAAATAAACGTGACATGACTACTTGACTGGAGTGCCAAATTGCAGAGCTTGTGCAAACATCCACATGGCTATGATCAGATGCTTTCTTAACTGCTGTTTTCTCACTGCTGTCATTTTTGTTGTGTTTATTTTGTTATTAAAAAACACTAGGAAAGTGTGCAGCATGTATTTACATATTGATCGAAACGTCACTCTCAGCAACATGGATGGTGTCCAGATGTTTACTAACAGTATATGCAAAAGGTGGTTTGAACCTCTTTTTACCCCTAAGCGAAGGATGGAAAAGAACTTCTCTGTGAACATATCAGGGCCTTTAGCATCTGTTTAGATTACATTGGGGTTGGTAAGATGTTTAATGTTTTTGAAGCAGTCTGTTATGCCCACCAAGGCTGCTTTTATTTGATCAAAAATGCAGAAAAAACAGTAATGATGTAAAATATTATTCCATTTCAAATTACTGTATTTTATTGTAATATATATTAAAATGTAATTTATTCCTGAGATGCAAAGCTGAATTTTCAGCATCATTACTCCAGTCTTCAGTGTTACATGATCCTTCAGAAATCATTCTAATATGCTGATTTGCTGCTTAAGAAACATTTCTGATTATTATCAATATTGAAAACAGTTGTGCTTCATATTTTTGTGGAAACCATGATACATTTTTTCAGGAATCTTTGATGAATAGAAAGTTGAAAAGAACAGCATTTATTTGAAATAGAAATGTTTTGTGACATTATAAATCTCTTTACTGTCACTTTTAATCAATTGAATGTATCCTTGCTGAATATAAAAATAAATAAACTTGGCACCGCAACACAGATACAATCAAGTGATGGTATTATGAAGGTTCATGCCTAAATCTGAGGAGGCTTTCTAGAAGCTTAGAACATTTTTCCCAGAGACTAAAGCGTTTCCACATTACTTGCTTATTTTAACCCTCCCGCGGAGTGGGAAACGCTGTCATCATACCCTTTCATGTGTGGTTAGACTGACCCATACTTCATTACTTAAGAAGCCTTAGCATACAATGAAGTTTCATCTTCTCATGAGATGGTTGCATTGCTATTTTCTTATGTATTGTATACAGTATGGTGCCTTGATATTAACCACATGACAGAAACCATGCAAGGACATCACAGTCTTCAGGACTTGTACAGTGTGAGGGAAAGTCTAACTTCTAAAAGTGAAGCTATGGCCGCAGATTGGGTGGAGTAGATATATCCAGTGAATGCCTTGCAATGTGGTCAGTGTCGCCACAGCATGACAAATTGATTGGTTTTGAAATTACTGTGGTTGAAAACATATGTTAGCCTTACTATTTACAGGACTGTACAGGGAACTCGACCCCTACCACTTTTGGACTTGATATCTGTCCTGACAACACTTCTGAAGACTTAAATTATACATTTATATCAACTTAGATAACTTTCATTTACACTTTACCATTCAAAAGTTTGAAAATGTATTCAGCAGAGATGCATTTAATTGATCAAAAGTGATAGTAAAGACATTTAAAATGCCATAAAAGTGGGGGGGGGGGGGGGGGGAATCCACAAAAATATTAAGCAGCAACATTTTCAACATTGATAATAATAATAAGAAATCTTGAGTGGCAAATCATCATTTTAGAATAATTTCTGAAGGACCATGTGACTGAAGACTGGAGTAATGATGCTGAAAATTCAGCTTTGCTTATCTGAGCCCAGGAAGAACAACGTCCTTAAACAAATAAAGTAATTCACACTCAGGTACAAGTCCAGTGAAGGTGAAATAGCAAATTAGCATGTCTACAGCAATCAGGTGTTGTGTCTCGGGTCTGTGGTAAAATGAACTAATCCAGAAGACAGTTTTATTGCTCGATTGTATAGCTCTTTCATAGCTGTGGAGATTTAATGGAGTTCTCAATTATGTTTTTTCCTTACACACAAAGTATAGAGCTATAAAAGTCATGCAAGTGCATTTGCTCCTGGAAGAATTTGAGGCCTGGCTTTGGGGAGTGTGTATAGTGCTATACTTGATGACACAAGCAGTGTATTTTTAGGTGAGGGTTTATGCATACTTGCACATGCCTTATGTTTGAAATGTTGTCAGCAAGATCAAGTCAAGACATGGATCTATTTTATTGAGCAGGACTTGCTTCCCATTTCCAAGGCAGTCATAAAACCTTATCTCCTTACATTTCCATGCACTGCACCTCAGGCAAACTTTTTGAACTTGTCGTTTATAATTTATAAGCAGGGTACAAATGGTTGTAAATGTGATGTTTGTAATACGTTCTCTATTCATTTTTACCAGTATACCTGAGTGCACAGCATAATTCCTTCTTGTGCAGATGGACACCGAATTTACTGTAATGTATGAACTCTGCCTTAGGATTAATACTGTAAGCTCCTTTTAAGCAAGTCAATTCATGTGGGATGCAGCTTTTTTGTAGGCAAGCTGTGAGGAAAGACCAAAACATTCAAAACTTTAATGTTAAATTTACAAAAAAAGCAGACAAAATATTGAAATATTATAATACGCAGTTTTTATCTGTTTTCTTCTGCTTACCCTATCTCTGGTATCACATGTCCTGCATGACCTCTGACCTGGAGTGGACTGTTTGAGTCCAAGACATGAGCTTTAAATGTGTCAGCAGGGTTGACAAGATCTATATCAACTGTTAACTCCACATCTATGTAGTTCATGCATACTCAGTCAGCTTAATGAACTATATGTAGTATGCATGGGAGCGCTAGCATACCCTCAACTGAGAGAAATGTTTTTTAATGTTTATTAAGTCGAGTCGTGTCTGTCGGCAGGTCGCAGGGCAGCGGTACTCTCTCTGGGACGACTTCCTGGTGCAGGGCCGGCGTGAGGGTCAAAAGGAAATGACCTTGGAGGAACTGCTGAAACACATTAAGGTTAAAGCACACACGCTGTCAACATCGCACACTTAGAGACATCAGATACCATTCACACTCAGTCTCACACCAGTTTTTTTCAAGGTTGAAATCTTCTTTGTCCTTTTCTCTGGCACCAGAACTGCTTTTTCTGGAATATTGTGATATATTATTTGAAAATATAGTATTAAACATCATTACTCCAGTCTTCGGTGTCACATGATCCTTCAGAAATCATTCTAGTAAGCTGATTTGCTGCTCAAAAAACATTTATTATTATTATTATTAATGTTGAAAACTGGATTGATGTTTTTCTGGATTATTTTTTGTTGAAAATATAAAAAACAGCATTTATTTGAAACTGAAATAATTTGTAACATTATAAATAGTCTGTCGCTTTTGATCAGTTTAATGCATCATTGCTGAATAAAAGTATGAATGGTAGTTTTTAGAAGAAATTGGTCAACTAGTTGTAAATCAGTCAATTAAACAATTACAAATGCTCCAAAAAGCTTATATTCTAGATGAAAACACACATTAGTGATATACGTGTGGATGTGTGTTGAATTAGTTGATTTGATACTTATTTCTCATTTCAGGAAAAGCACAAGTTGAGCATCACTGGCTTGTATTATGGTCCTGCTGTATTGTACAGCGATCTCTCCGATCACACTGATCGCCTGAAGCTAAGGTGTGTATGCTGATATATAGCTGTTTAAATGAGAAATACCGCACACAGCATTAATTGTATACTATATAGAATGCTTACCTGCATAATATTAACCTGAATTCTAGAGCTATATATCATTTAAATTTGTCTAGACTGAGAGACTTTGGTCCCTTAGTGTTTATTTTTGGGATAATGGATATTTTCCTAAGCCTTGGCCACACAGTCTTCCAGCATGACGGTCATTTGAAGCCACGCTCCTTCATTAACCCCTCTCTCCCCTCTTTCTGCATGTGTGCACCTAACATCAATCTGTTGAAAGACCTCAAGGTCCTTCCTGGGTCTCTTCCTGTTGGAACCAAAATTAGTCTCGGAGGATAAATTAAGAGAAAAAAAAAATGTATTACCCCATGTCAAGTGCTGCTCTTTCCTGACATTTCTTCATTTACATTTCTTTGAAATGTTTGGCATGACATAAAAGCATTTGAAATCAAATATGCATGTACAGCATGCACGCACACTACCAAATAATTAATATTTTTGAAAGAAGTCTCTACTGCTCACCAAGGCTGCATTTATTGGATCAAAAATACTGTATAACATTGTGACATCTTATTACAATTTAAAAGAACTGTTTTCTATTTGAATATGTTTTAAAATGTAATTTATTCCTGTGATCAAAGCTGAATTTTCAGCATCATTACTCCAGTCTTCAGCCATTCTAATAAGCTGATTTAAAAAAAAAAAAAAAAAAACTTAATTATTCCTAACTTTTGTTATGTATATACACTGTTATTAATAACTTCACTGTATATTGTGCACAGTATGCAAATGTTTTGTATGTACTGAATATCAGTGACCTATTACATTTGACAAAATGTGCAGTATACATTCAAAACACATTGCATTGTTTACCGGATCACAATGCAGTGCACTCAACTTCTAAAGTGATGAAAAAGGCGGAATATAAACTAATATTTTTACACTTTTTAACTCATTATTTGATTAGACTGCTGAAAGTTCACATTTTTGCACAAAAAATGGCAGAAACTGCAAAATAACAGCTTTATTTATCTTGCTGTATTACATATTCAGTGTAAAGAGGTTATGTGACATTTGAAACTGTTATTGTATGTTGCATTTCATATATTATACTAATAGTATATATTTTAAATAGTTAAATGTGCAGTTATCTAGTAATTTATTCTGAACATAACCAGTGTTAGTTAAGCCTAACACTGACCTTCCTGTTCCTCTCTAATTATGAGTTACAGACCATACCACACCCTTACATAAATAAACACTCATACATTCATTCACAGCAACTCTTCTTATGTAACAGGATCTTATGTAAAGTACTATGATGATAATGCTGTTTTTAAAGCTTTGGTGGTTCTTTGAAAGGGATTTTTATTCATTGATTAACTTATCATTTACGCAGCATAACTGATTTGGTACGCTCCGCAACCAAGCGTGAGATTCTGGATCACCAGCAGATGTTGGAGATCATTCCCTCTTTTGAAGAGGATGAGGACTGCATGACCGTCCCGCCCATCAGATACCTCCTCAGGTGAAGCTGGAAAGAAGAGCCTTACATTTAGGAACATCAGCTTAAGATGACAACCATTATTCTCTCTCTCTATTAACTCTGAGTTTATTTGCTAAACAGGCATAAAAGTCATGGGAATTTGTACACTGCAAAAATTACTGTTAAAAAAACCCCAAAACATGATGAATGTTTAAAAAATAAAGTAAAAAAATAAAAAAAATATTGCCAATACAATAAAAAATAAATGGATATTTAAGATTCTTATATATAGTAACATTCTGGTAACATTTTACAATAAGGTCTCTAACATTAGTTAGTATTAAATGATAGATTTTTTTTTTAATTATTTAATATGTTCCTTGAGGTTCACTTAAAATGTTAATACATTTTTTGCACAAAACAAAAAAACAAAAATATAAATGTGTAAAAACTATTTTTAACCTTCATTACAAGTACATCTTATATGTCAAAAGATCAAGGCAAATTTAATTTCTCATGTCATGACCTCTAACATTAACTGACAGTGAGCAATATTTATAATCTTTGTTAATAAAACTTAGTTCATAAAAATGTAGTTCACTGTTAAACATTAAACTAATGTTAACAGATACAACTTTTTGTTTTAAAAATGCATTAGTAAATGCTGAAAATAACTAAGATTAATAAATTCTATAGAAGTATTCATTCTTAGTTTATGTTAATGACTGTAGTTAACTAATTTTAACAAATGAAACCTTACTGTAAAGTGTTACCAACATATCCTGTCAAGAATCTTGCATGCACATGCAATCTAGCTAACTAGAAAACAAGACCAATAATGATTAAGTTTGGATATTTCTCTTATGATCTTTTACGGTCTATAAGTGAAATAGCTTTTCTGTTCATTCTTTTGAACACATGATGTTTATCCTGTATCAATACGACCCCTGTGGTTTCTTAATTCCCACCCTCATCCCATTGTTATGCAGCCATGACAACCCACCCCTCACTTACTATTATCATGTACGAAAACAATTCCAGAGCAGAGCCAGAGATCCAAATGAGCTGCATCTGCTCCAGTTAATTTAATCACCTTTAGACATGTTAGTGTGCATTCAGACCTAATCACATTACAGTGAGTTTCATTCACAAAAAGACTTGACAGCTGGTTATCTTTGTTGTATTCTGGTTACCAGCCTCCAACTCCAAAATGGTATTTAGCCTACTGCCTCTGTACATGTCATATGACATATGTCTGTACATATCATTCTGTCAGTAAAGTCTTATTTTAAAGAGAAAATTCCATATTTGTCACTTAATTACTGCCCGTTTCTTCAAAGTGAAGGGTAATATTTGCACAGTATATGGAGATATTTGATGTTGTGTTACTATAAACTGTATTTGCATATCTAGCACGTCTCACAGAGAAAAGTTTAAAGTTATTCATGCACTGGATAAACCAAATGAAACTTAGATTGTCAAACTTAGGAGAGCTAAACAAGATTATTGGTTAGCTTTAAATAAATGGCAAGACAATAAACTGTATTGCTTTGCAAACTGCTTATTCTGGTTCTTAACTTAAATGTAACCATGTATTAAACATTGGTTTGCATATTTCTGTTGCAGCCAATTAACAAAAGCAACAAGCTTCAAGAAGTTGTGCGCTAAAGTGATTTTTTTTTTTTTTTAAAACAAGAGCTAAATGATATAGTCATCAGCAAGTATTTTTGACATCAGTTTCATTGTTTTTCAGAAAAATGGATCAGAATATTCTCTTTTATATAAAAACATTTATTGCAATATTTATTAATACATAGAACAATATTATAAGATTTTCAGAAATAAAATCCAGTTGGTTTTCAGAACCACATCAGATGTATCCAATGACATCATTGCATATGATAGGCTGTCGACTCCCAGTCTTCATGACAGCGCTAAACTGGTGAAAGTCTGGTCCCATCTGGTGCAAACTAGTGTGGGACTGGTGAAAGAAGGGTTTTGGAGCTTGAAATCCCACAGGACATGACATCCGTTTAGTACGTCTCTCCTCAACTCCAACTCCCTTGGACATACCTGCTATTTTCCGCCGCATGTTAACCAGAAAGTCCTTGGCTATTTTGCGGCTGTGGTTCGGCTTCAGTTCTGCAGAATCTGGGCATTCTGGAAGGTCCATCCAGTTTTTAATAAGATCTGCAAAGCTGTTGTCCCCAAGAACCAGCGGTTGCCTGTTACGCCCTCTAGTTAACAAAGACGTGGTCCAGTCCGTTGGGTCGCTGGCCTCAAACGACGTCCAGCGCTCCAGGCATGCGTCTGATGTGGATTTGGGTCGGATTCGGTTGGTGCGGACACACGCGGACGATGAAACGCGTACATTCCTTGTGCGACGCAAAACCACGCCCTCATCCTGCCACGATGCTTCAGAGTACCCAGAATCAAAGTCCAGACTTTTCACACTGCTGGGGGAGCCCTGAGGAAGACGGCCAACACCGGCTTCCTCATCCTCCTCTTCTTCCAATGGGCTGGCCAAGCAGCAAGCAGAATCGTAGGTGCTGGCGTCGCTAACGTCAGATATCCGCAGGCGACTGAGTTGCTCCCGCTGTTTTGCCCTCTTTTGACAGGCTCGAGTCGCATATGAGCACTTGGATTGATTGGCGGGCTCTCGTATCTGCTTCAGATCCTGCAGAGACCTCATCATGTATCGCATCTGGTCCCGAAAGCAGTCGCCTGAATTGCGAGCGCACAGCTGGAGAAAGAAAAAGAAGAGGTTAGAGCCTTGACTGCACAAACTTTAGCATATGTCATTTACAAGGACACTAGATGTGCCTATCTGCCAACTGTGGGACACCACACTGATCACCAGCTGTATGCATTTTTCATGGTATTTCCATCACTGTACCAATGTATATATATATATATATATATATATATATATATATATATATATATATATATATATATATATATTATATATTATATACACATAATATATATACACACATAATATATATATATATATAAAATAAAAGATGGCTGATATTAAATTTCACAGATACCGATAGCCGATTATTCAGAGTGATATCTGCCAATAACGATACCGATAGTTTGGGGGTTTTGCCTTTTATACCTTTTTTAAATGAATGATAATTTCATTATAATTAATAATTAATCATATTTTTAATTATTATATTTTAAAAGAAATGCCAATAAAAACTTGCCATTTCATCAACTTGTTTCAGAGTAACTAGCATCAGTTATATACAAACATTAATATTAACACGAACTAAATTCTCAAGATTAAAATTAATATTTCTTTACTTTCAGAACGTTATTAATTCATATAATTACTATTAATATTGAACATCAAAATGTTTTTTAGCATTTTCTTTACACAAAGCCCAAATGCAGTGCATTTTCCTGCCCTCTTTTGATTGACAGTATATATCGGCCCTGACTATGGGCGGTTTTTAAAATATACCGATTACTGTTTTTATACGATACCAATTATTGGCCGATATATCAGTGCATCTCTAATTTTTTATTATATATATTATATATATATATATATTTATTATTTTTTTTAATGCCAAATTCTCTTATCCGGTCGATAACAATAACATTAAAAATTAACATATCAGCTGATACCAATATGGTGGCCGATATATATTGCGCATCCCTATATAAAACTATTGTTAATAGTGATAACCCTGCACTGTACCATGGTACCCGCCAGAGTATATTTTTTTTTTAAAGACAAGATGAGCCTGTTCCTCAAAAATGTTCTAAACAAAAACTGCAGATCCATTGCCAGACTGATGCGTCCAGGAACTATAATCGCCTTGGAAAACAATTCATGGACCAGGCTGAACAATCCATAAATTTGCCAGATCTTCCCCTCAGATGAAAGCAATCCAGAATTTTCCACAGTTTAATCCAGCAGCATTAATCAACAACATGATGAGTGGGAGAAAAACAAACACACAATCCATTTGGCCGTCTCAGGGGAGAAGAGTCAGAGTATGATGCATGCCGATACATCCGCACCGATTGTGGGAACAGGAAACAAAAGGAGTCCCTTCCTGCACCACTTCTGGAAGAAAGAGAGGCCACACTCCTCCCACCTCAAGTTCATGATTAATGCACAGATTGTTGTGGTCGAAAAGGAAATTATGTCATTTTTGAGGGGACAATGCTCAAATATGTTGGCCACAGTTCACAGCAAATGATCAGTCTATTTGGGACGGTCCAATACAAGCAAAAAAAAAAAAAAAAGTAATAGATTTATAGTTAGGAATTACATCAGTAATACATAACTAGATATCCACCTACTTAGAAGAGAACAGTGCTAAAGGAGGATTTAAATAATAAAAATATGAAATTGATTATAAAATAAAACAATTTATGCAAATAAAAATATTAATAAATGAAAAAATTGAGGGACATTTATGCTTTTAAACCCTTCAAGAATGTCTTTCCCCACAGACTACAATCCTTAATTCTTTGAAACAACAAAAGATTCCTCTTGACCAGGCTTATCAAATAGATTTCATTCTATCCATGGTCCACACCTCTCATAAAGCAAAAAGTCCCCGTTTCCAGCGATAACATCCCCCCTACCCTCAAATGATTTACTTTACTTTCGCTTCCAGCTCTGCAGTAGCCGTTAAGTGTTTGGAATTTTTGGGAATGCCTTTGAAAGGCAGAAAAACACCCATCTATGTGTAGCGGCTCTTAAACGGAGCTGGCCTGCAGCCCTCAGACGGGTTTGAGCTACAGGCCCAGTGACCACTCTATGATGTTATCACAGCTGTGAGAACTTAGCCATTTGGCTTGAAGCTGCAAGTGTGTGTGTGTGTGTGTGTGTGTGTGTGTGTGTGTGTGTGTGTGTGTGTGTGTGTGTGTGTGTGTGTGTGTGTGTGTGCTTGAAAAGCCAGCGGTTGCCAGAGGCCATGAAAAATGCATAAAGCTGGGTAGTGGTTAACCTCCATCACTGCTGAAAATGTACATTTCATTTCACAATCCAGATTACAGTTCAAGTTTATAATGCCTGAGGGAGGCACAGAATACACCAGTACATGTCACATTAATATTTGAGATAAATATATATTTGTTCATATACTGCATTTTCCTATACTTTAAGATACTACATACAGCTTTTGAGACCCTAAACTGACATTTTAGTGGAAGTGCTCACAGCCAGAAAAACAAATTACAGTACAATCATAATTTAATATGGGATCTCCATTCTAAAGCTTTATAATTTTGGCCATTTGATGCTGCTATTAGGTACATAAACAGCTTAAAACAATAGGCTGATGACATTCTGACAAAAATCTTGAATAACTAGTATATGTAGGCTGTTTTAGATGCTATATGTAAAGTTGAAGTATTCTGTTTTCTTCTTTGCATGACGCTGCCCTTTTCAAACATTATTTTTTAGACAATAATATCGTTTCTAGATGAACAAGAACAAAGCAAGCAAAACAAAAAGCTTACCATGTTTATGTTCGTTTGCAGAGTTAGTCCACCTTTGTATATTTTGCTGTTTTTCCTGAAAAATAAAGGAAAATCTGGCATAAGTATTTTAAATAACGCACAACAGTGTGTATATGCGACCTAAGAGCGTTTGAGACACTTACCAAACTGTACACAAAAATATCCAAAAATATATAAAGTAGTCCAGAACGACATTAAACGCTCCTGCTGCAAACACGTCTTCTGCTTGTTATCAGTCAATGAGCTTTTGCAGTGAACGCTCAGCGTTTTTGAGCGCCGTCAGTTTCCTCTCAGTACAATCTCAACCAATCGGTGCCACGCGTCAGGCTGCCATCCAATCAAAAAGCGAGAAGTAAAACGTGAGCGAAGAACAAGCGCTTCACACCTGATAAGATTGATTGATAAAACGTAATGATTAATAATAATAAATTATAATTAATTAACTAATAATACTAATACTAATATTTGGTTATAAAATATAAATTAAGATTAAATAATAATTTTTTTTAATTTATTTTATTTAAGGTAATCAACTAAAACCATACACAGAAACGCTACCAAAAGAAGTATTAAAAAAAAAAAAAAAACTCCATGCCAATGTATTTTTTGACATGCACAACTTATCATTGTAGTATTTGAAGTACTATGGCAAAAAATATGAAATTTACTCTATTCCATGACATTATCATCATCACTGTACCATGGTACCATCACAGTACTTTTTTTTTTTTTTGTAGTTTGGGGCTTACAATTTGATGGATTGAAATGGTTTGGTATGTAACACAAAGCTCTTAGGAATTAGTTTTAAAGTAGACTTCTGGATTGTCAGTAAGTAAATGAACTTAAAATGACCAAGTGTTCCTCTAGCGCCTCCCTGGGGTGATGGAGTGACACTGCAGAAGTGTATAATGAATATGAATGAAAATAGCATGAAATAAAGTACATAAAACAATATGCATTGTCTGGCAGCAGGGCAAAAACAAATTTGCTGCATCGGTGAGTGTTATAAAAGACATAAAAGACACAGGTCTATCTTACATAACTTTTATTTCCAATGAAATCTTTTCTGGCATTTAGATATTAACCCCAAAGGCTGTAGTCTAAGTTTTATTTAGCTCTTAAAATGTGCTCAACACTTTTACATTTTTCATTTGATAGCGTGAATAAAAACAGCCCTATGATCTACAGACAGTGAAAACAAGGCACAGACATCGCGCAAAAGAAGGGATGGTACAGCAAACAGGAAGGAGAAATGTGAGGTCGGATATAAATATTTTACACGTTAGTCAATTTTGGACAGTGTCAAAGTCAAGCTAGTAGAGAGTGTCCAGATATATCAGCGGCTGAGGGAATGTCACGTCGAGGTTTAGAGCGAGCGAGCAGTTTCATATGGTCCGTCATCATGCAACAATATACAGTTTGAGCCTGGGATGAAGATTCGGTGCTAAAGGTTTACAAAAGAGATGTCTCGTTTTCTTTCTGTGCTCACATTAACTTTACAAAAGAAGAATTCTGCCATTGAGTTGAATAAAACTAGCACATCCATAAAAGAAGTCCTCACCCACCCCATTGGTAACCTGGCAAAAACAAAAAAACTCAATAGAAAGAAATATCAGAATATAATCCTGATTCTCCACTCGTTTTTTTGGCAGAAAATAACTGCAAAATTAAATATTTACACATTGAGAACCAATTTAAAATTCAAGGTTCAGGAAAGAAGGATGGTGTGCTGGAATTCCGTGAAGTTTCTCTTCTCCTGGTTCACGAGTCTTTTTCAGGTTATCACAAAAAAAAAAAAAAAAAAAAAAAAAAATTATATATATATATATATATATATATATATATATATATATATATATATATATATATATATATATATATATATATATATATATATATAGGTAGCTGAAGGCAGTCTAGCATGTGGTGTATAACCTGTTGACCAGGTCCATCGAACAGTTTACACTTTCCTGAGGAATAATCACAACAAAACCAGCAAGGTTAATCATTTCAAACAAACTTATTACATGTTAATTGATTTGAAATGTGTGCATGTGCCATCTTTAAAATAAATGAAATGTAGTTATAATAAATGTAATAACACTGAGAAATACACTATCGTTCAAAAAGTTTGGGGTTCGCTAGAGAAAAAGAAATTCTTTTTTTCGGCAAGGATGCATTAAACTGATCAAAAGTGACAGTAAAGACGTTTATAATGTTTCAAAAGATTTCGGTTTCAAATGAATGCTGTTCTATTGATCGAAGAATCTGGAAAAAATCCGCGGTTTACACAAACACGGAGCAGCACAACACTGACAATAATTTGAAATGTTTCTTAAAGCAGCAAATCAGCATATTAGAATGATTTCTGAAGGATCATGTGACACTGAAGACTGGAGTAATGATGCTGAAAACTCAGCTTTGATCACAGGACATTTTCATAGATGCAATTTAGCTCAGTATTGCG